>CM037584.1:24278029-24833029 GCA_021018995.1 Chloranthus sessilifolius | reverse complement strand
GGTCAGTATTTTGCAGGCTCAAGAGATGTAAATCTCCAATGGAGTCGAAGATTAGAAACCTTTTTTGAGAGAGAACATAGACTGAAGTCGCTTTTAGGAATGCCAACGGCGTTGTCATACATTTTGCAGTTTGGACCTCTGGGCACTTAAATGCTGCAAAAAATGAGCCATGCTCATTTGAATCTTGCCTCAGTTTCACAGTCCTAAGCTTAGCTGCAAATATAATCATAATGTAATCAACTTTCCTATCCAAAGACATTTGAATTTCAAACTGTTTTAAAGAACTTATTATCCTAAGAGATGAAAAGATAGATGCATGTTTGACTGAAATTTAATTACCCAACATCCAATTATGGAAATCATGATATTTACTCGCGTGAAACCAAATGCAACAATTATGGGAAAAAATAATAATACGAGATAAGTATGCAACTTATCAGCCATTTAGAGAATTTACTTGGACACAGAAGAATATAGTATTCATCCAATTCGGACAGCTGTACAAGCATCCTTCAAATCTGACCTGTTGGAAGTTACTAAAGCTGTGTTACGTAATTCACTCTTTGTACCTGGGCAAAGTGGTTCAGAGCGAATCAATTCGCCATTCGATTCGGTTCGATTCGGCGGTTATGGGCGAATTGGATTTTAGTTGTGCCAAAGTAAAATATAAAATCTATTAGGGGGGAAGGGGAAGTTGAACCCACGACCCATTACATGCTTGCGTCCAAGTTTCAGCATACCTTACCAACTAAGCTAACAACTTTTATTAAATGGCAAGTAAATTTTAATAGTTATATTATATTTCTACTTGTTGCTTACCAACAAAAAGAAAATAATAATAATAATAACAAATATTAAAAACGCCCTACCCCTAGCGGATCAGGTTTGCATGAAAGTAGCGAACTGCCAATTACGAACTCGAATTTGAATCGAGCAAATTGCGAATTAATTAACATTGGTATACAGTAATAAGCATACATAATAATGAATGTAATGCAAACAAACGCCAGGTTGTACCGAGAACAAGAAAAAGATGAAAATGAAAGGGCAATATTCATAAAAATGTGATTTTTGGGGCCAAAGTGTTCAACAAAAATTGGTACAATACAGGAATAATAAAATAAGCTGTCATCCAGCCCAAAAGAAATATGCATTAGTCCTACTAAAACCTTAATTTTATGAAGATGAACTTTGTGCCTAAAATTCCCCTAATTACCTAACCCCAAGGAACAAATACTTTTAAGTAGTAGTAACAAAACAGAAGGTTTTCTCTCATGTTCCAAAGAGTTCAAAAAAGAGATGATGACATCAGCATTGGGTCAAGATGACATAAAAAAGGCCTCATTTGGTTAAGAAGCATTGCATCATTCCCTTCCAGTTGAGAGGAACTCAACAGCTTTTTTCTATCGGTAATGGATATCAATATATTAAAAGGAAAACATGCAAGTACAAGCATGGTTAGAGGAGAACTTTAATCACGATCAGCAGCCAAGGGTCCCAAGACACTAAAACGACACAAATAGGGCTTGGGCCTGTAGCACAATGGAAGGTTGACAATATTGAAATCTCAAGGTCGTAGGTTCGAGCCCAGCTTACCTGTCGAAAAAAAATCCCAACACAAATAGAGAACCTTGCACATACAAGCAGCACAAAAGAGAGCAAGAGACACCAGACAAACTTGCCCAGCCAATATAACTGCAGCACCAAGATGGCTCAATAAAGAGGCCCAGACTACCCGTAGATTAGCTAACCAGGTTGATCAACGAGGCAGTCCCACAAATCCCTAATACCATTCTAGTGCACAGAAACCATCACTTTGTCTGTTGTTGCTGACTTTAAGATGTTATCCTTAGCCAACTTAATAAACATACCCAACAGTCTTCGCACTCGCTGGAAGATAACGATAATTCCTTTCAAGCCATATAGACCATAGCACCACCATCGGTGCTCAAAGCATGGTAGTTTCAGCAGAGGTCCTTGGGAAGCAGTGCACCACTTGAAATGAAAGGAAACCAGGATTTCGCCCCAATTTTTTGTGGAAACTCCACAAGGAGTCAGAAGGTGGTCCAGACTCTCTGTAAATTCTGTTGAAACAGTTCCTCAATCCATGGGCTTTCTAAGGTCTCCTAACTGTATGCAATCTCCCAACTTTGTCCCCTTTCTACTGGACGGTTTCACGATTGAGTTCTTCCAATCTTGCTGGGAGATTGTCAAGGTTGACATCCTCAATTTTTTTAGCGAGTTCTTTTCGGAAGCGAAGCTCCCCACAGGCCTCAATTCCACCTTTGTGGCTTTGATTCCCAAGGTCAACGGAGTGGTTGATATTTGTGACTTCAGACCAATACGCCTTCTCAACTGCATATACAAAGTTCTTGCTAAAGTTCTAGCCAACCGCCTTCAGCAAGTTATTGGGGATCTCATCTCCCCGAATCAGGGGGAGTTCATGCCGGGAAGGCAACTCCTTGATATAGCTCTCTCTGCTCATGAAGCCATTGATAGTGTCAAGAGGAGTTTCCATGGTGGTTTCATCCTTCTGATTGACATGGAGAAGGCGTATGACAAAGTGAACTGGAGTTTCCTCAGCTATCTCCTCTTGACACTATGGATCAGATGGATCAGTTGGGTGCGTGCTTGTTATGAATCACCTTTTTTCTCCATCCTAATCAATGGGAGCCCTAAAGGGTACTTCTGACGGACTAGAGGTTTAAGGTAAGGGGACCCTCTTTCTCCGTTGTTCAATATAGTGGGAGAAGCGCTTCACAGGCTCCTACAAAAAACGACGACTTTGAACCTTTTCAAGGGTTTCCTCATTACTGATCAGCTCATGATTTCCCACCTTCAATTCGTGGACAATACAGTGATTTTCTGCAGTCCCTCTCCTTCTGAAGCTGGAAACGTTATCAATGTCCTCTCGGTTTTTGAAGCAGTGTCCGGGCAGAAGGTCAATCTCCATAAGTCCAAGGTGGTAGGAATCAATCTACAACAGCTCAACACAACCTACTTTGCGGATATTATAGGTTGTCTTGAAGAAAAACTCCCTCTCAAATACTTGGGTCTGCCCCTCAGCATTGGTAAGCTCAAAACTCATCACTGGGAACTGGTTGTCCGCCGTTTTCAGAGAAGACTTGCAACGTGGAAAAGCAAAATGTTAAGTAATGGAAGTCGTCTCACTCCTATTAAATCCACCATCGCAGCTCTACCAATCTTCTTCATGTCCATCTTCTCAGCCCCAGCATCCGTCATTGCCACTCTTGTAAAAATAGTTCGAGATTTCTTACGGGAAGGAGGGGGCAACAATTGAAAAATACACATCATCAACTGGAAGGATTGCTGCACCAGTAAATTGGAAGGAGGCCTGGGCGTACGACAGCTTAAGTTTATGAACATGGCTCTGGAGAATTGGAGAAGGCAGGAATCGACACCTGTGATGGCAAATAGTGGATGCTAAGTACGGGATTGAAAGAAACGGATGGGAACTCATCTCTAGCTATCGCAGTGGTTCTGGTTGGTACAAAGGGGTGATATCGGTGAAGGATCAATTTGATAGGTGCATCAAAGTACAGTTGGGGGACAAAAAACTGGGATACTCCTTCCCAAATATCTTCAGAATTGCCACCCTTCAAAATGCAATGATCAGGGAAATGGTAAATTTTAATGGCAGAAATTGGGTATGGAACGTCAATACTAAAAGAATGTTGAAAGATGAAGAAATTGACGAATTCATCAGCCTCTTCAGCAAACTTCACGATGCTACTCCTAATATCTCGAGCACGGACTGCAGAATCGGGGGAAAATCGTGCTAAGGGACGCTTTACGGTTTCATCTTTCTACTCGGCTCTTAATAGACACAGGATATCCCATTGTGAAAAACCCAAATGTCTGAGGTTCTGGAAAGTCAAGGTACCTCCCACGATTCGCTTCTTTGCCAGGTCTGCGGCCTGGGGCCGGATCCTCACTAGGGATCAACTCTGAAAACGTGACTTCGATGCGATTAATAGATGTCTCCTTTGCATGAAGGGTAGAGAATCGACCTCTCATACATTGATCCATTGTAGCTTCTCCATGAAAGTGTAGGGAACTGTAATCTCCAAGTTTGGAACCCTTTGGGTCTTCCCAGAATCCATTGATCTGCTGCTCCAACAATGGGAGGGCAGAGTGCCCTGCGATAACAGGAATACGCAGGTCTGGGGCATCACTCCTTTTGCTGTTATGTGGGCCATTTGGTTGGAGAAGAACAATAGGGCTTTTCAAAGCAAAGCCAGACCTACCTCCCTTATTATCAACTCAGTAAGAGATCCTTCTTAATTGGACAAAGATGACCCACAGCCAACTTTTGCAAGACCACTCGGATTTCTTTCACTACTAGGACTTACTTTCGTAGCCTTTCTCCTTGGAACCCATAACTCTCCCTCTGATACCCTGCCCACGCGTCCCCCTTGAAGGCTAAGGGTCTTGCCGCTTGTTGGGGGTGAGATTCTGAGAGGGGTTTCCCTTACTTTTCTGTCTTTTCAGTAGTGTCTCACTACCGCTAAGGTATGTGTACTTCCTTTTTTCTATGTTTCTAATAAATTTTTCTTTACTGATCAATATATATATATATATATATATATATATATATATATATATATATATATATATATATATATATATATATATATCATGAAATTAATATTGATTGTTGTCCTATCAATCGAACTATTCATCTAGTGGAGTCGAAAGATCCAACTATGTTTGCTTCTTACTAGAAAAGCTCCTACAAAAAAATTTAAGATTTCAATTGTGGGGCCTCAGGCTTGGGCCTGTAGCACAATCGAAGGTTGTCACAGGTTCCAGCCCAGCTTACCTATCAAAAAAGAAAAGAGAGAGAGAGAGAGAGACTTAAACTGTGTCTGCAGTTTGTCCATCTGTTTAAAGGTATAGTGATATTGTAACTTTATACACATTTTCTTCCACAAAGTATGCCAACAGTGGCTTAGGAATTTTGAATCCTAATCCAGGTGGTGCTTTTTGGACCTACAGGCAAACAGACTACTTTGGGGATTAGAGTGGTATGGGTGTGTATTGTGTTTGCTGTCTTCTAGCATGAAGTTGAAGTCTTAAATATTTAGGTGCATGGAAGTCCAAGCACAAAATCCAGAGTGTTGTTATCCCAAGCTCTATCAAGAATGGGTTAAGTAACACAGAAATGTTGTTTTCGGTGCGTCCCTTACAAATCTGATATACACGGAAATGTGCACCATAATGTATCATGAAACAGCATAATTTGTGGCAGAAGCGACAGTTTTTCCTTGGCTAAAAGAATCCCCCAACGGCCCACCAAGCAACTCAGTAATTATAGGTTCTCGAATTCACTTTGTGGTATACCGGTATGTACAATTGGCACCTTACAATAAAAAATTATCTCTTCTCAAACAGAAAAAAATGGGCAATCAAGGACCCTAATTCCATAATCTTAATGGGGTTTCCAAGAAAAGCAAAAAAAGAAGAAGAAAGAAGGAAAGAAAGAAAGAATTAATAAAACCAAAGAGTGCTTTTAGCCCTAGTTTTTTTTTTTTTTTTTTTTTATCGGTAAAGGCAAAATATATTAGAAAGCCAGCAATTAGCTGGGAAAAAACAGGCAGAACAGAAAGACCAAAGAAAAAAGCAAGAAAAACCGAAAAACATCAAACAACAGCCTCCCCTCAATAGGGAAAGCCCAAGACAGACCAGCCCGGCTATCGAAACTCAAACACTTCAAGAGGGTCACCGGTTCCCTTCTTGTCTAAAGTGCACCAGAGACACATCAAATCTAGGGTATCCTTCAAAATCAGGTCCACTGGGCGGCACCTCCTTCGGAAGATTCGAGTGTTCCTCTCTAGCCAAATGTTCCAAAGAACTGCAAAAAAAACTCACCTTCCAAAACGCCAGCTGCTGGCCCTCCAACTGAGCACCAAACCAGGACAAAAAATGAGATGGGATAGCGCTAGAGGGCACCCACACCATATCGAAGGATCTCAAAATAACGGCCTAGATCTCCACCGCTACCCAGCACTCAAGGAATAGGTGAGAGGTCGATTCTTCTACCTGCACACACATAACACACCTATTTGGCATGTCCTTTCTCCGCACAATCAGCTGGTAGATAATCAAGATCCTACCTCTCATCACCGTCCATGCGAAGAATCTAGCTTTGAGGGGTATCGGAGCCTTCCACAAGGCCGTCCATTCCATTGTAACAAGAGGTCTGAAGGACAGCATACGGTAGAAAGAGTGGACCGAAAAGCTTCCACTTGCACTAGGAAACCAGAATCTACAGTCACTCCGCAACCTAGTCCTCTTAACTTTATGTGTCCAATCCTAAAGCTTGAGATAAGGATGCACCTCCTCGTCCTTTAGGAACCTCTGAGTTAAAATGTTCCATGCCTTCCATCCCCCGTGCTCCTGAGAGATCTCGGCCACAAAACTTCTAGGGGAAGCAGCGATCCTATAGATACTAGGAAAGGAGTCGCATAGAGGTCTTAAGTTAATCCACAGGTCTAGTCTGACAAATCCGGCCAGACTGAACAGACTCCTTTCCACCAAGCTGAACCGTTTCTGGTCCCATTCACCCGAATACCCCATTCGCCACTACTCCAACCATACTTATGAGATAAAACTTAAAACTTGAATCCACAGGCTGTTCTTTTCTTCGTCCAAGCCAGCTCTCCACAAGCATTTACTTAACAAGGCTTTGTTGACAACTTGATATTGCGAAGATTGCAAATACCAAGCCCCCCGACCTGTATAGGCAGCTGACAAACATCCCAGCTAACTAAGTGGTACCTTCTATGGAGACCAGACCCTTTCCATAAAAAGTTCCGCTGAATTTGTTCTATCTTGTCAATCACCGCTATTGGGCATTTAAACATCGATAAATAAAAAATCGGGAGACTAGCCAGCACCGATTTAACAAGGGTCAACCGACCACCACTGCTCAATAGCTTGCCCTTCCAAGTAGCCAGTCGGGCCTCACATCTCCTTATCACAGGGTCCCACTCTGTCGCCGAGGGACGGCCCACACCAAGAGGAAGCCGCAAATAAGTAGCAGGCAGCAGCTGGGAAGAGCAATCGGGCCTCACATCTCCTAATCACCGGGTCCCACTTCATCGCCGAGGGACGGCCCACACCAAGAGGGAGCCCCAAATAAGTAACATGCAGCAGCTGGGAAGAGCAGTCCACCATGTTAGCTACCTGAGACAGCAACCAAGAGTCGACCCCAATCCGAGATATCGAGGACTTGAGGAGATTAATCGTTTGGCTCGAAATCGCTTCAAAAATTACAAGCACTTCCGCCAACAATCGAATCTCGGCCGGATCAGTCTTACAAAAGAGCATAATATCACCCACATATTGAAGATGAGTCAAAGCCTGATCCTGACCTCCCACAGGAATTCCCAAGATGATGTTAAGCCGCCTAGCTTGCGATAAAAGACCCCCTAGCGCTTCCCCTACCATCGTAAACAGCAGGGGCGACAGACACAGTTCTGCAAGTCACTCGGGGCTGCCGCCCTGGCCCCCGAGGAGGACCCGATTTAGGGCACCCGCCCAAGCCGCCACGGAGGCCGCCCCGTGCTCGCCCATGCCACCCAGGCAGCCACCCTGCCCCAGTCCCCAATTTTTATTTTTATTTTTAAAAAATAATAATAATTCTCTGGAGCAAGGATCAAAACACCGGGTAAAATTTTGGTTTCGGGCATGACCAAACTCGAAATTTTGGACCAAAATTTCAGTCATTTCGGCCGAAATTTTGATCCTTGCTCGAGAGTCATTACTTGGCAGATTTTAAAAGGGCCTTTGCACTCGGAAAGTTGGCCCTTACACCGAGTTTAAAGAGAGACTTGGTATTTTACGGATATGTGACATGTGAAGACCATTGATGGCGCCAGATCAGATGACAGAGGTCGTGTTTCACCCCGATATTCCACACAATAGATCTTGTGGGTGTGGGTGTTCTTGGGTGCAATTAATGCCACCCTAAGTTAGAAATTGGGGGCAAATAAGCAAAGAACCCTTCTTGGGTGCAATTAACACAATTCTAAGTTATAAATTGGTTGTAAATAACGCAAATAATCCACCCTAAGTTGCAGGGTGCAAATAATATATATATATATATACACACACACACATTTGTGAAATAAAATATATGTATATATAGCCGATCTTGGGACCCCAAAGAATTTCCTAACATCCTCCAACCGCACAGGCGGGCCACCCAGCAATTTCTCCCCAAACATCCCCCGACCGCCTGACGATTTTAAGAACATTGGCGACAGGGGATCCCCTTGTCTAAGACCTCTTGAACTTTTGAAGTAATCAGCCGGAGAGCCATTAACTAGGACCGAAAACCAAGCCGAAGAGACACCGCCCTAATCCACCCCCTCCAAGTCTCATAGAACCCAAACCGCTACAGCATATAATCCAACCAATCCCAGCTAACCCTATCATGCACTTCCATATCAACTTTCCAAACCACCACGGAGACCATATTTTGATGGGCGTTATGTATCCATGCGCCACAACCACCATATCAGTAAATCTACGGCCTTGCGCGAAAGCACCTTGGCTAGCTGAATATGACTTCCCCCACTAGAGGCCTAACCTGATTGGCTAAAACTTTAGCCAGAATTTTATGGAGGCAATTTAAAAGGCTAATGGGCCTGAAATCCCTGATGTCTGTCACGCCTTCTGATTTCAGGATGAGAGCAAGAAAGGTCGAATCGAGGCTACGACCAACAAAATCGTTAGCATGGAATTCCGCAAAGTACTCCAACAGATCGCCTTTGAGCAGGTCCCAGAAAGCCCTAAAAAATTTCATGGTAAAGCCATTCGGACTCGGAGACTTATCCCTACCACTGTGTTTAATAGCCTCCCAAATCTCAGACTCCTCGAAACATTTTTCCACCTCAGCCCATTGCTCCGAAGATATACGAGGGAAGACAATACCGTCCAGCTGCAGGCGAGGCCGACCCTCATCCGAATATAGATCAGTATAGAAACCAACAATGTGCAGTTTAATATGCTCTTGATCCGAAAAGACTACCCCATCAACAGATATATCCTAGAGGATTTTCCTCTTACCCCTAGCATTGGCCACTGCGTGAAAGTATTTGGTATTATAATCCCCCACCTTCAGCCAATGAACCTTAGCCTTTTGCTTCCAGCTGATCCGTTCTTCGAAACACTTATCATTGAACTCCATTCGAACATTAACCCTCTCCTCCTTCTCAAAATCGAACATGCCTCCAACCTCTTCGAGATCGTTCAACTCCTTCAATCTATCAAGCAGGAGCTGTTTGGAGACATGGACCCTAGTAGCAGGAAACGCCCAAGCCCCTCCACGTGGTTCCCCGTTTCAAAAACGGGCCCGCATAGGAACCGCGGTTCCAACGCTTCTGGCGCAAAGAGAGAGATAGAGAGTGGTATCTGGTGCTTGAGTTATACACCTATCAAACTATATATGCAAAAAAAAAAAAATGCTAGTAGAAATGGGGTTTCTTCATCATCAGAAAATAAATGCTAAAAAATTGCTCAACAAATCTAAATAATTGAATATATATATATATATATATATATATATATATATATATATATATATATATATATATATAAAACATATAAAAAACTTAAAAAGCATAGATCTAAGATCATACCTTCAAAAAGAAATGTCAATCTTTAACCCTACACTCTAGGGTTTTCGTTTTTATATGGCATCATCGTGGAGATTTTGGCAGCATCATCGCGAAGATATAAGACCATACCTTCAAAAAATATGTTTTCCATCGCAGAGATCTTCCCGGCATCATCGTGGAGATCTAAGACGATGCCGCCAAAATCTAAAGACCATACCTTCAAAAAAAATCTTTTCCGTCGCAGAGATCTTGGTGATCCATGACTCTCTCTCTGTGCAATATAGAATTCAAATACGTAGGGTTTCTATATAAAACTCATCTCGTTGAGTTATTTAATTGAATACCCTTGGTTTTTCAAATGAATAGGCTGGGTTTCTTTATAATAGTAAGTTTTAACATTAAAGCTAGGGGGCTTTAACGTAAAAACCTTGAAAAGGTTTTTAATATTAATACCCTTTCCCTTTAAGGTTGGGTGCACGTTTAAAATCTTTTTATATAATATATACCAACTCTCCTGACCGTCATTTAAACATTTTGGTGTTTAAATGATCTTAAACCATTAATGATTTAAGATGTGGGTGATCCGAACCGTCAAAGTGATAGATCATAGGTTGAAATGCCACAGGCCCTAAAATGGTGTTTTAGGGAGATTTAAACCATCCGATTTGTCGATCAACTATTGTTGTTAATTTTAATGGCTGCTATTAAAGTTTGTCAATCGGATGGTTCACATCCACTTATCGGCATGTTTC
The DNA here is from genome assembly GCA_021018995.1 of Chloranthus sessilifolius. Lineage (NCBI taxonomy): Eukaryota > Viridiplantae > Streptophyta > Magnoliopsida > Chloranthales > Chloranthaceae > Chloranthus > Chloranthus sessilifolius. The sequence goes on along the minus strand of CM037584.1, from coordinate 24,822,630 downwards.
ATTGGCCTGATAATATTCCAATAATAGATTGCCACTTGGGAAATTTAGATTGATCATGGATGTATGCCACATGGCATAATGATAAATCACACTTCAATGGTGTGAGATAAAAAGTGACATTGTAATGGTGTAAGATCATTTAACACCATTTGGTGTTTAAATGCCAGTCAAGACTTGGGAGCCATTATCCCATGAAGGGATCAACTGTCATGAACGTCGTTTAAGCACCAAACGATCTTACACCATTTATTGGCTTATGATCTTGAAAATCCACACCGTCAAAGTGATATATCATCAATTGAAGGGGTATGGGTTAAAAAGTGACACTTTTGGGGGGATTCTAACCATCCAACAATGCACTCTAATATCAACGGTTGTTCTTAATTTTGATGGCTAATATTAAAGTTCACCGATTTGATGGTTTACATCCACTTATAGCATGATCCTTTGGTTGCGACATGTTCCAACGATGAATTGCCACTTGAGCAATTTAGATTGATCATAGGCATGTGCCACACAACACAATGATAAATCACACTTCATTGGTGTAAGATAAAAAGTGACATTTTACAGCCCAAATATCTACACGTAGCTTGTGGTTTCCACTGTTAAAACCTTTGATTGCATTCAATCTAATGATGGAAATCTTTTTTCTCCCCAATCTTTGACAAAACAGATCCTGATGCCATGGCCCATTTAGATTGATCAATAAAAATTATATATATATATATATATATATATATATATATATATATATATAGGCGCTCCCGCTTCCTAGATTTTAAAAAATTGTCGTTTCGTCGCTCCCACTTCCGAATCCACACTTGCTCACGCTTCGTGCAACTAAGACATGGACCAAACCAAAAACTTCTCTATTCCAACTTTTAATTTTGCCTTTTGAGGTAACCCAGCTTAGTGATAAATCTGAATGCAGCCGAGCCATTAGGAGACAACTCCCGCCACCAACACGGAACAAGAGCCCGAAAATCCTTATTATGCAGTCACATGTTTTCAAATCTAAAGGGTGAAGGTAATCAGACACTTCCCTCGCTAAACCATGCAGGGCAGCGTTAGGAAACATATTCATCTGCGGTACAAAGGAAGCGGTCGATGTGGCTTAAACCATGGGTCAAAATATCGTCCGATACCGATACGTATCGGTTTTGGGCGTGAACGGTACGATACATACCCTATGTATCGTACCATGATTTAAATGAGTAAATTATCGTCCGATACGGACAAAATATCGTCCGTATCGGACGATAATTTCAAATTATCGTCCGATAATAAGGGTAAAATTTGAAAAATAAAAAAAAATCAAAATATCGTCCGATACGAACGATAATTTGAAATTATCGTTCGTATCGGACGATATTTTCAAATTATCGGACGATAATTTCAAATTATCGTCCGATAATTTCAAATTATCGGTGGGCCCCACCAATAGACCCGACTTTTAAGTCGGGTAAACCCTTTTTTTTCTTCCTTCTTCCTCCTCTCTTCTTCCTCTCTTCTTCCTCTCTAATTTTTTGATTATCTACACCCTAAATCGGCGCCAAATCGCACAAAATATCACGGGATCAACGTGGAAGGTACGTGTATTTCATTTTAAATACTAAAATAAGGTAGATCTACACTTATTTAGTGTAGATCTACCCTTATTTAGTGTAGATCTACACTAAATAAGGGTAGATCTACACTAAATAAGGGTAGATCTACCTTATTTAAGGGTAGATCTACACTAAATAAGTGTAGATCTACACTTATTTAGTGTAGATCTACCCTTATTTAGTGTAGATCTACCCTTATTTAGTATAGATCTACACTAAATGAGTGTAGATCTACACTAAATAAGTGTAGATCTACCTTATTTAAGGGTAGATCTACACTAAATTAGTGTAGATCTACCCTAAATAAGGGTAGATCTACACTTATTTAGTGTAGATTTACCTTAATATTAATTAATATTATAGGTAAATTTATCATTTACCTATAATATTAATTATTTAAATTATTTAAAATAATTAATATTATTTAAAATATTTAAATTAATTAAAAATAATATAAATAATTGGTCAAAAATAATATGATGGGTCAAAAATAATTATATGTGATCCCATTTAAAATATTTAAATTGATAGGTCAAAAATAATATAAATAATTATAATTAAGGGTCACATGTAATCAATATGGGGTCACATATCATATGGGTCACATATAATTAATAAAATAATAAGGTCAATATGGGTCACATATAATTTAAACTTAAAATTAATATGGGTCACATATAATTAAATTTATAGGTCATATATTAAATTATATGTGACCCATATTAATTTTAATAATAAATTTAATTATATGTGACCCATATTGATTATATGTGACTGTCACATATAATTAAAATAATTAATATTATGGGATATGTCCCATAAAATATTAGAATAATATGGAATAAATTTCAAATAAATTTTTAAAAATTATAATAATATCAAATAAATATTCATAAATTAAAATAATATCAAATAAATATTCAAAAATTAAAATAATATCAAATAAACATTAAAAAATTATAATAATATCAAATAAACATTAATAAATTATAATAATATCAAATAAATATTCATAAATTAAAATAATATCAAATAAACATTAATAAATTATAATAATATCAAATAAAAATTCATAAATTAAAATAATATCAAATAAACATTTATAAATTATAATAATATCAAATAAATATTCATAAATTAAAATAATATCAAATAAACATTCATAAATTATAATAATATCAAATAAATATTCAAAAATTATAATAATATCAAATAAATTTGATAAAATATAATCTGATATTTTTAAAATAGCAATAATTAAAAAATAAATTTTATTTTCAAGTGTAAATTAGATGTTTACTCTTGTAAATTTTATTTTCAAGTGTAAATTAGATGTTTATTTTCAATCGTTTGCTCATTCATGCAGGTGAAATAAATAAATATGATACGTTCGGATCGGTATTGGCAATATAGTGCACAATAGATGGTAATAGACTCCAGATTCAATGTAATCTTTGTGGAAAAAAACTGCTGGGAGGAGGTATCACACGATTAAAGGAGCATCTGGCTCATGTAAAGGGAGAGACAAGGGGGTGTCCTAGTGTACCCAGAGAGGTAAAAGCAAATATCAGAGCTAGTTTACAAGCGGCAAAGGGAAAGAAAAAAGCTGAAGCCGATCGTGATAGGGAAATGTATGAGAGAATCAGGCGGATCAGAGTTTACATCGTGCACGAGGATGATGAGGATGAGGATGAGGATGAGGATGAGGATGAGCGAGATGGCGAGAGCTATGAGAGAGAGTGCTAGAACGTCGAGAGATCGGAAGAAGCCGATTATCGGTTTGATCGAGTTGAGGTCCATCCATGCACTCGGTGGTGGATCTAGTCATAGGCCACATATTGATGAGGATGTTGAGCAGACTGTCCGGTTGCGTAGGGCAGCATCTGGGAGGGATTATAGGTCGTCTACTAGAGGCCATACTACAGCCCCCATGGATCCATTCATGTATCGCACTGAAAGCTCCAAACAAACTAAATTGAGTGCAATCTCACTTGCAAAAATGGGGAAGAAGCTTGGAAAATCCATTGCCAAGTTTTTATATACAACCACATTAGAGCCAAGTAGCAGACTCAGTACTTCAAAAGCATGATTGATACAAGTGCGGAAGTTGGTCCAGAGTTAAAAGCCTTCTCCATATGAGATATCCGGGCCCTTACTAACAGATGAGTACGATGAGATAACCGCCATGTACGAGCTTTGAGGATGTATGGGATGAGAGAGGTTGCACAATTATGTATGCGATGGATGGGTGGTCCCACAAAGAAGAGCTTGATAAACTTTTTGGTTTCTGGCGATCTTGGGACGATATTTTGAAATCGATTGATGCTTCTAGACACGTAAGGCTCCGACTACCTCTTTAAACTAATGGATATGGTAGTTCATGAGGTTGGAGGCGGCGGGTTGTGCAGTGTTAACGGAACAATGCGACAAACTACAAAGCATTGATTAAAACTAATGGCGAAGAGACGCCACTGTCTTTGGACCCGTGTGCCGCACATTGCGTGGACCTCATTCTTGAGGATTTAGGAAAGAGAAGCAAGGCAGCAACTATTCAAAAGGGAAGAACGATTACATTCCTACACTGATAACAGTGGTAAGTCGTCAATTTAATGAGAGCCTTCACGAACAATGAGTTGCTCGACCCTGCGATTACGTTTTGCAACACGATTCTTAGCCCTACTGAGTTTGGCTAGATATAGGCGTGAGTGAAAAGCATGGTGTCGTCGGAAGAATGGAATCAACATGAAATAGGACTCCCACGGCGAAGAGACTAGCTTGCTGAAGTTCTTGACCGATCTACAACACGCGATTTTGGGCGATGTCGACCACGATCGAATCACTACCCGTTGGTGCAAGTGTTGAGATTGGTTGATGGTGATGACAAACCAACAATGGGGTACGTTATGAGTCAATGGATAAGGCAAAATTGGCTATAAAACCAAATGCCCTACAAAATAAAGCGATCTTTGGGCGATTATCGACAAGAGGTGGGATGCACAATTTCACGATACTTGCATGTAACAGTATAACATGTTGCACAATTATGTAGTGATTTTATTTATTTATTCATTATTTTCATATCTTGATGAAATTGCTCATATTTGATGTGTAGCACACTACTTGAATCGACCTTCCAAAGATCTGCTGACGCTTGAAATGGCGACACTGATGAAGTGTATACCGGTTTGCTCAATGTAATCCAAAGAATGCTCCCTGAGTTGGCAGACCAAGGCCAAGCCATAAGAGATGTAAGTGATCATAGTAGCATACCTTATAAGTAATAAGTCAAATGTCATGTGATATTATCATCTATTTATTGATATGTGCCTTCTGTTTCATCTTTATAGATTGACATGTTTAGAAGAGACATGGGTCATTTGGGACCGTTGGTGCAATCCCAAATTAAACACGACAAACCCGCTGATTGGTGGATGCATTATGGAGGTGATGGTCCGATATTGAGGCGGGTAGCAATGAGGGTATTGTCGCAAACGTGTTCCTCGTCCAACTGCGAGCGGAATTGGAACACTTTCTCTCTCATTCATACTAAGACAAGGAATAAACTAACTATGGACCGATTGGAAAAGTTAGTCTACTGCCACTACAACATGCGATTAAGGGGGAATATCTGAGGACCAACCGTGGTAAGCGATTACATAAAGTCTTAGATCCTCAATTATATGAAGTCTTACATATTATACTAATTCATCTATCATATTCTACCTTGCAGACGGTGATTATTTTGATCCCATCCAGTTGGATTATATATTCGAGGAGGATGACCCTTTGAATGAATGGATCGAAGAGAGAGAAGAGCCAGTCTTGGATAGTGAGAGCACTGAATGGCTGGACAATGCTGAAAGAGTAAGAAAGAAGCTTCCCAACCAAAGGCGGAAAGAAGATTGAATCGTCATTCGGTGGTTGAATCGATGCTTGACGGTAGTGATGATGGGAGTGGTGAGGATGATGGTGGGGGCATGATGGTGGAGGGGATGTTGGCACTAGTGGTGGAGGGGAGGAAACTGGTACCTCTGATCCTTATAGAGATATGGCGGCATGGGACGATGACTCGACGCCGTTAACACAGTTCGACACTCCTACATTTAGAATGGGAGGGGTTGAAGGAAGAGGAGCGTCGGGATCATATCAAACACCACCACCACCACCACCACAAGATGATACGGATATGGGTTATATGACTTCTAGCTTCGGGGGATTCAGTTTGCAAAATACCGAAGATTCAGCAACTAGTAACCCATACTACCAGCCACAACAAACCTATTCGGTGCCATATGACTTCGTTGGTCAGATTTTTGGAGGACCGACATTTACGTACTACACTGAGCCTCAGTTTCAAGGGGGCACATATAATCATGGGTATCAATATGGGCAACATTATAGGCAAAGGCCGGAAAGCTCGCGCACCGATGATGACGATGATCATGAGGGCCAAGAACCACCACGAAATTCAATGTGGCTCTAAAGTAAGTTTTTCATGTACAATTAAACTTATTTTTATCAACATAGCTATTATTTTTGACAATATATAATTTATTTTTGTCAATATATATTGTAATTTACTTTATGCGTGTCTGCGTCGATCAAATTATGAAATATTGTTAATAAAATAGGCATGTGATCAGCTGATCGAACATAATGTTAGAAGATCTATTACATTAAGTCAAAAATGTGATCTTAAGACAAAAATAAGTTACAAAATAGGCATGTGACTTGGGTTAAGTTACAAAATAGGCATCTTACTTATATATTCATCTAAATAATGCATCAAATAAGTCAAAAATAAAAGCAAAAATAGTTGAAATAAATACAAAATAAATAAATATAATTTTTCAGATTTTTTGGGATTTTCTGGGATTTTTTTGGGATTTAAAAAAAAAAAACGATTTTTTGAATGTATCAAACCGATACATTCAATGTATCGCCGATACATTGAATGTATCGGACGATACCCGGTACGTATCGTCCGAGAGGTCAGGACGATACGTACCGGAAAACCGGTATTTTGACCCTTGGCTTAAACTGACCTCCTCTTACAGATTAGACCACATAAATCTCGCTCCTAGCAACGGGAAATCAAACAATGCACAATCTTGTATAAAAAAGTTAAGACCCCGCATCGGCTGCCTGTCTAGCAGGCCACCCATTTTTTCAAAGGGGAATCCTATGGCGTTAAAATCGCCACCAAAGTAGACTAGAACATCCCATCTCGCAGCAAGCGTCGAAAGTTCGAACCAAAAGTCTTCTCTACTTCTCTCATCGTTCGGACCATACACCCCTGACAAGCACCATTGAAGGCCATTATCCCTATTTTGAAGCACCACCGATGTCGAGAACTAATCGAATTCTTCATCTACTTTAGGAAAAAATGCCGCATTCCACGCCACCAGAATTCCCCTAGATGCCCCCGCTGAATTGACCCACTCCCATCGGTATCCCCCTAGGACCGATTCCACTTTGTACCTATCCTGCAACGTTAGAGCCGCGGGATTAAGCATCAAAATCACCTTTCTGACCCCCGCTCTCTTCTTACGTCCACAAATACCGCTCACATTCCATGAAATGAACTTCATAAAACAGGAAAAATACCCGACCGGACAACAAGAGGATTACCGACCCAAGGCGCCCTTTTCCATCCAACAAACCCCACTCCAATTTGGCCAATTCACGAGAGCGTGATTGTCTCTTCCCTTTGCACCATACCGATCTCCTGGAGTAGATATCCTCAAAAAGTTTTTGAAGTGACTCATCCAACCCATTAAAAAACATCCCAATATCACGGCCGAACTGAATTATTTTCTCAATGGCATCCTGCTTCACGCGTCGTCCCCCTTCCGTCCTAACCCCCAAACCGGAGGATTCTTCGGAGTCCGCCGACATCGACGTCTCATCAACAAAGAAAGAACATTTGACCCATCTTCCATACTGTAATTTACGAAGGAACGCAACGGCCGGACCCCTCCATAAATCGTAGCCGAAGACTCAGACTCTCCAACATAAGAGATTGTTGCTTCCACACGAGGAATTAGGGGAATTTGGTGTTCACACGAGGAATTAGGAGAATCGTAGCCGAAGACTCAGCCCTAGTTGATCAAGATAAACCTTTAGTGTTCCCATGATAGTACAGTAGTAGAGGAATTTGGTGGTTTGATCCTCAAAAACTACACAATAAGACCCCCTCCAATCTCCTTAGAGGCTTTCCTGCTTTAGGGACAAAACCAGATCATTGTATTCAGAGTAGGAATTCTTGTGGCCTGCATAAAAAACTGGAATCTTGCTCATGGTGCTAGGCACTTTGCAAGTACAATACTAAAATATAGGTCAACTATCAACATATAATGACTTGATAGCGGCAAGCCCAACCACTTTAGAAAAAAGTGTTCCTATGGGCGTCATCTTACCAAGCACATTGGCAACTATAAATTAGCAATTGGACCTATTTCACCACATGATCATGCAATCTCAAAAATAATAGATGCTAAAATTTTAATGACATTACATTAACAAGGTCGGTAAAGTTCTCGGTAATGGCGGTGGGAACAAGAATTTTTCCTTTTGTTGGGTTCATGGGACTTAGGTCCAAATCCTATTAAAATTAATTACCAAAAAAAAAATTCTTAATTAAACTCAACTTCTAACATAAAATAGACAAATAAACTATCAAAGAAAGTCAGAGAAAGTCAATAAAAATATATATATATATATATATATATATATATATATATACCACTTAAGCGCCTAAAACTGAGGGACAGAATTCTCTCTCCTAAATTTTAGCTGTGAGAATTTTCTCTTCTAATATGTACGCAAGAGATAACTAGTTCTCTCTCGTTTTTTAGTGTCCATGTGGGCCTCTCCACTTGGGCATCAAAAGCCCTCTTGGAAGCTTTTTAGTTTTCCCTTTTTCTTTCTTTTCTTGTACTTTTTCTTCATCTATCTTCTCTCGTTTAACTTCTCTTTATTATCCTTTATTAAAATAAGAGATTGACAAGACTAACTCAATGATTTGTTGGCCCATAAAGTTAGTTTCTTTTTGTTTCTTTTTTTCTTATGGAGATATGAGAACCAAGTCCCACACATCAGCACATTCAAAAGCTGACAAGATTTCAAACGATGGAGTCTCTCTTAACGAGCATACTTGGTTGTATGGCGTTGTAAATTGTAAATATCTAAAGTTTGGCTTTTTTAATTTTGGATGTTAATGTCATTGTATTGGCTTCAATTTTATAACTATGTTTCTTTTACTGCTGCTAATCATATTTCACTTGGTTAATATAAAATTTTCATTTTTAATTTAAAGCTTTGTTGCTTCCTTTTATTAATGGATATTGAATTCTAATATTAGGACATATTTATGCAAATAAGTTATTGTGGTGTGTTTGTCATGATCTTGGGGGTGTGTCTGTTGTATGGGTAAGCTAGTCACTCATGTTTAATATAAAGGCCAGTAAGGACTCCAGCCCTAACTAGGTCATCTCCCTCCCTCCCCCAAACCTTAGCCATCTGGGTTGGATCTCAATACCTCTCCAATCTCTGCAACCCATTTTTAAATCTCTCAACACCTCCTCTAGCAAACCCGCTTTTTATATCTCTCAAATTTGCTAGTCTTAGCTGCCATACATTATTGATTCTCTCTTTCCTCTGAGCTTCCTAATCTATGAAGAACGGTGTAACACTAACGGAGAAGCAAAGCATGGTCTCCTCCTTCCTTGAAATCGTTGCCGGCCTGAAACTGTGCAACAGTTTGTACAGGTCAGATTGTAGGGTTTTTGTCATTGTTTCTTTTGATTTTCTTTTTGCACAATTTTAAATAAGACTCATACATTTCTTGACTAGATCGTAATGGTGCCAATAAGAATGTAAAATTGCAGTTTCTGGATTCTTTGATGAACGGTGCAATGTAATTTTATAGTGCTGGTGTTCGTTTCAACATGACATTTGATTTCATTAAATCAATGCACTGTACTGGATGCTAGATGAAAATTTGTGTTTTAATTTTTCAGATTCAATTGAGGTTCAACACTAATAGCATGGACACTTCAGAAGTTTGATGTATGGAATGAAGATTGATGGATGGCTACATCAATGTAAAAGTGTTATCATATAGAAGCGAAAATCAAGAAGAAGTAAAGCTTAGTTACGAATGAGCTTACTTAATAACAAATCATAAAGAAAATTTGAACTTCATTGTTCCCCCTAACTTTTCTAGTATATCTAAAATTTGATTTACTACAGTAAGTTTTCTTGGATGCCAAGGAGCTGTATGACCAAAGGCCTCAGAGAGATTTGTAAATCCAAATTTAACTTTTTTAAACTAGTCAGTAAAGTATTTACAATCCTCGTGCAAAATCAAAATACGCTGTTTGAACCTTCAAACAGGAGATTGTAAATCTAAATATTTGAAATGCCTGAATTTCAAGCACCTCCCCAAAATCAAATCCTTGTTCCCAAATACACCCTAAAGCAACTTGCAGAACCCCCCTGCCGTTGGCATTTAAATAATAATTACAGTATCATTTCTTATCCAAACCATTGCCCTACATTGTCACGACCAGCCAGTACCGTCCTTGCTGGTATCAGTTTTGGATCTTGGCTGTTTTTCTTTGTTGTCTTTTCTCGTGCTAAGGTTTGTGCTTGCACTTTCTTTTCTATTTAATTTATTGACTGCATTACTCATAAAAATAAATAAACCGCACTCTGAGTTGATCACAATTATTTTTTTTAATCGATCCAATGTCATAATTACAGCGGATCAATAAAATTCACTAACCCCGAGTTAATCATGATATCTTATTAAAGGAAATAAAAGTAACAGATAGATAAGAAAGCAATGAATAGATTTCACAAACTTACAGGAAACACGATCTTTGTCTACCTCAGCCTTTCCTTTGCAAGGATTGGAAGAGATCCCTGCAGTCAGTCCCAACCCCCTGCTCGTCCCATTGCAATTAGTATTCAACTGATTTGAATAAATTGCAGAAGCTGCACACATAACATTGCTTCCAAAAACCACTGGAATCACCCCATTCCGAAAACTTTTGACATGATTCTCATACAAATCGCTCTTCAAATTACTATTCTGATCCTCAATCACTCTTCTCGTTGACACCGAATCTCTCTGTTTCTTAACCCTCCCTTTAACAAGAGGCCTCAACGGAAAGACCCTCACGCCATTCTGCTCACCCAAAAGCAAGTGCCCTAGTGAAACCTTAACCGAATAAATCGGCAAAGTGCAATCAATAACAGCACACTTCATCAAATCCACAGACGTGCCTCCATCTCCACTCGCCACCAATTTCGCAGCCAAAATCCAAATTTTCCGCGCAGTGGTAGAATGCAAAGCTAGTACGTTCACAGAATCAGATAAACTAACAGAAAACCCATGAGAGAGATCAAGAACAGCGCCTAATTTAGCATTACCGCTAAGATCTCGCTTGAAATTAAGGCGAACCGGAGTGAAGGCCTGGTTTTTTCCGAGGATCCAAGAGCGAAGGATGACGGAGGAGCCGGCGTTGAAGGGCGATGCAGTGAGGAATAAGACATGGTTGGATTCGGAAGGAGAAGAATTAGAATTAGGGTTAGAGTGGAGGAGGCGGAGGAAAGAAGCGGTGGTAGAGTGTGGAGGAATGGGAGTTGGGGGAGGAGGTGGAGAAGGAGGAAAGAGAGAGAGGGAAGGGTAGAGGAGAATAGAGGAATCGGTGTGCATCAAAGCGAGAGAGCGAGAGAGAGGTTCGAAGAAGAGAGAAGAGACCACCAGTGAGGGGTGGGCGTGGGGAAGATTTAGCTTGTATGCCTGCATAACAATAGTTATTAGCCTAAACCATCTCTTCTTCTTCTTCTTCTTCTTCTTCTTCTTTTCTGGCTCTTTTCGTCGTCCAGCCTATTGGGGTGCTGCCGAAAGCTTAGTCGCAGAGGCAAAGTTCGAGGGATCGCGTTCTATTCGTCGGCGTGGTACTCCTGGTACGAGTAGAGAAACAACGCACGCGCTAGTGCGCGAGATGCCAACTTGGACAGCGTTGAAACGTCAGATCTGCAGGGGGTTAACATTTTAGCCCAAGTACATGTACATGCTAATTTTATGGTAAACTCCTAAATGTGTTCACTTTAACTTAAGAAATTCAACATAACAACCCAATGAAACTTAAGAAATTCAACATAACAACCCAATGAATACAAATATCTAAATTCAAGGTCCTGCAAGCACCTACCTTTTTATGTTTAACGAAAAATATTAACTGTGCACAAAACGACCGTTTCGATGTTGCGTAGACTTGTCAATATGAAAAGCAAACGTTGACTCAGCCCTTTTTAAGCGTTAATGTGGCAAGCAAATGCTGAATCAACTCCTCTAATAAATAAAATTTTGGCGCTAAAGCTTATTCTTCTTCTCTGTTCTTCTATTCTTCTCTTGTTCTTCTTTGTTCTTCTTCTCTACTCTTCTTCAGTTGAGAAGACCTCCTCCGTTTATGCTCTTGTAGAATCCCAAAAGCATCATCGTCCCAGAGCTGGAATGACTTGGGTGAAGCGTGATTCACGACGCTAAACTCCTCACTACGATAATAGATTATCCTTGTTAGGGATTTTGATGCATTGAGTTTGCTTTATTTACTAGGTTGGGAATTAGAGTTTATTGGATTAAGGATTAAGGGTTATGGTTCTGATTGATTTCACATTAATGCATTATAGGTTGTATTTTCTTAATACATTCTAGGTTCTTTTTATGGGATTTTACATTCCACAAATCAATCAAAATCAGATAGTGGGTTGGGGATTATGGATGAGGTTACAGAATGCAGAATATATTGGATTAGGGAACTGATTTTGCATGGTATTTTGCATTCTATATTGAAATCATTTATCCTCAAATAGCAATAGAAATATGATTTCAAATCTCAATATCAGTTGCCCTAAGAAATTCTTGTATGCTTGAGTCATCACCCAAATGACTTTTTGTGACTACGACATCTCAAATTCAGGCAATTAATGAACCTTCTTCCGGAATTGCGTTTCATCTATGATGTTTGCATTGGCCTCTAATCCATGTAGGTGAGACACTACTCCTCCAACAACCATGAGATCTATGTCGTGCTTCAGATTGTGGATGATAAACTATCACTAGTTGCCAACGACTTTGCTATTATAGGTTTGCTAGAGAAGAAGAAGAAGAAGATGATGATGGTTTGGCTAAAGGAGAGAAGACGAAGAAGAGACGAAAGAGTTTTAACGCCAGAAAAATGAGCTTTAAGAGAGAGGGGGACTCTTCTTAGCCCTTAACATGGGTTGAGTCAGCATTTGCTTTTCACGCCAGCGAGTCCACGCAGCAACAAAACGATCGTTTTGCGCTTAGTCAGCGTTTTCTGTCGAACAAAAGATGGAGGGTGACAATAGGGGCCTGAATTTGGGCATTTGTATTCATTGGGGTGTTATATTATATTTTTTAAAATTCAAATATTAAAATGAAAGTTCAAGGAGTTTTATAAAATTGTCCCTAAATATTTATTAAAAATTTTAACATCGGCCACACTTTGGCATATTAACTTTGGGGCTCATACATGTGAATCGTTCACATTTTGAAAAGTGGCATTATTTTTCAACAAATGTGTCAATGTGATTCTATCATGTAATTCAAAGTTAATAATAAAAAGCAATGATCATTTGAGGGGTAGCTCCTTCGGTCCTTTCTAATCTTGAGGTCGTGGGTTTTATACTTTTCATTTGCTTCCTTCCTTATAGTAATAAGGTAAGTGTTGTTGTGAGAGATTTATTCTATCATGTGTCACTCAATATGAGTGTTTTGTTGTGTGAGATTTATTTCCGGACATTGCTCCTAAACTGTCATTCTCATTAGGTCCTAGTTTTAGTACCATTACAAATTGGGACCGACTCTCCTAACCGTCATTTAAAAACCAAATGATGTTTAAAAGATCTTACATTATTTATTAGTTTATGGTCTTGGAAATCTATACCGTCAAGGTGATATATCACCAATTAAAGGGTTATGAGTTAAAAAATACACTTTTTGAGAGATTCGAACCATCCGATTTGTGCACTCTAAGACCAACGATTTTTATTTAGATAGGTAATATTAAAGTTTACCATCAGATGGTTTACATCCACTTAGAAGCATTATCCTTTGATTGAAACATGTTTCAACGATGGATTCTCACTTGAGCAATTTAGATTGATCATATAGATGTGTACCAATGGAAAATGATAAATCACACTTCCGTGGTGTGAGATAAAAAGTGACATTTTAGCGTTGAGCAAGAACAGTTAAACACCATTTGATATTTAAATGTCAGTCAATAGCCATTATCCCTCTCCGGGATAATGGCTCTTGACCAAGGATTAAACACCAAAATGGTGTTTAAATGATCTAGCACCATTAAATTTGTAACTTCTAAATCACACAATTGAAGTGTGATTTATCATTATGCATGTGGCGCACAACTTAACCAATCTAAATTATCCAAGTGTCAATTCATCGTTTTAGTATCTTAGCCCAGAAAAACATGCCTATAAGTCAATATGAATCATCCAATTGATGAATTTTGATATCACCCGTTCAAGCTAAAAACAATGGTTAGTATTATGGTCAATAGATCGAATGATTTGAATAGCTCAAAAAGCTTGAAATTTGGACCCATTGCCCTTGGGTATATCATCTATCATTTTGATTGTGTAGACTGCCCACATATTCCATCATTAATGGTGTGTGATCATTTAAACACAAAACTGGTGTTGCACTGACGGTCGGGAGGATCGGTCCCATTTGGAATACAAGTTCAGGGGCGCAAGTGAACGTTGTATTTCCAAGTTTTTCTTTGAGACAACTTTTTTTTGAAAAGGTACGCTGGGATTTAAAAGTTGATAAAACTTCACATGTTTGAAGAATTAAAGTCACTTTATGGCTATCGTATATACCAATTTTCGAGCTTTTTATAAAATGAGTTGGCATTAGGTAAAGCCGGGGCAATGGTGGTAAAACCGGATGTCCAATCCTACCCCATCTTCTTCTGCCCTTGAAAATAAGAAAATTTTAATTTTCTTGATTTTTGCTTTTTATAATATAGCGTGCAGTTAAAATTCTCTTATTTCTAAGGGCAACGAATGGGATAAGACTGAAAATCCGATTCTATCTGATAGGACCTGACCATTGCCGTTAAAGACGTAAAGTGCTAGGTGACAATTAGGCTACTTTTCGGAATGTTTTAGTGCAACAAACTAAAACATGCACTAAAAATAAATAATATATTAGATTTACATGTATCATTAATTTTTTATGAATAATGACTTGTTAAATTGGATAATAGAGATCTCGTTCCAAATCTTCCTAAACAAATCAGATAGACCACTAGAGACTGCCTGAGAACCAAGTCCTAACACTGGGCTGAGTGCTTTTTTTTTTTTATGAATCAGCCACAAAATATATTCAATAAAATGAGGATGAGCAAGGAGCTCATCATCAGAGAGCCAAAAACTACACTGAAAAAGAAAATCTTGACCTTACATCTCTAAAAGGACCCAGAAAAGTTACATCTCCCATACACTATCTCAATCCCTCAGACCATCCTAAATGGAATCAGTGCCTATAAGGTTAAAACTTTTCCCCCATTGCAAAGCCTTAATCTTGATACGCTCCGTGAGGAGAGTAGGATGAGAATCTTTGTCTTCAAAGATTCTGTTATTCCTTTCTTTCCAGAATAATCACAGAGCAGCGAGGAGGATAAGCTTCTGGCACCCATTCTTTCTTTTAGAACAACCACTTATATCCCACACTCCTATATAAGAGCTCACCGAGAATGACTTAATCCAACTATGATTACACCAGAATAACAAAAGGCTCCATACCTCAGACGAATAAGTGCAATGGAGGAAGAGGTGATTGACATCTTCAATATTGGATAAGCATATAACACATCTATTAACAAGTTGGAAGCATCGGCGCTAGAGGTTCTCAACAGTGAGGATTTTATCCATAGCAATCAACCAAACGAAAGAAACAACTCTGGTAGGGGCATGGGCTTTCCAGATTCATAGCCAAGGCAGCTCGAGGCAAACTACAAAGGAAAGGAGGTTGTACATCGATTTGGAGGAGAAGGATCCAGAATTATCAAGCCTCCAAATTAGTTTATCAGCAGAATTAGAAAAGGATATGTTAACTTCATTTAATGTCTAAATGAGATCGATGATTTCTTTGATTTCACAATCATAGAGCCTCCAAGAAACTTGCAAGTTCCACGAGGAGATGCCAGAATCCCCAAGAATTGCAGCCTCCTTAACAATCACATTCTTATTAACCATCAACTTGAAGATAACATAAGAAGTTGAGAACCCAGCCAGACATCGTTCCAAAAAGAGGTCCTTAACCCATCACCAATGGCTATACCAACGCCAAGATGGTATATACAGTGGCGGAGCCACGTTGTTCAATGAGGGGTCTCAAGATTCCCCATCGCAAGTTTTTTCTCTTTAAAATCTTTTAAGTTTAATCTTTTTAAGGGCAAGATATTTTAATAAGGATTCCCCAAATCCCAAAATTTCTTAAGATACTTTAAAAACTTACTTTTTTTTTCACAAATTTTTTAACAGAAATAGACTCTCAAAATTTTCTCTCTCTCTTCCCAAATATTACTCACAAAATTTTCTCTCTATCTCTCTCTCTCTCTCTCTCTCCCCAAACCCCATCCCAAAATTCTCTCGGTTCTCCAAGCCCTTTTTAGGGATAATGACTCCTCACATATATTCATATACCAAATAGTGTTTAAACAAATTTCTACCATTAAATTAGAAATTTTGATCTCACATCATTAAAGTATTCTTTACTATTATTACTATTTTATGGCTATAAGGGATCCCCCATCAGAAAAATCGTAGCTGTGCCACTGGGTATATATGCTTTCTTTCGGAAATAGCCTTCCAAACCCCGAAGACATTTCTGCCAACCTTATCATTGATCTCCCATATAGAGCCTCCTTTACCATATTTATCTATTAAAATCTGACACCAAATGCTATTGGGATTAGAAGATGTTCGCCAATGCCATTTGCATAACATGGCATTATTGAAATCTTTGAAATTTATGATATACATTCCGCCTTCATCCTTTTTCCTACAAAGAAGCCGTTAATCCTCAAGATGGATCTTCTCTTTGTCGTCCATTCCTTGCCAAAGGAAGTCTCATTGAATTTTTTCAATTTTCTGTTTGATCCACACCAAACATTGAAATATTGACATGAAAAAGATCGGGAGCACAGAGAGAGTCGACTTAATCAATGTTAAACAACCAACAAACGAAAGATATTTACCCTTTAGCCTTTTCTCTGATTTATCGATAATAGATTGCCAAATGTTCTTATTTTATAACAAAGGGCCGATGTGGAGACCAAGATAAGTGAAGGGAAGCTTAATAATCTTACAACCAGCAGCCAACGCAAATTGTTGAACACGGGCCAAATGCATAGAGACACCAATAAGACCGGATTTGGAATAATTCACCTTCAGACCAGAAATCACCTAAAAATATAACAGAGTTTTCTTGACACGGAGCAGCTCTTCAAGTGACCCATCAATGAAGATGATCGTATCATTTGTGAATTGTAGATGAGAAATTTCCAAAGCCGCATTGAAAGGCTTAAAGCCATGTAAATAACCATTGTTAACCAACAGGAGAAGCATAGCATTAAGAGCTTCTACTACAATAAGAAATAAAAAAAGGGAAAGGGACTCGGCCTGACGGATACCCCTACTCGCCGGAAAGAAACCTTCAACGGATCCATTAATGAGAATGGACTTCCAAATCGAAGAAATGTACCCCTTTATCCATTTTATCCATTTAGGCCTAAAACTCATGCAGCTGAGCATATAGAGGAGAAAGTTCCAATCGACATGATCACAAGCTTTTTCAAAATTGGTTTTGAAGATCAAACCGCTCTTTTTCTTCTTGTGGTAAGTATCGATGCATTCATTGCCTACCAGGACACTGTCAACGAGTTGTCGCCCTTGGATAAAGGTAGATTGGGAGGGGAAAATTAATTGAGGAAGGGCCTGAGAGAGGCGATTGGCTAACGTTTTAGAAATGATTTTGAAGAGGCTATTTAAGAGGCAGATCGGCCTGAAAGCTCCCACCTCGTCCGCTCCCTCAATTTTAGGAATTAAAGCTATGAAGATAGCATTAATTTCTCTCTTAATAAAGCTAATAGAGTGGAATTTCTGGAAGACAACGAAGAGATCTTCCTTAAAGATATCCCAACATTTTTAGAAAAAACTAAAGGAAAACTATCGAGACCTAGAGCCTTATATCCGACAAGCTCAAAAACAGCCTTCTTGATTTCCTCTTCTGAAAAAGGAAATTCGATCGAAGAAGCTTCAGCGTGAGAAACACGATTGAAACAAATACCATCATTAAGCACTGGGGCCGAGTGCTTAATACCAATTCTTAGTAGAATACCTATACAAAATTTGGCTTCCAAGAGCACTATAATAGGATGCACTATAATAGGATCAGTGAAAGTCAAATACCATGGGTATCCTATGTATAGGCCGTCCCTTAAAAGATGAGATTTAAGCATACAATATGTTGATGACGAAAAAATATTGAATCAGTATTAGTTACACGACGAGTGTCAAGCTATTAGGAATCATCATGATTTGAAATCTCGCCCGATACGACATTAAAACTTCTCTCTTATCGGGCCTAAGCAAGACGATATTCTTTTGTTATTCATTTCGAGATATAACATCAAAAATATTAAATGTACATTGTAATTTATATAAGGTGTTAGGCATGTACACTATTAGAAATATACTACTCATTCTTTTTATATACACAATACTATTTTATCTTATTATATCCTATCTATGTAATGAGCACATGAATGACTATCATAGTGTGCTCAAATCTATGCACACTATTATCGCTATCATTTTTATTTTTTAACTACTAATATTGAAGATCCTTGATCGAACGATATACAATTGATTTATTGGTGTGATTCTTTAACTAAGATATGTTCCGATCATAAACAACCACTTGGACAATTTAAATTAATCCTAAATATTTATCATATAACATAACAACAAAATATTCTTTAATGATGTAAGTTCAAACACCTATTTTAATGATGTAAGATCATTCAAAAGATTCTTTTTAGTTCACGTTGTCTCACCGATACGTGAGACGTCTGTCTCAGGATTGTTTGAACCAACAATACCTTTGTGCAAACAATTACGATCTGGCATGATCATAGTAACAAAGTTTGGGAGTCAGCGAGGTGTCACTTTGGTATTCGGATAAATTCCGGAAATTTTCCGGAAATTTTTTTCAGTGATTATAAACACAATAATAAATTATTAAAAGGAAAGGGTATATGAGATGCAGTGCATGGGTGATCACATGCAATCAAATCCTAAATCACATGCCACATGGCAGTGGTCCCAAAAAAAACACCCCTCTTCTGATCATGTATCTCATAGGATACAACTTATTAAAAAAGGTTTTAAGAATTAATTTTTTTGGGGTTAAAAACTGGGGTCAAAGCTTATGTACCGTTCCTCACATTTAGGTGCATTAAATTATTTTCCCTTTAACAACATTTTGGGTGATAGATATACACCAAATTATGTCCAAATTTTTTGAGTGGCCTCGATCGTCCTCTAACAAGTTGTCGTGGTACCTGATCCCTTGTAGGGATGCCACATGGACCCCACCTGATTCATATGCATGGATCCCCATGCATTCCAACTCTTATCCCCGGCCCTTTTATTAGAATGTACGGTAATCTATTTAAAATTAAAAATGATGGCTTCAAATAATAAAATAATCGACATGAATAAACAATTTACAATTATAAAAAACTACATGGAATAAATATATGATTAAAGCAATGTATCACAGTGATAAAAATTTAGAAAAAATCATCAAATTCAGAAAAATTTAAGAGACATTCGGAGAACACAAATGAAGCGAATATTTGGCTAAAATTTCGGCAGACCCCTTATTCAGAAAAAATTTCCAAAATTTTGATTACTTCGGAGAATTTTGTGACAGAGTGCATGATCACTGGATTCACTGCATTCAATGTGCTGAATGTGTACCATTTCCCGAATTTAGACAAGCCTTTCACTTACAAGCTCCTTTGGGTTATCGAATGGATGGCTGAAATAGTCTGACCATTGCGATAATTAGGCCGCCGCCTGTCTACATGGATGATCCAGATTGGTGCCCAAACATATCGTGTGTTGTACAATGACCTGAAGACCATTACTGCTCCAGGTGATCACCTAATATCAACTCATCTTCAAAGTAGATGGTGGAACCCTCATCCAAATTGATAAGTTTAAAACACACTTACAATATTCACGTCAAAATGAAAATAAGGTTCCTTTCCCATCGCTCAGGGTGGTAAGGAATAGCACTCACTATTCTCTTCCCTTCAAGTAGCGGCAATTCGTCAACCCTAGGCAGCTTTTCATGCCACACAACAACGTTTTCATGCTCATACTTCCTAAGAAGCTCACCAGTAGCATCCATCTCTTGTTTGAAAACTACGCGCCAAGATTCTTCCTTCGGCATTTTCTCCTTAGAGTGGTCCATGGCAAGATGAAGGACTCTGATCGCAAACCCCACTTGACCAACCTCCATCAACCCCTTGGCAAGGTATCTCTGGCTTCTTAGCTTGTGTAGGGCACCACTAGAAAAAATGAATTCCTGGAGAGAACACCTTCATCTATAAGCATCTCATAAATTTTTTAATACTAAAATTAGCAGGGAGTTTTTCTGTTCGTTAGCTTCTTAGGCGTTTATAACTTTCTTTTGTAATAAAGTTCAATTTCTAAATGTAAAAAATTCACATACAGCAATCAATCCATACGGGAATGTCCACATGCTTGCAGGAGCAATTGGGGTGTAAGAAAAATGATGCACAAGTTGCAGACAATAATCACAAAGAATCTGAAGGAATTAAATTTTCTCAGGAGGCATAAACCACCTAAACTAAGATAGGTGCTTTTGAGAAGAGAACAAAGATGAGGTAGACTGTACGAGAAAAGTTGTTAGATCCAATGATCGACACCTGACTTGGTAAAGTTCAGTTCACAGTTGGATACAGCGAGCAGCATTAGCTGACTCCTTAGATCTCCTAGATTAAGGATTTGGCCAAGCCCGAGTCACCTTGGTGACTCCTATAATCCCCCAAATCATTTGACTTGCCGGAGTGAAATGACTTCCGAGTCTGATTGATTTCTATTTTCTGTGGGTAAAAAAACACATGCTGTTGTTTTTTAAATGGACACTCCTAAAAAAGTTTAAAAGGATCAAACATTCATCAAAACCACTCCATTCTTACATTCAAAATAATATTAATCAATTTCATGATAAATTGGAAAAATAAAATCTTAAAAATTTAGATTCAAAGGTCATATAGGGTAACGAACCCATTCACTCTATAGGGTGAACGGGTCAATCTCCTTATGCTAAAATGGTCAAACCTATACTTCACTGATTCTCATGCTCATAAATAGATGTCCACTTCCCATGGTTTGATCATTTTAGCATAGGGAGATTGACCTGTTCACAATTGAGAGTGAACGGGCCAGTTACCCTATACCAGCTCTTACATTAAAGGGCAGGTTAACACTAAGGAATTGTAAATTTTTAAGAAGTCCGTAGGAATCTTTTTAAAGGTCAGAGAGGTTTCAGTGGATATTCCCTCAATTCGGAAATTACATGTATGTGTGTTTAATGTTTAGTTTCTTTTTATCTTTAATTCCCGTTAGACAATTTTTCCATTTTACTAATTGTCCTTCTTGTTTCCTTTATATTGCTTCCAAATTGTTACTATGTGAATGCATTTACGACAGTTTTTTCTTAACCTTTTTTTTCTCTCCCTTTATTCTTCCATTTGTTCACAACCTTCTAATGTTTCTGCTACTACTTGGATTTCACATAGAAACTGCAGTCTGATGATTGGTTTGGGTAGTTGGATTCAGAATTCATTGTTCTTTTGTTGTTTGTTGCTTGAAATGGTAATTTGGTACACCTTTAACTCATTAATGGTTGGATCATTTTACCTTTTTGTCACAACTCAAGTTTCTTAACAAAAATGCTTTCCATCTTCTCCACCCATGCTAGGCTTCCTAATGAACTTTCTTGATTTTCCTATTTTTATTTTGTAACTTTTTTAATTTTTATTTCTATTTCATTTATATTTTACAAAAGTAATTGACAAACTCCCGAAATTAACTCCCCCAAGTCGCATGTTGCGTCGATTCCTGGCCTACCCAAGTTGCATTCAAGTCATCAGTTGAGCTTGACTTATCTATATTCTACGAATTTCCCCTTCAAATGGCTTTTCTAGCACATGCCCAACTTCCTACAAGGTTTATCATCCTCCTACTTAAACCAAAAAAAAAAAGCCAACTGAGATAATAAGTGTTGTCCTAAGAATACGATAAATTTCAAAGTTATTATACAATCGGCTGCTAAGTTTATAGAACAGCCAAGAAGGGCACTCAATCGTTGTTCACAAGTAAATAGCTGGTATATGGTAACCAACCCATTCAGAATCTAGATTAGGAATGAATACCTGATCTTGGACATGTGGCAATATTTTTCCATCATATGTACCCGTGATGCGACGGACCTGATATGAAGATCTAGTGAGTCGAGGACTGCATCAGAAAATACCTCCATGTGCTTGAAGCGGTCAAACACCTTTAAAATGAATCACTAAAACTTATTTCGGAGAGTTACATGGCAACCTTTCATTTTAGACATTTGACCACTTTGAATCAGACGATAGAATATTTTTTAGATGCAATCTTCAACACCAGAGATCTTTAGGTCGTGGTCTTCGCCTCACATGGCACATATGATGAAAAATAGTGCCATGTGTCCAAGATCAGTGGCCCGTTGCAAAACTAGATGGGGAACAGGTCCGTTACCATATACTGATATACCAGCTCGACAAGTAAATCAATGTCAATGGACCAACTGTGGGGAAAGTTATTGTCAAAGAAGTTTCCATTTATCTTGCATTTTCATTTTGAACTATTGGAATGCTTTAGATGGTCCTGAGTCTGCTGACATTTAGTTTACATGAATCCTTCCCAAACATTGCCAAGGGGTGACATTTCCAGTGTCTTCTCTGTCAGAATTTGAGGCATTTTGTAGGACCCAACAAAAGTAAACAGCATAGCCTCTATAGGACTAATGTTCAAAATAATGTATGCCTCTATAACCAGTCTTTTTCAGTTTTTATATCCCAGTCCACTGATAATAATTTTATACTTTTATGACCCACTCTTCGACCACCAGCCATGTGCATAATCTATACTCCATTGTTTTTTCTTACGTGAAAAAGGTTCTATATTATTATAATTCACAGAAATTTAAAAAGCTCTTATTTATTTAACTATAATTAGAAAAATTGATAAAAGTTGTTTGCTGATGATGATGTGGTGCTATGGCTAGACAGAAAACAAGTAAATTATAAGTTGGACCTATGAAGAAAAGCATTAGAATTAATGGGTTTGCAAACTAGAACAAAGATGGAAGCTATGAAGCCCAAGTTAGAGAGCACAAGAACAGAAAAGATGTTTTGGTCAAAACAGAAAACCATTTAGTGCCTCAATGTGATCAAATTTCGGTATTTGAGCTCTGCCATATAGCTAAATGGCAGGTTTGAAGACATTTTTCATTTCACTTCTTCTCATTGCTTTAAAATGGGATCAGTGGAAGGTGAATGAAGTGGAGACGGTTAAGTTGGGTGTTGTGAATCAATGAGGGCCACTTCGATTGAAGGGGTATGTTTATAAAGCAGCAGTGTGATCTCCATTATGCTAAGATGCAGAATGTTTACAAAGAAGCAACATAAAGGCAGCATACATGTGTATGCTAAGGTGGATGCACAGAGTAACAATAAAAAATAACAATAAGAGTATGTACATAAGAGGAACTCCAGGGAAGCCCCCAAGAGAAGTGGAAATTTAATGACAGTCGTTGAGATGGTTTTTACATGCCCATCAAAGACTTGAAATAACCCTTGTACAAAGAAGTGCTACATGATAGGCTTGGGTATCCATCTCAAAACCAATTGGCAATGAGTGGAGGGGCCCAGGATGTTATAAGGGGAGAGACAAGGCTATAATTTACCCAGTGTGGGACTAACCTTCAATATGCCCCCGCATGTGTTGGCAGGATTGAGCCAAATCACATGGACAATTGAACTGAGTGACATGGCATGGAGAAAGGCCTGCTCTATACCATGATAGACTTGGGTATCCATCTCAAAACCTATTGGCAATGAGTAGAGGGGCCCAGAATATTATAAGGGGAGAGACAAGGCTATAATTTACCCAATGTCGGACTAAACTTACTACAATACAAACACAAAAGAGTAGGAGAAGAGGAAGACTAATAAAAACATAAGGGAAGTATTAAGAAGCAATATGGGGGGTAACAAAAAGACAGATTTTAGCCCTAAACTAAAATGAGCAGGGCAATAAGACTTGCAAAGCCAATACCAACTATATATGGGACAAGGTGACAATGACAGTTCTAATTAATGGAATGTTATTATGAAAAATGGAGGACTTGTATGAAGGTCCACACTGTATGTCCACAACTTGATTAATGAATCAAATTACAAAATATATATATTTGAAAAAATTTAAAAATTTGAGAACATTCCAGCAAACTGGTAAACCCTTATGAGAACATTCCAGCAAACTGGTAAACCCTTATGACATTACAGTGTCAATTTAAAAAACACAATAATAATCTAAAAGAAAAAATGATAATCACTAACTAGTAAAACCCTGGAGATTTCCCTAGAAAGGTTGGCTAATGTTCGTCTTTTATTCTTTTTCTATGCATTTTCCTTAAAAAAACTCCTTCCGTCATGTTGGGTTTTATAATGCTTAAAAGCATCCTGCCTATCATCTTTTTTTCTAAGGCTTGTAATATTTGAATCTATTAAGCCATGGACTTGACTGGTCATAACAACAGATATCTGTCATCAGTCCACTATGTGGGCAAACAATAGATCCAATCAATCTATTTTACAATTTAAACTCATTCATTTCACAAGACCCCCACGGTCCCACCTAGTCTATAGTCAATCTAGTCCAGTATTACAGTCTGTTAGTCAGACTATGAACTCATATTTCTTGCTTGTTATAGTGCTCTTGTCGTGCAAAGCATTTTAGTAATTAGACCTAACTTCAACTTTCTAGTAGGTAACTTGGGATAGAAAATGCCTGAAGACGCAATATCTCATACTACAGCTTTAGACCTCAGGGAAGAAATGACGCAGGACGGAAACCCTAAAATGTGGAATATGATTTTTATGCAGATTTTGCCGATATTAAATAAAATTAAATCAAGATTAATCTCAAAACTATCTTAAGTACCTTAGGATTCAGAGAATTCAGGTTGGTAGATCACAGAAATCCAATTAGGGTTCAGTCCGATGCACAAGGACGTTTAGAGTTTAGGCGAGATCGGCCTAGAGATAGGACTCTAGCTTTTCCCAGGTTTAGGCGCTCGTCTTCAATCCGATGTAGATTCACGGATTCTAAGTTGGGTTGTGAAAGGGAATTAGTGTTTGTAAAAGGCTTATAGCTTTTAGATCGGTTTATAGTTTGGAAAAGGTGTTGGCTTTGTGTGGTTTAGGGCTTCAAAAGGGTTTAGGGTTTAGGGATCACAAGGAAGAAATTAGGCTATGGTTTAGAGGAGCATGCAAATCAAAATTAGCAAATAGAATAGAGAAGATAATAATGGCTTTGGGAATCACTCCCTTAGCCTCACACCAAACCCATCTCAGGCAAAGATTACTCGAGTATAAAAGCATTCAAATAATCAATCAACTAACTCACATTGTCTAGGTTAATGACCTTATATAGGAGGTCTTACAATAAAAGAAAACCCTAAAACGAATATTAAATAAAGACAAATAAACCCTTGAAACAAAAGTTCAAAACTCAACTCCTAAAACAACTAAAATAACTCGGCACGATTTCGATCGATCGAAATTCATATGTCTATGAATATCGCCGTCGACATTCGATCGATCGAATTGAGATTTCGATCGATCGAAATTTCGCAGTTCCTAAGGTTCTTCCTCATCCTCTTTCTTTAGAATTTCCATCTTTCCCTACCTTTGACTTCCATTACACTGCTTCTTTCTACGTCAGTAGAAACGATGCGGTCCGAATCCAATGTCCATATATATGGCATCCCCGTCAATTCCCCTGAACCAAAAAGGTTTCATCACCGATGAAACACGCTTGTGGTAGATGTCTAGCAGGTCGGGGTTCAAGCAGTGAACCTCATTCTCGTGGACCCAAGTGTTGTCGGACTTCGGTTTGCTGACCCATTTAACCAAGTATTTCTGGAATCCCCCGTCATTCGTAGAGACGGCATGATCGTTGATTATATCCTCTATCTCTTCTGATCTCTGTCTGCTTGGGGAAGGAACTGCTTGGGGAAGGAAGAGGTATAGGTTGCAAGGTTGGATTGGGGTTGGGACTAAGAGGTGGTTGGAGTGGGTTTTCTGGGGGTGGGGTGAACCCAAGTAAGGAATCAAATCCTCCACATTGAACGTGAAACTAACCCCCGTACCTGGAGGAAGCTCGAGCACGTATGCATTAGGACCACTCTTAGCCAAAATTCTAAAAGGCCCAGCGTCTCAAGATTGGAGCTTCTTTGCGGATCCCGATGGGAACCGCTCAGGCCTAACCCAGACCATCACATAATCACCCACGTTAAATTCTTTAGAACGCCTGTGAGCATCTGCAAATAATTTGTATTGACTATTGCTTGAATTAATCTTTTGTCTAATTTCGGCATGCAAGCTATGTATGTGTTGTGCAAATGCATCGGCAGACTCTGACACTCTATGGGATGCAGACATGGGAATCAAATCTAATGGGGTCCTAAGCCTATGACCATGTACTACCTCAAAAGGACTCATGCCTATGGATATATTGACAGAATTATTATAGGCAAACTCAGTTGTGGGTAAGATGGTATCCCAGGTCCTAACATGACCATCGACAAGACTACGAAGGAGATTCCTAAGGCTCCTATTGGTGCTTTCGGTTTGGCCATCCGTTTGAGGGTGGTAAGCTGTTGAGAATTGGAGCAATGTGCCCATCATGTGCCAAAGGGTCTTCCAAAAATAACTAGTGAACTTAACATTCCTATCAGACACAATGGTTTTGGGCAACCCATGAAGACGCACTATCTCCGCGAAAAATAGTTTAGTAATATGAGATGCATCGGAGGTTTTAGAACAAGGAATGAAGTGGGCAATTTTGGAAAATCGGTCCACTACGACATAGATGGAGTCGTGCTTCCTAGGGGTCTTAGGAAGTCAAAGCACGAAATCCATTGAGAGGTCTTGCCACGGTGTGTGTGGCACGGGTAGCGGGGTGTACAAGCCGGTATTTTGGTTGGTTTGTTTTAACACTTGGCAAGTACGTTAATGCTTAACGACACGGGTGACATCTCTCATTAAGCTAGGCCAAAAGAACCTATCTTCTATGAGCGCAACAATTTTATTACGCCCGAAATGTCCGGCCATCTATCAAGCATGTAACTCCCAAATGAGAAAGTCACGCAATGAAGTGCGAGGAATGCAAAAGCGATTATTGCCTTTAAACAAGTACCCATCGTGGATGGTGTACATTGAGTGTGTGTTGGTCGGGTCACTAAGGAGAGCAGTGTACTCAACCTAAAATTTTGGGCACACGGGGTACTCATCCTTTAACTTTTCGAACCCGATGACCTCGGTGCTCATTGTGTGCAAAGTCACTACTCGCCGACTAAGTGCATCAACGGCCCTATTTTCAGCACCGGCCTTATGCTTTAACACGAATGTGAACCCTTGAAGGTACTCGACCCACTTCGCATGCCTTGGGTTCAACTTCTTCTGTGAAGCAAGAAAGCATAAGGTTTCATGGTCAGAGAACAGCACAAATTCCTGCGGTCTAAGGTAATGTTTTTAATACCAAAGAGATCGAACGACCGCATAGAACTCCTTGCCATAGGTGGAATATTTTTGCTTCGCCTCGTTAAGTTTTTCACTAAAATAGGCCACGGGGTGACCCTCTTGGCTAAGCACCCCTCCTATGCCTACACCTGATGCGTCGCATGCGACTTCAAAGACTTTGGAAAAGTTCGGCAATCGCATGACGGGTGCACTACTCATTCGTTGTTTAATCTCAACAAAGGCTTTTGTCGCCGCTTTGCTCCATTTAAAGTCCCCTTTTTTCATGCAATCAGTAATAGGGGCCATGATGGTGTTAAAGCTTCTGATGAAGCGACGACAAAAAGTAGCCAAACCATGGAAGCTACGGACCATGGATCAAAATATCGTCCGATACCGATACGTATTGGACGATACGTATCGGTATTGGACTCGAACGATACATTGAATGTATCGTCCGATACAAACCGGTACCGATACGTATCGTTTTGGAGCTCGGACGATACGTATCGGTAACCCGATATTTTAACCCATGCTACGGACATCGTGTATGTTCTTAGGCTCGGGCCACTCCACAACGGCTCTCACCTTTTCGGGGTCCACGACCATTCCATTGGCTAAGATAATAAATCCCAAGAAAACAACAGAACATTGCATGAAGGTGCATTTCTTGAGATTTGCAAACAACCTCTCGCCCTTGAGGGTTTCACAAACCAGCCTAAGGTGGGTCAAGTGTTGTTCCTTGTCATGATTGTAGATCAGGATGTCATCGAAATAAACAAGGAATTTGCCTAGAAACGGCCTCAACACTTGGGTCATGAGTCACATGAAAGTACTCGGGGTGTTAGAAAGCCCAAATGGCATGACCATTCACTCATAAAGACCATCCTTAGTCTTAAAGACGGTTTTCTACTCATCACCGAGGCGGATGCGGACTTGATGGTAGCCACTCTTAAGGTCTATCTTTGAAAAGATAGTGGCACCAACCATCATGTAAGCATGTCATCGAGCCTTGGTATGGAAAAACCGATACTTAACGGTAATCTTGTTGATTGCACGGCTATCCACACACATGCGCTATGTACCATCTTTCTTAGGAGTGAGTAGGGCAGGTACGACACACGGGCTCAGGCTCTCTTGAATGAACCCCTTCTGAAGGAGCTCATTGACTTGCCAAGTCAACTCGGTGTGCTCAACCGGATTCAACCTATAGTGGGGCAGGTTCGGTAAGGTAAGTCTTCATGGAAGACATCCGTAAATTCTTTCAGGATTGGCTCAACCTCCTTGGGACACTCGCTCGCTGACTCGGGAACACTCTCTACGGTGACAACTACGTACACCACACTCTCATCTATCGATGCTTTCTCGAACTCAGAAGAACTCATAATATTAATGGATTTAGAAGATTCGCCCTTCTTTTCGACTGTGTTGGTCGATGGTGTTTTGGGAGGCAGAGGGTGTAAAGTAATCATTTTGCCCTTATGCATGAACGTGTATATGTTTGATCGACCAAAAAGAGTCACGTCATGTCATAGAGCCACGGCCTTCCCAAAATGATATGGCCCACATCCATCGGCACCACATCGCACCATAAGGTGTTCGAATAAGAGCCTAACTAAATCGGTACACGACACCTTTTCAACACGGGAATGGATAAAGAATTGACCTATGCGACTTTATAAGGTCTCGGGTGGGCTTCAGGTGTAAGCCCTAAGTGGCGTACCGCATGAGTGGATATTACGTTGGTACAACTACCACTATCCACGATGATCCTACAATTCTTTTCACCAAATCAGGCAAAGGTGTGAAAGATGTTCTCCCTTCGCCAGTCATCCTTTTCATCCCGTTGAGGCTGTGCGAGGGCACACCTCACAACTAAAGCATGACCAATAGCATCACCCTCCTCATCACTGGGTATGCTAACCGGTTCAAATACTTCCTCTTCAACTACTACCACATTATTATCCTCCTTTCCCTCAATGAAGAGAGTCCTTTGGGGTTGTTTCGTAGGGCATTGGGCGGCAAAGTGCCCCATCCCATGACATTTATAGCACTTTACTTGAGAATTAACCCTTGAGGATTCTCCGACTACACATTTTCCTTTTTCAAACCTAGAATTGGTAGGGGCAGGTTGTGTAGGTTTGGGAGGAGGATTAAATCATCCTTCACCGGATCGTTGACCACTATATTGTGGCTCGGTCCTCTTCACCACCGTAGTTTTCAAGTACTGTTCAAGATCTTGCACAACGGCATAACATCTTTCAAGAGTTTCTACGGGGTGAGAAATCAATTCTTTTTACAATTTAAGTCACAATCCGGTGCGAAATCTAAAGAGAGTGATTTCAGGGTCTTCCGATACTTTTGCCCTCATCATGAACTCTTCGAATTTGGCAATGTAATCGGTCACAGGCATACCACCTTGACGTAAATTTTGCCACTGGTCGAGGAGGCATTGGTGGTATGATAAAAGAACATACTTCTCAGTAAGTCGTTCCTTCATATCATCCCAACGGGTAATGGGAGGACAACCCGCATTCACCCTGATGCACTCAACATTGAGCCAGAAAAGCCGAGCTTGACCAACCAACTTCATTTTAGCGAGTCTAACGCAACGGTCGTCATTCATGGCATACCAATCAAAATGTTGGTCCATGTCGAAAAGTCAATCGAGGAAGACGGTAGGGTCCATTCTTCCATCGAAAGTCGGAATCTCAACTCGAACATTCTTGAGGAGTTGAACTTCGCGGTCATAGTCATCTCTACGATGATCCCTACTGTTCCAGTTGTCTTGGCGACCATTACGTTTAAAGTGAGGACACTCACGCTCTTGGTGTTGAATTTCAAGTCCATCCATCGCTTCCAGTTGGTTGATTCAATCTCGTAATCTATCATTACCAACTCCTAGGGATGTTTGGGCTTGCTCTATGGTATTCAGGCGTACATTAATCACACCCAATTCTTCTCGCATAGCTCTAAGAGTATCAAGAACCTCATCCGAAGCCATGGTGATCACAAGGTCTATTAGGGTTCTAATATGGAATGCAATATGGACTCAAAAAGGAAAAACAATGCAATAAAATAAATATGACAAGCAAAGATGCCCTAGCATAGAAAACCTAGGGCTCTGATACCAAAACTGATGCGGGACGGGAACCCTAAAATGCGGAATATGATTTTTATGCAGATTTTGCCGAAATTAAATAAAATTAAATCAAGTTTAATCTCAAAGCTATCTTAAGTACCTTAGGGTTCAGAGAATTCAGGATGGTAGATCACACGAGATCCAGTTAGGGTCCTGTCCGATGCGCAAGGACGTTTAGAGTTGAGGCGAGATCGGCCTAGAGATAGGACTCTAGTTTTTCCCAGGTTTAGGCGCTCGTCTTCAGTCCAATGTAGATTCACGGATTTCAAGTTGGGTTGTGAAAGGGAATTAGGGTTTGTAAAAGGCTTATGGCTTTTAGATCGGTCTATGGTTTGGAAAAGGTATTGGCTTTGTGTGGTTTAGGGCTTCAAAAGGGTTTAAGATTTTGGGGATCACAAGGAAGAAATTAGGCTATGGTTTAGAGGAGCACGTAGGTCAAAATTAGCAAATAGAATAGGGAAGATAACAATGGCTTTGGGAATCACTCCCTTGGCCTCACACCAAACTCATCTCAGGGAAAGATTACTCAAGTATAAAAACATTCAAATAATCAATCAACTAACATTGTTTAGGTTAATGACCTTATATAGGAGGTCTTACAATAAAAGCAAGCCCTAAAACGAATATTAAATAAAGACAAATAAACCCTTGAAACAAAAGTTCGAAACTCAACTCCTAAAACAACTAAAATAACTCAGTACGATTTTGATCGATCGATCGAAATTCATGTCTATGAATATCACCGTCGACATTCGATCGATCGAATTGAGATTTTGATCGATCGAATTGAGATTTCGATTGATCGAAATTTTCGATCGTTCGAAATTTCAAATTGAAATTCGCAGTTCCTAAGGTTCTTCCTCATCCTCTTTCTCCAGAATTTTCATCTTTCCCTAGCTTTGACTTCCATTACGCTGCTTCTTTCTACGCCGGTAGAAATGATGCGGTCCGAATTCAATGGGTATGTGGCGTCCCCGTCAAGAAGCCATTTATCACTAACAATTAAAGTGATTAATATAGTCATTGGCATATCTAAATAGCTAATAAAGTAGTTGGCGTTATTCAAATCAAACCTCTATGCAAGTCTCACTAGTGCTGCCTAGTCATTTCAGCCGGATTAGTCATGGATTACAATACATCCAAGAAAATCCAATGTTTAATCATGCAGATATAAATGACATAGGCTGCAACTTACATATAAAGAGAGATTCCCTCTAAATATTATCTGGTTTGGAATATGAATAAAGTGTAAAATTATATATCAGAAGTCCTAATAGTGTTCCTAATATGTGGTTTTTTTGAAGTACCGTATCAGATTACAATTTACCACATGAATTTATATCTCGAGATGTAGCACTTTCAATGTCAAAAGAAGATGACTTCACACCTTCCAATATTGAAACCAAAATAATGTGAGAATGATAAAATCTGAGACTTCTAGAATCTCCAAATGAGAATAGAAAGAAATGGCCAAGAAAGGAAAGCTGCATACGCCTCATTAAGAAAGAAAAGAACTCTGGCTGTTAGTATTTTAAAATACTAACTAATAAACAATTATTTTTTAAAAGAATGAAAGAGACTGCTCTCTTTGAATTGCAATAAAACAAACAATGGTTGTTTTTTGTTATTGTGTGTGTGGGGTTTGGATGTGTGAAGAAGGCAATAATGTGCACTTTAGACCGAGGTATCAAACTCGGTATCGGTCCATCCTGGATCAATATATATAGGCCAATACAGATATGGTATCGCCGATAGCGTATCAGTCAATATTTTTTCGCGAAAGAAATAGAAAAACAGTAACTGTATTGGTCAGTATCGGCCGATACCAAGACAATATCGGTTGATACTGGCCGGTATCGGTCCGATATCGATACCACCCTGATACCTGTATCAGGGTGGTATCGGTAGCCTTTCTCGACGAAACCGATACGTTTCACTGATACATATCGTTTCTTTAGACATGGAAGTCAATCTCTGTTGTAATGATAATGGAAGTTAACTGAGCATATCAAAATTAACTTGAGCAATTAAAATATGTTGTTCACTGAAGAACAACATCCCACATTAATACTGACAATGAATGCGTGCATACCACAAACCGCGCCGAGATATCATTCCTCTCTCCTGCTCTTGATTTTAAAACACTAGTGGCTTCATCAAATAACTGTGTAATTCCATAGTGTAGTTTGACTAAAAGATTTGAACTGCTTCCCTTTTCTTCTGCTTTTCTTATAGTTACAGCCTAATCCAAATATGAGATTGCGTCAAAATGACACTTGAATAGAATAGTTCAAAGTCATTACAACAAAAAAAAAGTTGCTGAAAAAACTAATAAGCATTAACAAGAATAGATTGCTAGGTGCTCAAAACTATTAACATTTCACAACTTGTGCAGACCCATATGGTGCCAATTAGGTGTCACTGTACAAAACAAATGGATAAAAAACAAATCTTACAAGTATCCAATATCTATAAAAAATTAAGGTGAAATAACCAATCCATGACAAACAACTTTATTTTTATTTTTTTTGCAATTTTCATTACATAATAGTTAATGGCCAGGTGTAGACTCAACTTTTCAAGTGCTCATTCTTGTTGCCCCAAACCAAATTCGGAATAAATGCATGTGAATCAACCAATAAACATGACTTAGTGCAGTGCCTTGCTTAATCCACATATCTTAACGTGCTCCAGTGATCCATCAGTCCAGAATTACAATAGAGCATGAATCTCGCTCTCTCTCTCTCTCTCTCTCTCTCTCTCTCTCTCTCTCTCTCTCTTTCTCTCTCTCTCACATACACACACACATGCTCACAAATATGCTAAGAAATGATGCTATACTGGTAGTTAGGAACTTAGGATTACATACCATTATTTGGGGGAAATTAATCTCAGTTGCTTTTTGGATTTTGCTTGGGTAAGCTTGTAATAGAATATTTGTTGAAGGTCATATTCGAAAAAACAACTGAAAAAATCGTAAAAACAAAGACAAAATAGGTATTT
Organism: Chloranthus sessilifolius; assembly: GCA_021018995.1. Lineage (NCBI taxonomy): Eukaryota > Viridiplantae > Streptophyta > Magnoliopsida > Chloranthales > Chloranthaceae > Chloranthus > Chloranthus sessilifolius. Next base: position 24,788,866 of record CM037584.1, on the reverse strand, counting down.
GTACAAGCCATTCCAGCTGCCATTCACAGCAAAAGAGATGATAGTTTATATTCCCTTCAATTAATATACTTTTCATGTGTTCTACAAAAACTACCCACCCAGCAAATACTAGAATTATGTGCAAACCTAAGCAAAACCCAAAAACAGAAACAAGGCTATTGTCGTCCAAAAGATTTACAAATGTACCAATAACCTAATATTTTTTTACATAATCAACAACAATTTGTAGAACCAGTTGCAAGTCTTCATTCTCATTGCCGAAAGCCTGAAACCAAATTGAGAATAAAGTACATGACTCGAGTAGGAAACATGACTTATTACAGCACGCTGCCCAATCCACATCTTAACATCATTAAATAATCCATCAGTTCGGAATTGGAATAGAGCATGACATTCTGATAACTCGCTCGCTCTTTCTCTCATGCATGGTGCTTAACTGGTAGGTTAGCATTTTATAGTAATAGTTGGATGAAAATAATAATTGAAGTATTGAAGGAAAGAATAATTGGAATAATATTAAAAAGTGCCAGCCATAAAAACTTCCTGTAGTGTAAGAGGGTCAACACTTTTAGCAAATTCAATGAAAAAATATTCACGAAGAAGATCTAATGAAATGAGTACAAAAAAACTAACCTGGGCCTCGGCCAAGCAAATTAGGCTCATAATGGAGGAAATCGACGAGGTCACCTCTGGTGGTTTCTCTTGAGCATGTGAGAGTGGCGGAGAGGAAGATTCATGTGAAGGCAGCAGAGAGGGGAACAAGTCATTAGACAAATAATGATAAATCCCTGCTGCTTTCCTGTAAAGGGTGGCAGATTGAACAAGATCTGCAAGGACCAGTAGGAAGATGCATAACTATCACCTTATATCAGTAAAACAATGAGGCATGAGGTAGGAGAATTGCTGTTTTATACCTGCTGTTAACATTTCCAAGGCCCTCTCTCGCAAGATAGCACCATAAAGGAAAAGAGTCATCCCAAGTTCATACCGCAAGTTATCCAAGCGGAAGTACTTTGGACCCCCAATTTTGAAGACAGAAGAGGCACTAAGAACACTAATCCATTGTATCTGAAGGTCTGATATCCAACCAAGCATCACAGAGTTGTTGTTAAGCAATTCAACTTGCACAAGTAAGTTTTGCAATAGAGGCAAATAATTTTCCAGCTTTTGAAGATCCTGAGGCATTGGAGCAAACAAGAAAGAAGTTCAATCAATTTAGAACATGTTCACACAAACCTCTATATATATATATATATATATGAGAATTGGGAAATGCAGCCAGACACAGCCCTGGAGTTCTGCACCCGGATGCCAAATCGCATGCCACATGACATGATCGACCCAAAACAACACCCGTTTTGGGTTGATCAGCCATAGGGCATGTGATTTTTCAAAAAAAAAAAACAAATTTTTATTTACCTTTTTTTGTCTTGGATAGGTAAGCATGGGATTCGAACCCCTGACCTCGACGCTACACGCTTGAGGGCATCACCACTGGGGCAATGGTCCAATCCCTTTTATTTACCTTTTTTACCACCGTTTGTTGGGTCAAAGATAAGGTGACGTCCAACCAACTTGGTGCATTGATTTTGGGCACCTTTGACCACATTTGAAGGGCGGATATGAATCAGATCATGCCCAAATTTTTTGGGTGGTACCTGATCGATTATGTCTAAGTTGTTGTAGCATCTGATCCTCGTGATGGGTGCCACATGGTACTCATCTGGGCCTATATATATAGTCCTGGGCCCATATATATATATATGGAAAAAGACTGTATGGCCAATAATATGCGGTGAGTGTGCCCCAACGGTCCACATAACACTCAAAACACTATTGTGCCAAGTGGAGCAAGGTTGGGCTCTTTAGATCATTTGTAAAAAAAATTCAAAATTTAATCTCCACCATATGTTTTATGAGGTCTGAATCTGGACCATCGCAATCAGTCAATGTTGACTTTTGCCTTCTAAAAATATTTTTTTGATTTTTTTCTTAGAAAATGTTCTCAACAATGCACCCGAGCTCCACGTGGTACCCAAACTGTATTTTGAATGCCATGTGGAGTGGAGCTCCACATGGACGTCATGATGTGCTCGCCATCAGGGTTACCTAGGCACTTCTAGTTTTAGGAATTGTGTCGTGCCGACACTTGGTGGCACTTGGACACTCCTCAACACAACACGACACTTCTAGAAATGTACGGGAAAAATACTAGCCGATATCATCAAAGTGTGCCTAGTTTCAACAGGTAAAAAGAATTCTCATTTCAGAAAAAAAAACTATTTAAAGTTAGTAAATTATAAATGAAAAGGCTTGAGTCCTTGAAAACCACTTGCATAATGTAGAATATTTTAAGTCAAATCCATGGCATACATTATGTGTACTCTTCATCTTTTTATCAGTACGTTTCTCTATTAGCTCTCAAGGATTCCCTTCAATTTAATTTTTTTTATAGGTACTATATAATTAAATTATTTAATATTTTGGTCGTGCCACCATATTGGAATTTTCAGAAATTATTGTGGCAGACACTTATAACACCTTAACACTTGGCACATGTGCCACCTGTCGACGTTGCACTGCTCACCATATCACGTTGACACACCTTACAGTATATATATATATATATATATATATATATATATATATATATATATATATATATATATATATATATATATATATATATATGTACGTATATTGTGGAAGGGAAGCTACACTCGACTGCATCGTTTGAATGCTAGACTCGAGCCCATTTTCCTATGGCATGTGTCACTCAATCCTCAAGTGGCACCCATTCATCTAGGGTCCACTCTTCCCTAGGGGTTTTAGAGGGAAAAAGTTGTGTAGGGCCTCGATCTAATGGTCTGAAAATGAATGTTGACTTGATTTTGCATTGCACCATTCATTTTAACGCCCATTGATGACTATGGTCAACCGATTAAAATGAATTTTTTAAAGTCTTGTATTGAGCTTGTGCATGACCACTTGGCATCCAAATGGAACGAGTCTAGAGTTGAACTCTGCACTCGAGTACATAATCTCGGGCCTCTCTCTCTCTCTCTCTCTCTCTCTCTCTCTCTCTCTCTCTCTCTCTATATATATATATATATATGTATTCTATTGAGATAGAGGGGGGAGAGAAAGAGAGAGAGAGAGAGCAAGGGCCACCTGTTGATATCGAGAAGTCACTCCTCCAGCCATTTCCCTGACAGTGGTCTCTGTAATAAAGCTGTTCTTTTTAATAGACTCTCCGATTTCCCCACGCCGGGAACTTAGCTCTTTTAGTTGCTCTAAGGTGCCAGCATCGTGTGCACAGAAAATGTCTTCAAAAACAATCTGCCACAGATGATATTAAAGAATGCTTTCAGTAATTTTTAAATCATCCTTCCAACAAACATTCATGATCTTATTATTGGTGCTTATATCATTATGATCTGATATCAGAAACATATGTAACTTGAACTTGATGGTACAGAGTAAAATGACCCCGTATTGGTTTATATAATTATATGGGATGATAAAAATTGATATTGGTTATATTTCCCTGGCTTTGGTGCCAAGATGTATCAGTTGATATGTCTCAGTCTCAGTATCATCCAAGATTTTAATCCATGTTCCCAACCCCACAGAATCCAGGGAAAAAGAGAACTCAGGGCAGAGTAATAAGAGTTTCAATTTCAGATTGATCACAGGATAAAGCTGGTTTGCTAAGCCAGAAGCTATCACTTGGAAGCTTAGTAATCACTGAATTGTGTACAATGTAATGAATAAGTTATCAGGGATATAAATAACTGACTAAATTCATAAATGAATCCAAGTACAGACATGAATTTTGGGTATACTTTAAATTTTTCATCATCATCACAGCCTCATCCCATCTATTTGGGGTCGGCTTTGCTTGTACTTTTAAATTTTTTATGAGAATGGAATATAATAAATTTTCTTAGGGATTTGGCAGGGGTTTTTACAGCTGGCTGCCAATCTAACACTAATCCTCCTCCTTTCTCATCAGGGCTTGGGACCGGCAATCGTGGAGTTTGGACAACAACATGAAATAGCACATAAGAGCCAGTTTGGATAAACAGTGCTGCAACTAAGTGAAAATATCCAAAGTAGGGATATCCTATGTTATTATAGTGAACAGTTTAACCCACATCATGATCACTGATACTTTGAACAACAGTGATCATGATGTGGGAAGGAGGGAAGGAGGAGAAGAAACTTCACCTTACCAAGTGGGAAACATGTTGCCTCTCTAAAGCTGATGGAGGTCTTGGAATTCGAAGATTGGGAATCACAAATAAGGCGCTTTTAGTGAAATGGTTATGGAGAATTGGAGAGATCGTGAAAATCAGTACTTGAGGTGGCAAGTGGTCAAGTGGTCAGGGCCAAATATGGAAATCCACTCGAGATGTGGAATGTGCGAGGTTCATTTATCAGAGGATCAAGTTGTTGGAAGATTATATTGTTGGTTTTAGGAGAATTCAAGAAAGGTGGATAGGCAATGAGAAGTTAAAGAATAGATATCCTGATATTTTTCGAATTGCTATTAATTCTGATCAAGGTCTCAAAATCGGTATCGGACTCGGGTATCAGTCCATGGAGGAACGATACAACTCAGCCGATACCTATTGGCCAATTTTAATTTTTTTAAGAAAAAAGAAAATAGAGGTATCGGTCGAAACCGATACCATATCGGCCGATAGGGCTGCAATAGAGCCGAGCTAGCTCGACAACTCGCCTCGGCTCGGCCCGAAAATGAGAGCTTTTGCTCTCTTAAGCTCGGCTCGAGAGCCAGAGCAGAGCTTTTTATTTAAAGCTCGGTTGAAGTAGAGCCGAGCTAGAATTTAGCTAGTAAAGCTCGTCTCGGCCCGACTCGGCTTCATTAATAGTATATAATAATTTTATACGATAAACTATATTATATATAATTTTGAATTTTTTTTTTCTTTTTTCCCCTTATAATAAGATTCATCTAATGGTTACTTTATAATGGACAGATATGTAATCAACATATAATCCTTATGGTCTTCTATTGAAGTTTGCACTTTCTTTCTCCTTCTCTTTATCTCTCTTTATCTCTCTGTGCAACCATTAAAGTTCTTTCTCACTCGTCTCAATGAACAACCACTAGCATGGCAATTGACCAATCAATCAACACCTGCGACCAACACCTATGCTCTTAATCAATATTTAGCACATTAAATTTAAACATATTTTTACTTTTCAAAATTTAAACACTTTTTTCTCCAATCGATCCGTTAAATCCAAAAGGACTAAGGGATTAAATGACAGAAGCTCGGCTCGGCCCGACTCGAGCTCGATAGAGCCGAGCTAGAGTTTAGACTTTTTAGGCTCAAAGGGCCTAGAACCAAGTTCCAGCTCGGCTCGTATAAGGTAGAGCCAAGCTAGAGCTGACCCAAGCTCGAGCACGGCCCGGCTCGGTTGCAGCTCTATCGGCCGATACCCGATAGGTATCGACCGATACGGGCCCGTATCGGCCGAAACCGATACCGATACGTATCGGGGCCAATACGTATCAGTATCGGCCGATTTTTTATACCATGATTCTGATGCTAAGGTGGAAGATATGTGTGTTATAAATAATCGGGAAGTTGTGTGGGATGTTCAGTTTCGTAGAAACCTCAAGCCGGAGGAGGAAGAATCTTACATATCTCTTCATCAGGTGCTTAATTCTATTCATAGAAATTCAGCTGCTAGAGATTTACATATCTGGCATCATCATAAAAAAGGTATTTTTACAGTAAAACCCTTTTACCTTTTTATGGATCAATAGCAGAAAGAGCATAAAAATGGAATAATATTTGGCATTTAAAGATCCCTTTTAAGACTTAATTTTTTGGGTGGAGTGTGGGGTGGGGAAGGATCTTAACCATAGAACAATTAAATAGGAGGGGAATGAATCTAAGAAATGGATGTGTAATGCGTTTTCAGGAAGAGGAAAATATAGGTCATCTTCTCCTGCATTGTTGGGTGGTTAAAGGAATAGATCATCTTCTCCTGCATTGTTAGGTATATGGTATGTGGTGCTGCAGTTGTTTAACACTTCTTGAGTTTTTCCGAAGTCTTGTGGTGATTTGTTAGCTGCTTGGGAGGGTGTGAAGCTGGAGGGTGAAAGGCAAGAATATTGGAGTTTCTTGGATCTCGCAGTTACGTGGGCTTTGTGGACAAAGAGGAACAACCGAGTTTTCAATCGTACTAGAAAACCAGTGGGCTTTATTATGAAGAATGTTAAGGATCTAGCAAAAAGTTGGATAACAATTGTTGGAGATAGTTTGGTGGACAGAAATTATGTGGCTGAATGGGAGAACTCACAACGTAAACCACTTTTACCTCTCGCAAGGAGGGGTCTATCCATGGGTTTTGTTTATACATTGGCTCAAGGGGTGAGAATAATCCGGGTAGTTTTCATTTTTTAGGATTTTCTAGTATCTTGCTGGTATAGTTTTTTTTTGCTTTCTTTCAGGTGCGTATTCTTTTTCCTATATCTAATAAAATTTCAGGTTACAGAAAAAATAAGTATAGGATATCCCTATTTTGGATATTTTTACTTAGTTGCATAATCATTTATATAATCTAATTCAATTGTTTCAAACCCTATGCAAGTATCAATACCATATGTAGCTGATACCAAGTAAGCCGAGCAGATACAAGTATCTGGATGTCTGGGGGTACGATAGCTAATAACTCATCTTAGTATTACGAATTGAGGGGTTATGCATATAGGTCAATTGCAAGATTGACAATATTGCAACCTTGAGGTTGCAGGTTCAATCCCAGCTTACCCATCAATAAAAAAATAGTATTATGGAGTGAGGGTGTGAATTCAAACTGGCCGTAAAATTTGTTGAAAGACCCATGTACTTTACTATCTATAGGACTTTCCGAGAAACTATAAAGATGTCAATGTATGAAAATTACATTCTATATCTAGATGTAACCAGAGAGGAATTACTAAGTGCCGCTTGAGGTGGTTTGGACATGTTCATCGGAGGCCAAAAGCAGACCCTGTACGAAGGGTTGAGAATCTATAAGTACAAGGACGTAGGAGAAGGTGAACACTTGGATGGAAGCTGTGAGAAGAGATATGAAGGATTGCGAAGTTACAGAGAACTTAGTACTAATCATAAACAAGTGGAAAAATAGGACTCGCAAAGCCGACCCCAAATAGGTAGGATAAGGCTATGATGATGATGATATTGTTCCCAAATGTGAGGTTAAAACAAATTCGCAGTCCACGGTATGTGAAAGAAAGTAAGTAACAGGATGTAAATGCCTTCTGGTCGCAGGTCCAACCTCAGCCATGGTTCAAAATTTCGTCTAGAACTATTATGTATCGTCCGATACGTATTGGTTTCGGATATGACCAGGTCTATATATTGAATGTATCGACCCATATATTTGTATGTATCGGCTGATACATACCAATGAATCTTCCAAAACCAATATGTATCATCTGATACATATCAGTATTAGAGCTAGCTGGCTGATGTGTACCCGAAAACCTAGATTTTGAACCTTGATCCCAGCTTACTCATAATATATATATATATATGACCCCTTAACTAACTATCAACCTGTCTACTCAAGTAAATCTTCATCCAAACAGATTGAAATTCCAATCAATTATTTGTTGATAATTAAGAGTTCAATTCTTCAAATTATAACTTCTTTTTCTTTTCCTTTTTTTTTTTAAATATATTTCTCTTCACATATATAATACATCCAACAAGAAACAAAATGAGGCATTCCGAATTCTACATCTACAACAAATAATTATGAATTCAAGAGCAACCAAGTAAATTAGAGAAACATGCCTCAAAAACAAACTTTTTAGCAAAAAACACGCAACCTCAAACGCTTTAGAAAAACAGTGCTTTCACAGATTTTGGAACTTCAGAAAACTGTGAAAGCACTGTCTTTTTATTTTATTTTTAAACGTGCTTTCACGGTCTTTTTGCTAAAAAGTTTGTTTTTTAGGGTTTTTTTTCTACAGTGCCCTAAATTATAATACTGCATTGAGATAAATAAACCAGAAAGAGACGCTCTCACCTTCTTAGTTTTCAGCTTTGCCGGGTCATTGAAACGCAACAACATCATTCAGTAACTGAGTATAGACTTCTAAATCTAAAAGCCCCCAAAAAAAAACCGAAAAAAAATATAAATAAAAATAAAAATTCCTAAGAAACTTTAAGAATCCGTAGATAGCTCTGGAGAATCTTCCAGCTTCTCCCTCCTCAGTTGTTCTTCATATTCAAGCAACCTCTGTTTCATTTTCTCCTGTATAAATAATAGTCCCAATACAAGAGCAACTCAGATTACGAACAAATTGTAGCAATTCTAATTTGAATAGGACACAACCACCTTCATTATAGATTAACGAAAAACTCTATCTTTAAGACTAATATAACAAAAAAAATCCAACTCCCAATTCCACATAAACATAATACAAAAGAAAGAAGAAAAAAAAGTCATCGCATGAATAATAAGAAATATGGAAAAGAAAATGAAGGAGAAGGAGAAGGAATGTGAAGGTTGCCTTGTAACTTGTTTCGACTCGGTGCATGACGTAGAAACCGAAAACACCGCCGACAATTGTTCCCGATATGATCCTCATATACGCCCATTTCTGCGAGCCCACCATCGTTGCTCTCGCTTACCCTCTTTCCTTCGCCCTATAGTTAATGTTATTTCCGGGGGAAAATTTCAAAAAAACCCCTTAACTTTCGCCTCAATGCCCATAAGGCACCTGAACTTTGCATAATATCACCTAAACCCCCAATGAATACAAATGTACCAAAATCAGACCCCTGTCGTCACCTCTCGTTATCTTATGGACGGAAATTGATGACGTGGAGCTCTTAACCCTTTGATGCGCTGAAGTGGATGGTGACGTGGCGAATTGGAGGGAAAAGAGGCCACGTGAGGCACACGTGACCTCCTTTCCCTCCAAAAAATCTCAGTAAACTCTCTCTTTCTTTCTTCTTCGTCTTCCTCCTTCTTCTTCCTCCTCTTTCTCTTCTTTCTTCATGGTCTACTTCATCTCGAAGTCGGCGTCTTCCGTCAATCCTCAAGAGATTTTGGCGATGATAGAAGAGAAACCATGTCATATATGCATGTCGAAGGGACATTCAAACATCGTGGACGTCCCCGCAATCCGGAGGAGGTTTCGAGTTGTCCCAATCGATCGTGCGAGATTTTGTCTGGGTCGATCCACCCATCTCGTGAAAGATCGATGCGCATCATTCCAGGCTCCTTCAAAATGTAATAGATTGGAGGTCGAGATTGTGAAAATGAGCCGCAGAGAGAAGGTGTTGTGGGTGGCGTTGGTTGCATCTTGGTTTTTCTTGTTTATCTCTGGATTCGATAATAAGGGTTTTAGGGTTAGGGTTTAGGTTTTAGGGTTTGCTATAGTTTATGGCATAGGGATTAGGGTGCTTATTTTTTGGCAAAAGTGATGAATGTAAGCTACATTTGAATGCATCCTCTGAAATTTGATAATATGAAATGAAATTATTTATTTTGAATGTTTATCAGATCATCTTTGATGAATTTTAGATTAATCGAGTTTATTAACAAGATGAAGAAGAAGACTCTTTGGACATTAAAAACTGGTTATGATAAAATAATCGCCGTTCCTCGTAAAAATGTCATAATAAGCCCAAATTTGTTTAATGAAGAAGACTCTTTGGTCATGCCTATATCGATCGTCTGAGAATTAGAGATACTCCATAATTTTGATTAATGAAGAAGACTCTTTAAGCCATAATTTTTAATTTGATGAATGAAGCCCAGATTTTTTAGAGATAAAATAATAGGCATGACCAAATTTGTTCCTAAGCTAAAATCAAGGTACATACAATGTAAGCCCATTTTGTTCCTAATAATTTTTTCCTGTTACCAGATTTGTTCTTAACGCTAAAATGTATAGGTACATAAAAAGCCCAGATTTATTCTCGTTCTAAAATAATTTTTTTAGAGATACATAAAAGTCCGATTTTTCTTAACGCTAAAATGAAGATACATAAAAGCCCAGTTTTTTCCCGCTATCAAATTTGATTTTCATCAAATTTGAGCTTACATGCTAAAATTGATACGAGATAAACCCTTTTTTTCTGTTTGATACTAGTTTGATACCATGTGGAGATATAGGTTAAAACAGTTTGTTAAATTTGGGAAATATAGGTATTTTGGGCTATATCCTGGGAGATATAGGTTAAATCGAGAGATATACTAGTTTTAACCTATATCCGAGATATATGTTAAAACTTTTGTCAAATCAGCTTCTGTAAAGTGATGAATGAAGCCCAAATTTATTGAGGTTGAAACAAACCCCTTTTTAATAGACATGACCAGATTTATTCCTAATAATTTTTAAGAGATCAAATTTATTCCTAAGACTAAAAGCAGAAGGTACATAATAAGCCCAGATTTGTTCCTATGATAAAATAATTTTCTATATATAATCTTACATCAGTTGATGGCAATAATCTTACATCGATTAATGATGATTGAGTCGAACATGTAAATTTCTAAGCCCAGTTGTTGAGTCAAACATGTAAATTTCTAAGCCCAGTTGTTCCTGTAATAAAATAATTTTCTATATACAATCGACATCGATTGACGACAGAGCCTCAACAACCACATTCAACAAATCAGTGGATCAAGAGAAATTCATGGACATTAATGGGAAAAGAAAATCTTAACATATTAATACTATAATTTGTAGCAGATAATGTTGAGCAATCGAAAATACCATTTTCACCCCTCAATCTAGCCTTTGAGAAGCCCTAGAGCATGTTAATAATATGTTTTAGCTATGATTCATAGAAACAGGGAATAAAGGACTTGATGTTAATCGATCTTTTAAGCCAAGAAGGATGATCCAAGGCCAATCTGTGAAACTAAAGCAAAGGAGAAGCTCTTGCAAGGTTGAGCCAGTTCTAAAACCGATCATAGCTTGTCAGCGCGGATCGGGAACAAAGGAGTCAGAAAATACCTCATGAAGAAGTCGCACGATTGAAATTTATTCTATCGCGTGGTTCAGCTTGGATCCTCGCGAGCACATAAAGCATGCATCTCTGGAACCTCGCGTAGTTCCCAAAGAACTCAGAAGAAATCCACCTCGAGAACCTAGGGAGGAAGAAAAGCTATGCTCGAAATCCACCTCGCGAGTCCTCGCCGCAGCTTAACATTTGAACCTCGCGCGCAACAGAAAGTTGAACCTAGTGAAGATCAAAAGCCAACCTCGCGCCTGCTCCAAATGCAACCTAGCGACCGCTAAACCCCTGAAGCAAAAGTAAACCTTGCGAAGCCTACCTCGCGAGAACTCAGCGAAGAGCTTAATGCTCTGAAACTCCAACTGCGCGACAACACCAAAATTAAGCAGTCTGAAGTTCCCCAGCATCCGCAAGGGTAATCCAGTAAACTCTGCACGTGAGTCGATGCATGTAAAAACCTAGAAGCATTCTAGAAGCCTCGGAGCACATGGTAAGAAACAAAAAGAAAATCCCTATTTCGGCACACACAGAGAATGTCCCCTCTGTCTTGAGAACCTACCACTAGGTTTTTGAGCGAAATTGTAGTCTCCAAGAAGCAGTTGTGGGAGAGGGAGTGGGTACTTCTACTCAACCTCAAGAGAGAGCAGTGATTGGCTCCCCAATACATGAAAGGGAAGCTGCGTTAGAACCCCCAGTAGCACCAAAACCTGCTATAAATCTAGCTAGTCTATATGACTCAGCCTTGGATTCACCAACAGGGCCTGCCTTACCCCTTTCCACTGAGGAAGAGCTGCACCTTGGGGAGCTCGCGCAGCTCTGTTCTAACCTCGCGAAGTAGTTGCGCAGCTAGAAATTCACTATGTCGCGTGGTTCAGTTGGAACCTCGCGAGCCTGTAAAGCACGCATTTCTGGGACCTCGCGCAGCTCTGTTCTAACCTCGCGAAGTAGTCGCGCAGTTGGAAATTCACTCTATGTCATGGTTCTGGAACCTCGCGCGGTTCTCATGTAGACAGTGACCCCGCGAAGATGAAATCTACCTCGCGAGAACCTAGCGAGGGAAATTCACTGAAAACCATCCGCGAGATCACATCGCCGCACAGTTAAAAGACTTGCATTTGAACCTCGCGAGCGTGAAAAAAAGCAAAATTAAAGTCAACCGAAAGCGAATCCTTTTAGCATGCGTTTCAACCTCGTGAGCTATATTCATGAACCTCGCGAGCAACTGGTGAGTCGCACAAACTCATACTAATCCAAATTCAAATCATATCCTCAAGCTCCCACCATCTGCGAGGGCAATTCAAGAACCTCTGCACGCCCCCAATGCATGTAAAACCCAGGCTTTTGCTTTTTACACAATAAATCGCACACTAGAAAATCGCAACATAATACTATAACTAAAGGCTTCATGTACTCTGTCATTTGAATGTATAAAGGCATAATTTGTAGCAACAATAATCATGTAAATCAAGATTGAATCACTTGATAAGGTTGATACCATTGGTAACAATGAGGCGATAATTCACTCATTAAGAATTATGTTGTTATTGACATTAAGAAAACCTCTACATCCGTACAAGCCACATCGAAAACCCAGATAAGAATTATGTCATACAAGCCACATCAAAAAGAATTATGTTTGTACAAGCCACATCAGAAAACCCACATTTAAAATCGTTATGGACATTAAGAATTATGCCTTTATACATTAAGAATCCACATCGAAAACCCACATTCAAAGAATTATTATAATTAAAAGCAACTGTTATAGACATTAAGAATCCGGTACATAATAACAACTCAGATATTCATCAAAATGAGGTTTCACCATATACTCATCATAGATATTACAAACTCTGTTATAGGAATTAAAACTCATATACATAAAACCAGCCATGTACTCAGATCTCAATCCCATGTACTTAAAAACAAGGTACAAAAAACTCATGTAACTGCTTTACTTCTTCAACAAAAAAACCCATGTACATTCAACAAAAAAACTACAAACAATTTTTCTTTGAAAACCAACCACTTCTTCATCTACGCTTTTGCATTAGTTCTAGAATCGAGCTTTTGTCCAGCGTGCTCCACTACTTGAATTGGTGGTAGAAGTCGAGGATGAGGCTGAGTCCTCGAAGGAGATGGAGGTTGAGGTCCACTAATTGAAGGAGCATCGAGCGGGGTCTCTCTAAATCAAGTATGTCAGGTCCACAACTTGAAGAAGCTGAGGATGGGACCGTGGCTTGTTGATTCCTCTGCACTGCATTTATAGTAATATACAAATTGTCAAGAGAATGAGGTGTAATTTATAGTAATATTTTCCTAAAAAATATATAACTTACGGTATCTTGCCCTTTTTGCATCCATCGCTTGGTTCACCCCTAGTTTCCGACCCTCCTCTCTACAATAGTACATGTAAACAAACACAATCAGTTGGGTCATTTTACATGAAAAACTAAAATAGACTTAATTTTTTTACCTTTGCTTGTTTGCATCCCCGCTTATTATGCCCCACCTCTAGACATTTGGTGCACCTCATTTCACACCTTTCTTGGGCGGCTTTGATGGATCACCTGGCTCATCGTTCTCTCCTTCTAGCCTTCTTAGGCCTCCGGCTCTCTTCTTCACATCTGGAGGCATCATAACCGCATCATTGGTATTTGGCCATTGCTCTCTACCACTTATCGGTTTCAAAAAATTACTATAGCACTTTAGGTATGTAATCACCTGTGCACCAATCATGGTACTCTAGTGGATCCTTGTTGATGTATTTCATCATGCTATCAGCGTGGACACAAGGCGGAACAGAGCTCCCACCTTCGACAACTACAAATCCTCTTCATCAAGTCCAACGCATAAGCGCACCCATGAGCACCAACTACCTCAAAGCCGTCGTCACCACACCATCTTATGAACCATACACCAGTTACCTTCATCTTCTCAATCTTTTTCACTATTTTTGGACAAATAGGTCCTGGACCTTCATCATTGCATCCCTTCTCTTACGCATACGCTTCCATAAGGATGACCCTTATTCTCTCTAGCATTGTCAAGATGGGTGATCCCTAGCCGATAATATTGACGAATTAAAGCTCTCACAAAGGTTATTCAGTATATCACACTTCACCCAAGTATCAAGTGTGATCTACTAATTCAAAAGGTGGTCTTGCCACCAACCATTCATAAGCTCTAACATCCTTCTCATTCATCTCACCATTACCCTTTTAAATTCGGGACCTGTTGTCGCCTAGCGCCCTCCATAGGATATCTTTCAAGTGAAGCCCTTGAAGTCTTTCTTGAAATTGTTATAGAGGTGTCGCACACGTAATCGATGGGCGTAACAAGGAAATAAGTTTGTGATCGCATCAATGAGCCCTTCTGCTTGTCGCTCATGAAGGTATAGTGAGCAAAATTCTCAACCACAAGATCTGCTCTCAACAACTCTAAAACCACGTCCATGTCTTCTTCTTCTCCTTTTCCACAACATATGCAAAAGGATAGATGCAATTGTTTGCATCAATCGCTTCTGTTGATAACATGAATGCCACCATGGGGCCCTTCAAGTGACATCCATCGAGACCTATGATAGGTCGACAACCATCTATAAACCCTTTCTTGGTGAACCCCAACACACATAAAATCTTTTAAACTTCACTGCTCCTTGCATTCCACTCACTGGCTTCACAAGCACCTTTCTGATTGTCCCGGATTTGTATTTCTTATCTCCTCGGTACCCCCTAACAACGAGTGCTTGAAGATCCATCGCCATTTGCATTATCACCTTCCTTGCCACAGACTTTTGAATATCAACCTTCACATTTCTCTCGGTCTCTATTGTGCTCACTAGTGATTTAACCGCCACGTAGGATTCAATCTAATCCTTTCCCCATACCTCTTCACTATCCAAATTAGTAGTCACCCAAGGCACTTCAAAATTTCTACTACAGCCAGTTGGTCATTTAGGGTTTTCACTCTATAAATCGCATCATTTGGTACATACGAGCAATAGATCAACCAAGGGCAGCCTTTCTTACATATTGCCCTTATTTTATCCCTATCATTTTTACAAAGCTTATCTCTACCACACCTTATGGCATACTCCTTCACACTTCCCTAAAATCGCATCGTCTTGAACTCCATCCCAACACGAAAAGTTGGGTTTTCTATATCTCTTCTCATTAAATACCAAAGATGTTCTCTTCTCTGCTTTCCCTACCCCATCGGCCTCTGAATCATTGTCTAAACTTCTCAACTCTCCATCAAGAAGGAGGATCGGATAACTCTCCCATATCCGCCTTCTCACCTTCAACTCAGATGGACCTCATTCCCTACCTTTATACTTTCTAACCAAGCAAACTCGAGTCCGCATCCACAAACTCATCGAACAACGCATCATCATCGAGATCAAGTAATCACTATCCCATATCTCATCTCCGTCGTGAAGACGAGGATCCGATCAGGTCATAATCATCATTACTCTCGTTATCCGAAATGCTTTGACCTATATCAACACTACCGCTCTTCCCTTTACTTGCAAAATAGGGGCCTTGCCCTTATCAACACTACCACTCTTCCCTTTGGCTTGTGAACTCTGCTCCGTGTTGTAGTTGTTGTCCTTACAACTTGTTCATCGGACTTGGCTTTCTTGGGTATCCACATTCAATGGTAAGAGAGGAACCATAAACATCAACTACTCCGCCGAACCATAATGAATTTCCCTAACTCCAAGTGCGCATATAAACGATGACAGCAAATTTGCCTTGAATGAAGTACTATTGAACTCTACTGAAGCTAAGGTATCCCAACTCTTGACCATACGAAATAGCTCCAATAGGGACATCTCATCACTGTGGCAATGATCAAAGAAGATCAAACGACCTCTTCCATATCCTTTGATGTCTGGTGTACCTCGAACTGCCTCTATGAAATAACTTAATCGTAAAATTACCTGAGCCTTTATCTGCACATAAAACAAATAAAGCAATGCTCGTAAGAGTCACAACTCATAGATAAGCAACATAGTATAAGAATATATTTACCTAAATATAGGTATTTTGTGATACTAGTTTGATACCATGTGGAGATATAGGTTAAAACAGTTTTGTTAAATCTGGGAAATATAGGTATTTTGGGCTATATCCGATTGATCTAGGTTAAATCGAGAGATATACTAGTTTTAACCTATATGAGATATATGTTAAAACAATTTTGTCAAATCTGAAGCCATTGTATGTACCTTTTCGTTATAAACCCTATATATCTCCACTAGTTTGATACCATGTGGACATATATAGGTAGCAACATAATCAAGTCAAGCCCAAAATTGAAAAATAAAATCGGAGATACAAGAGAAACATCATTTTCATAATCGGCATTTACATAAGCCCATTTTTTGCATTTACATACCATTTATATAAACCCTTTTTACAGATTTACATAAACCCTTTTTTTTACGATTTATATAACCCATTTTTTCTCATTTACATAAACACTATTTTTCCGAATTTACATAACCCTATTTTTTCTCGCATTTACATCATCAACGCTATATAAATACATAAATACAAAAAATATAGACAAATCAATAAATCCACACAAATATTGACACAAAATCTATAAAATAAATCCAAAAATCGAACTTACAGAACGAGGGTCTTGCACCTTCTCTCTTACTCCAAACCATTTTAACCCTTTCAAAATAGGGTATTTTAATCTATAATAGAAGGTAGAATCCACTAGAAAATGAAGAAGAATATCCAAATCGAAAGACGAGAAAGACGAATAAGAAAACTCCTTAGAGAAAGAGGAGGAAGAAGGAGGAAGACAAGAAGAAAGAAAGGAGAGTTATCGAAGTTTTTTGTATTTAAGGAGGTCACGTGCGCCTCACGTGGCCTCTTTTCCCTCCAATTCGCCACGTCACCATCCACTTCAGCGCATCAAAGGGTTAAGAGCTCCACGTCATCAATTTCCGTCCATAAGATAACGAGAGGTGACGACAGGGGTCTGATTTTGGTACATTTGTATTCATTGGGGGTTTAGGTGATATTATGCAAAGTTCAGGTGCCTTATGGGCATTGAGGTGAAAGTTCAGGGGTTTTTTTGAAATTTTCCCTATTTCCGGCCAATGTTCTAAAACCGGATCCGCTTCGGTCGGACCGGATCGGTTCCAAAAATAAATTATTTTAAATAAACATATACAAATTTATTATATATAAAGAAAAATGGGGAGATGCATCTCGATCACGAATCAAAATGCCGAAAAACCGATACGTATCGTTCGAGCCCTAAACCGGTACATATCAGTATCGGACCGTACCGGACGATATATTGAATGTATCATTCGAGCAAATGCATACATATGAACAATATGGTACTTTCAATGTACCTTATCGTTTGGGTCTGATACCGATACGTATCATTCGATACGTATCGGTATCGGACGAAATTTTGATCCATGATCTGGATGCACCCGTAGAGGACTGCTCGTGAATGCCAAATCACATCTCATGTGGCATGATCAACTCAAAATAACACCCATTTTGGGTTGATGGACGTATTATTAAAAAACTCTTCTTTTTCTTTTCACGTTTTTAAGCTTCTATTTGATTAGGTGATGCCCAACAAATTTGGTATATTGATTTTAGGCACCTTTGAACATATTTTTAATGGTATTTATACATTTGATCATGCTCAAATTTTTAGGTGTTACTTTGATCGATCTTTTTTAAGTTGTTGTGGCACTTGATCCTTGTGATGAGTGCCACTTGGTGCCCATCTAACGTGGATGCAGCCCTCAAAGTTATGTTCAGGCCCATAGTCATGAGCCTCATCTATAAATATTTATTTAACTTTAGCATTAATATTTTTTAGTCATTTTAAAATATTAAATTAATAATATATTCAAACATCCTTACTACTATATAAAAGCACAAACGATTGGTGTTTTGTGTCAATTTTTGTGTTTTCATACTTTAAGAACAAAATGACCCTATATCCTTAAGATATTCTATCTACCCTCATCTTTTTCCTTACGTATCCCTATATTTTATAATTTTCTATTACTATACTTTGATATAAACTAGGACTCTTCAAGCTAAACACCTCCTAATAAATCTCTCTTTTTTTGTGACTCTTCTCGCGGAAACATTTAACTACCTTGACAATGCATGTTACATTAGGACTCTTCAAGCTAAACTCTTTCTAATAAATCCATCTCTCATACCTTATATCCATGGATCAAAATTTCGTCCGATACTGATACGTATCGGTATCGGACCCTACCGATATGGCAGTGGCGGAATCATGTGTGGGCGATTGCGGGTGAGCGCCCACACTCAAAATCCTTAAAAACGAAAAAAAAGTGGTTCTGATTTTAAAACCCCTACGCCTGTCCCTCGATCTCTCCCTACATCTCTCTGACGCCCTCTCCCTACATCTACATGACGCCCTCTTTGAGGCCTGACAGCTACTCTCTCTCTCTCTCTCTCTCTCTCTTCTCTGTAATCAGTTAGCTAATTTTAAAATAAAATAAAATAAGGCTGTGGGAATTGGGATCTTTGAGCTGAGTCATTTTTGGCAGGTTGGGTAAAACGTAATAAAAAAATATTATAGATATGTTTAGAAGGTAGCGCTATTTACACCTCTTAAAATAAACTTTTGAAAAACACATGCACTTCCACCATTAAAGTTCGTTGACTTCTTGAATCAGATGATGAAAATTGTTTCTCATCCCAATATTTCACACAATATATTATAGCTTTGTTACTTCCCATTGCTCCATTCTATTGGAAAGAAGCGGCATTGAGTCCTTCCATAGTTCTAATTGATGATCTCTTTCTTGACCAATAAAAAAAATGATTTTTGTTATTGTTGCAATTGAATTTAAAAGAATGAAAGTTGAATGAGAGAAAAATTGGTTATATTTTCATCTATTATTATTTTTGAGGTATTTAGCTTGGCCCCTCACATCGACTTGGTGAATGCAGGTTTTGGGGGGCGATTCTGTCAAATTTTCATTATTTATTTCATCCTATTTATCTTCTTGTCCACATACAAAAACGGCCAAGTTGTGTGGACGAGATTTTTGCTGATTTTGGGGGCATTTATTGCACTCCTCTCCTCTCTTTCCTTAGACTATTTTACGCATAAGAGGGGCCTATTTAAAAAACAAATCTGCAAATATCACAATATTCAACATTTCCTTGCAAGTATATATATATATATATATATATATATATATATATATATATTTTCCTCTGCATACAAGAATTGCTGCAAAAGTCAAATGCAACATATGCATCTGGCAACGTGGTACTCGGAGATATTGGAGTTCATATCTAGCATCAGGTTAAGTTCTTACTAGTTTAGTTTGTCACTTATATTTATTAGATTTTAGGAATTAATTGCATAGGTTAATGCATCATAGCCTAGACTTTAATGATGTTCTCCTTTTGATTTCAGGTGAAGCTTTTCGATTTCAAGCTCACCTCAAATGTATTACTAAGAGTCGGGGACACTTAGCAGGAGAGGCGAAGCAAATTTAATTATTTATTTATTTATTTTAAAAATGGGTCATGGGGTCCTTAGATTGTTCTCTTTGTTTTTTCTTTTTTGTGTTTGAACAAAAGGATTGGGCATGTAGAGTTTAAAATATTTGGCTGATTCTAAAGGTTGGATCATAGGTTGAGATGCAACCTTTTGTTTGGATAAAAGAACTGGACATTTTTTTTTTTTTATTAATAGCATTGAATTATTTGCATTTGAGTTGAATGGATGTGTTGAAATATGAGATTAATAGCTTTTTTTCTTTATATAAATTTTTTTAAAGGATTAAAAAAATTGCATGAAAAAAAATATATTAAAAAAAGCATTAAAATTTTTTTATTAAAAAAAGCATAAACAAATTGCATTAAAAAAAGCATAAAAAATATTAATTTTAAAAAAATTACCTAAGAAATCGTCGATGTAATTTTTATTTTTATTTTAAATTTGTATAAAAATATCACAGTCCAAAGCAGTGGTATTTACTATGACTGTTAAAAACAGTCGTTGTTGAAGTTTATAAACCACTGCCATGTGTAGTGATAAAAAAAATCACTACTTTTTTTATAATTCGTTAAGGCAGTGATTTTTTGAAAAAAATCACTATTTAAGGCAATGATTTTTTTACTTTTTCACGTAGGGTGTTATTGGGTCAGTTTGGACCTAAGCCCAGAACCGGACAATATTGTGGCATATGGGTCTGAATTGTCATAGTTTTCATGCTAAACCGAAATCGAACCTATAACTATCGGTTTCTAGTTTCTCAAACCGAAACCGAACAGATAGTTATTGGTTCGGTCGGTTTTCGGTTTCTAAACCTCAATTTTTTTATTTGTAAAATTAAAAAAAAAAAATTTTTTTTACAAATAATACCTATTTTTGTGATTTTCTTTTTACAAATTATACCTAATATTTGTAAAATTTCTTTTTTACAAATAATACCTATTGTTTGTAAAAAAAGGTAAACCCTATTATTTGTAAAAAAAATTTTATACAAATAATACCTATTATTTGTAAAAAAAAAGGAAAATAATACCTATTACTTAGGTAAACCCTATTATTACTATTTTTAAAATGAAAAGCTATTTTTGTATGCACCTAAGTAATACCCTATTATTGGATTTTTATCGGTTCAATTTCGAGCTTTTTATGTCAAAATCGAAACTGAGTCGATAACCCGATAAGCCACTTTTCCAAAATTGAAACCGACCGATATGCCTTAAACCCGAAACCGACCCGAAATTTCGGGTTAGTTTCGGTCTATGGGGTCGGTTTGATCGATTTTCTGCACAGCCCTATCCTTACCACTATATAAAAGTACAAATAATTTCTGTCAATTTTAGTGTTTTCATATTTTTAGTAACAAAATACCCCTAAGCTATTTCATCTACCCTCATCTTTTTGGTTATGTATCCCTATCCTTACTACTATATGAAAGCTAAAATAGTTTCTCTCAATCTTTGTTTCCACACTTGCCCCTATATACACTCCTAAGCTCTGACAATAAAATTAAAATGAGTATCATTATTTACCATCCAAAAAATTATAACTTCATCTCACCTCTTTCAGTCTGAATATATTGATCACTTTGAATCATACGATGGAGATTATTTTTCATCTCAATCTTCTATATAGTTTGATCTTGACATCCTGTTTGTATCATAAGGCGATAAAATTTTTATTTCACTTGACACAACAAAAAAAGTGACTTTAAAATCAAATGGCATGCATCACTCTCAAACATGATTTTAATATCATTTTTTTAAAAATCGATGGTCTAATAATACTCTCATGATACCAAGATCATTTAGGTAAAAGATGAGAATAAAAAATGATCTCCATCTTCTAATTCAAAGCGGCCATTTCATACCTACTAAAGGATATTGACGAGGTCACAATTTTAAGGGTTGCAAATAATGATACCCAAATAGAATCTCTTTTCCAATGGGAATACATAAATAATGGTATCTAAATAAGTTCTCTTTCTTTCCTTATTTTTAGCACCTTCAAAGAAACCCATAAAGTTAAGAGAATTAACAATTTTGCTATAAAAGTTATCTTTCCTTCCTTATTTTTAGCAACTTCAAAGAAATCCACAAAGTTAAGAGAATTAACAATTTTTCCATAAAATATTTGACTTGCGTTGAATTGTGGCATAGATCACATAAAAATAGTCAAAAAATTAAATTTGAGCATGATGTATGTCATGTAAATTTAGGGTCATATTTGTGATCTACACCTTATGAAATAAAAAAATGATCGTCTAATGGTAAGCCAATGATATCAAGATCCCTTATGTGGAAGATTGGACCGAAAAATGATCTCCATCAACTAATACAAAGAGTCAATGTTTTTTTGCATAGGTGCCCTCTAAGATTCCGCGAGTGTTAATAAAGCTAACAAAATAATAATTTACTCGAAAGTTGAAACCCTCTGAGCCACAATTAATGTACCCCTGATCAAATCTTGTCATCTTACCTGATCGGATTACTTGCACCCATACGTATGTTGGTCGTAAGACTTAGGGGAGCACTTAACTTTATATGACTTAGATAAACATATGATACTTCTACGTAGGGCTCTCAACAGATTGACTTTTTCATTGGGCTAAGTACTAAACTTGGGTTATTCGGCTAAGTCAGGCATGAAGTGTCAGACACAATCTATAGGCATGGTTGGGTCGGGTTAAGAAAAAATTTGGTCGACTAAGTTCGAGTTACAAGATTTTATATAATAATAATTAATAATAATAATAATAATAATAAAATAGAGTGTTTTCAACCAGGTCAAGTCAGGTGTCAGATCGGGTTGGGCATATACACTCAACCCTTTAGATTAAGGTCGGGATAGGTGTCAGGTCGGGTTTGGTCGACTAAGCTCGAGTTACAAGATTTTATATAATAATTAATAATAGTAGTAGTAGTAGTAATAATAATAATAATAATAATAATAATAATAAAATAGAGTGCTTTCAATCAGGTCAAATCAGGTGTCAGGTCGGGTTGGGCATATACACTCGACTCTTCAGGTTAAGGTCGGAATAGGTGTCAGGTCGGGTTGGGCATATACCCTTGACCCTTCGAGTATTAGGTCAAATCAGGGTGCACCATCAGGCCAGGTCAGGTCAGCATATGCTATTTACCAATCGGACAGTCAAAGCTTTAACACGACTCATTGGCAACCCTACTTTTAAGTTCTAAATTATATGTTTATTTTTATTTTTTAATGTTATTTTAACATAAATATGATTTATATGATGATCATGTGAATCATGTGGCTTTAAAATAATGACATGCATATAAAATTAAGATTAGAGATTTTATATATGGGACACCATTTTGACACCATGTACTGATACATGGTGCAAGTGATTATTATATATCTTCTGTCACATTTTTCAGTTAAAATTTTTATTTTGGTACCATGTGTAATGCACATGCATTTTTATGAGATTTATAGTTAATGATTCTAAGTTTTTAACTATATAACTAATAAATCGATTGAATGTCAAATGACATGAGGTGGTTTGCCAATTGCATAAACCAAATTCTTGTAGATGTTCCAAAAATTAGTAAGCTACATAATTCTTTGCCCTTTTGATGGTATGCCCATGATCATATTTTCGTGCCACATAGTTTTCAGTTATTTTTGGAATGAAAGATTAAAACGAAAATTGAACCGTTCTATTTACAATGATCGAATTTTTAATGGTACTATGACCGATAACCATTAACTATTGTGAATCAGAAGATAGAGATCGTTTGTCGCACAATCTTCCCCATAATGTATGAGATCATGAGAGTACTGACAATCAACTTTTTATTTCAGGTGTTATACGTTTCAAAACGTAATAAAAAATCATGTTTGAGCATAATGTCTGTCACATGATTTTCAGTTACTATTTTGGGATGTGTGTTACGCAGATTAAAAATTGACTGTCTAATGGTACACCATTTACCTCAGGATCATCATATAGAAGATCGAATTGAAAATCAATTTTGAATGACATCATAGCCGAATACCATTGACTGTTTTGAATTAGACAATAACGGTCATTTTCGTCCAAATCGTAGATCTTGAGATAATAAGTATACTGGCAGTTAATTTTTTATTGCATGTGGTACACATAAAACATCCCAAAAAGTGATTGAAAATCACATTTGAGTATGATGCGTGCCCCATAATTTTCGATCATTTTTTTGGGATATATGCAATAGAAATCATAAATTGACCTTCTGATGGTACACCATTAATTTCAAGCTCTATTATGTGAAAGATTGAAAAGAAAATTGATCTCTATCATCTGGTTCACATCAGTTAATGAATTTTCGAATGTAGTGCACTTAGAAATCTGATTGGTATAATTAGAGTTATCCTTTAAAGGAAAGACTTGGTATTTGAAGGACTTATGTCAAGTGAAAACTTCATTTTAGCCATCGGATTTGAAGGTCATGTTCTAAATATGTTTAATGCAAAAGATTAGTATAAAATAAAATCTCTATTATATAATTTAAAGCAGTCAAATATGGATGAGATGATGACCATTTATTGTGTTAAGTCATATGACAGAGATCGAAGATCTTTAAAATATGACATTTAAATCAGAGGAATTTGATGATATCTTCACATTTATATTAACATGTGCAACGCACGTGCACTTTTACTAGTTACTATATAAAAGCATGAATGATTTCAGTCATTTTTAGAGTTCCACAGTTTAGGATATCCCTATATTTTATAACTTTCTATAATTAGTCTTCTAATTATACTAGGACTCTTCCAACTAACCCCTTATACATGACTCTCCTAAACGATTCCAATTACCCCTCTCGCAATCACACCTTCGATGATCAGTGCAAGGACTGCCCAATATGATGAAATTTGATTTTCTATACAAGTAGGAAGAGATTGGAATGGAAATTGATTCAATGTTATATATTTTCTGTTAAGTCTATTTTGGTGGGTTTTTGTTAATTTAATGTGTTAGTTGAATGGTCAATATGCAAGTGAGTTCAAATTCCAAACCCAGCAATTTAATTTTTTTTTTTTTTTAAAGTTCTTGAATATGTCGCAATTTGATTTTTTGCAATTGACCCAAAAAGGAATAAAATATGATATTATTTGAGATTGTTGCGAGAGGGGGGTGGTTGGGTGTGTTTTAATAATATGGGATTTTTTTTTATGGTGTTCTATTTATTATAATCTATTGAGTTTTTTGAAATATTTTTTTTTTAGGGAGTATTAGAAGAACCACCTTAAAAAGCAAACATTTTAGTAAAAAATTTCCGAACTTAAATATTTAAAAAAAAATGCTTTCATCGTGAGATCCGTGAGATCTCAAATCCTCATTAAAAAAATAAAGCTTTCACGGATCTCAGAACTTTATAAAATCGTGAAAGCATTATTTTTTTAAAACGTTTAAGTTCGGGAATATTTTGCTAAAATGTTTGATTTTTAAGGTTGTTTTTCTAAAGTGCCCTATTTTTTACTCTTTTTTTAAATTTTATGATTTTTGGTTGTTAGTTGATTTTTTTACTAAGAAAGTAGGGAAATTGAGTCAATTTTATGATCTTTTAAAATTTCATTTTGGTGGGTTTTGGTTAATTTAATTTTGTAGGGATAATTAGAAAAACAACCTTCAAAATCAAACGTTTTAGAAAAAAACCCAGAACTTAAATGTTTAAAAAAAATCATGCTTTCACAATTTTCGGAACTTCAAAAACTCGTGAAAGTACATTTTTTATTTTTATTTTTTGAAAAAACAGTGCTTTTACGAATCTTAGAACTTCCAAAAATCGTGAAAGCACGATTTTTTTAAAACATTTAAGTTCTAATTTGTTTTGCTAAAACTTTTGTTTTTGAAGGTTGTTTTTCTAATTATCCCTTTGTATTTGATTATATGTACGCTAGAAGAAAAAAAGGGCACTTCAGAAAAACAACCTTAAAAAATAAGCGGTTTAGCAAAAAATTTCATAACTTAAACGTTTTAAAAAAATAATGCTTTCACGATTTTTTGAAGTTCTGAGATCTATGAAAGCATTATTTTTTTAATGAGAATTTGAGATCTCACGGATCTTTGACTCGATATGTTTTTTTAGCGGCCATCAAATATCCAAACACAAATCAATTTGAGAAGAAAATTGCAACTTATTATCTAATATGTTTCGGATATGCCCCTGACGTGATATGCCCTGACGTCTCATGTCCTGGCAAGATGATGATATATAAAATTTATTTAAAAATGATAAAAGTTATTAAAAATTAGAGAAAACATATACTTCAAATAAAAATTGTCATATATATATATATGGGAGAAATCATCTCCATATTCTAAGATATCTTTTACAAAGCATTTTATTCTTGTCTCCAATGCAAAAGACTATAAAATAAGTTACATATGCATTACTCATTATAAAAAAGTTAAATGAGTGGCACACATCTCAAAACCTAACTAACAAAACTATTAATAGTCCACCAAGTAATTCTATACACACTCATTTAATATATCATCAAAAAGTCACTTATGATATATTGTTAATGTTTTTTTCGTTCATGTATGTTACTTGGGGTCCTCTCATAAACATCTAAAAAAAATATTTGATCGTTCAATTTCAAAGTATATAATCTCAATTTTTTTAACTTAATCAAAGTCGTTTTTAATAACTAAATTTCTTAATTATCAAAATTACAGTTTCACATCTTTCCAATAATTTACAGTATTAATGTAATGACACCAACTAAAGGTTTAAGACCACTCTATTAATGATGAGAGTGGGAAAATATAGCTCACATTATTTCAAAATGAAGCAAAGATTCTTATTGGTTCTCCTCCGAAAGATCTTATGCTTTTAAAATTGAAGGTTATATTTTTTATTTTATTATATTTTCTTATCAAAAAAATTATTGCTAATTATGTTTTATTATATGCAATTTTTGTAAGTCAAAGTGCAAGATACAATTTATCAAAATCTTCTTACACGGTCATACATATGTCAAAGCATTAAATACGAGACTACGGATGATGAAAACAATAAAATTTTCAAGAAGGTTAAAGTCGAGAAGGAATAAATACCCATTTTCAATTTAATAGAATTTTCAAGATTATACTTACTTGTTAATTTTTATTTTTTTTCTTCATGTTTTATAGTTGATAATATGAGTTTTATATATATATATATATATATATATATATATATATATATATATATATATATATATATATATATATATAAAATTTTTTTTTTTTATAATTTTAAATTATACGTAATGAAAACATGAAATATAGTAAACACTTGAAATACTATATTTTTTTAATCTTCAAATCACTCAATAGATGTCTAAAAATTATGTTCAATCATTTAAAAGTCCTAATGCCCACATGCATTTACATGCGCCTTTTTACTAGTACAATATATAAAAGAGTCACTTTGGGCGTGTTCGAGAGATTTTTTGGCCCAAATTCTGAGTTTTGGAAGCAAAACCACGGTGAGGACCACGTTCGAGAGATTTTTTGGGAATTGTGAATCGGAGCTTTTTCCGAGTGAAAAAGACGTTTCAACGTCCGAGCAAATAGCTTGGATTGGGCTCATATTCTGAGCTCAGATTTTGGCTGTAAAGTATACTTGTCCTTGGGACATACATGAGATCCTCCCCAAACAACTACGTAGTAGCTTCGTTGAAGCTATGCATCGTCTTCCCCATGGCAGCATGTATTTGAAGCTATGCATCGTCTTTCCCATAGCAGCAAGTATTTGAAGCTATGCATCGTCTTTCCCATGGCAGTAGGTATTTGAAGCTATGCATCATCTTCCCTATGGCAACAGGTATATTTGTTGCTGCTTCTCTTCCCTTATATATATATATTATATTGATATAATAATAGCAAGTACAAACAAGATGGGCAACCAACTTTATTAAAGTAAAGGCAACTGACTTGAATAGGTAGCCATTACTTGTAGCTGCTTTTTAAGTGATTGCACAGAGGTTTCATAAAGAATTTGTATTTTAGGGACATTCTGAGTTGTGAAAATGCAATCTGGGCCGTCTGATTTAAATTTCATGATAGTGGATAAGATTGGCATGATATGTAATCTTCATCATGCGATTAAATATAGTCAAAGGTTATTATTTGATTTAATGGTTGATGGTGTATTTAAAGTGTAACCCTTGCAAGTGCACAAGATCTATTGCAGTATGGCAAGAACAAAGGTGTCGAACCCACAGGGAAATCTTGAATTTTAATTAATTCTTTCAGAGATTTAAAAACGTCCCTAAGGAAGTACAAAAGGGCAGATTCAATTTTACCAAAATTTATCATACTTTTCCTAAATGCATAAAAATAAATTAATCTAAACAACTAATTACTGATGAATCTAAAATAATAATTAAATGAGATCAAGGAATATGCTACCCCAGATTTGTACCCCTTTTCTACCATTAAAACTCACAGTTTCATTAAAGCATCATTCACACCATCATTCAGCTATAGAGATGATTCGTAATAAAATATGATCATCAATCCGGCATACCTTATCTAAAAATTATGACTCAGCCTATCATTGCGGTATGAGTCATGTAAGAAGCATAGCGTATCTCATGATGTTTAGATCACAACAGTAAACACATAATCGCTCTGTAGCCTAGATCAGTCTGCAGGTCCAGATCTAGCGATTATAGCCGTTGATACGCGCAATCAACGGTCATAACAAGCATTCAATATATTTTCAATAACACAAACTTTTAGCAAAACGATTCCATGATGACAATAAATTGACTATGGTATTAATCATAAATAAGAGTACTTATCTGGGGATCGCATCTTTCCCGATCAACTGATTTAGCCGCTCATCTTTGGTGTATGATCTCCTTGTTCATTCAAAGTCATTCCTCATTTTATTTCCTCCAAAAGA
This sequence comes from Chloranthus sessilifolius, assembly GCA_021018995.1. Taxonomy (NCBI): domain Eukaryota; kingdom Viridiplantae; phylum Streptophyta; class Magnoliopsida; order Chloranthales; family Chloranthaceae; genus Chloranthus; species Chloranthus sessilifolius. The sequence continues at coordinate 24,760,395 of CM037584.1, read as the reverse complement.
TCTTTGTTTACAATGTCTTTTCCTAAATACAATCTATACTTTCATGAACGCAAAGGAAAAATAATGTAAATCCTAGGTACAATCTACCCAGATGGAACCCTAGAAGAAGGAGAAAGAAGAACTCTTGAAAAGATGCCAAGAGGTGCCTAAAACCAAAAATAATAATAATGAATAATAATCTTCTAAAAAATTCTCTCCAAAAACTCTAAAAAAAAGAAAAAACTAAAACTAACTCTCTAATTCTCTATCTCTAATTTTTCTCTCTAATTCCTATCTCTAATTTCTATCTCTAAGTTCCTTTTTTTCCGAAGTGTTTGATCCGCTTTAAATAGAGCCAAAGTTTCCCAGCCACAGAGGTGTTCCAACTCGAAAATTTAGGGTCGATTAATCGACCTCCCAGATTTTCGTAAATTCTCGCCGAACTTTGCATCAGATACTGCTTTGGTATTTTGGCAATAACTCTCTGTCCCGAACTCAGATTGAGGCGATTCTTGATCCGTTAGAAAGCTAACAAAAAGATCTACAACTTTTGTGTTTTAACAATTTCATAATTCGGCCGTCTTGAAGGTACAAATTGATCTGCAAGTCGCACCAAGTTCTCGATGACCCAAAGTTGCAGTGTTTTGACATTATTTTTAGAATTCTTGGGCTGTTTTCTGCACTTGGCTTGTATTTACCTGAAAAACTTAAAATCTAATAATTCTTATCAGATAGCCTTCATCGGATAGCTAAATATAGGTATCTAAGGGTGAAATATCATCATATTTCACTACTCATCAGTTGACAACAATAGAACATGTGATAAATATTGTGTTTTCCTCCAACCATATCTACTAAGGATCTATAGATCATGAACTTTAAATCAGACGGCCTAGATTGCGTTTTCACATGTCACATCTCCCTAAAATACAAAGTCTTTCTTTAACCGCAGTGCAATCACTTAAAAAGCGTATGCATGTAATAGCTCCCACTTGAATATATATATATATATATATATATATATATATATATATATATATATATATATATATATAGTAGAGTACCTTTAAATCCACCCACCAAACCTTTGAGTTCACCCACGCGGAAACACATCGACTACATTGAATTAGATGATGGAGATTACTTATCGTCCCAATATTTTACGCGATCGATCTTTAGAGTATGGGTGTACCATCATACAGTTTGTTTTTGATTTCATGTGGCACACGCCCATAAAAGTGACCTTTAAATAAAATTTAAGTGTGCACATGATGTTAAGGTCACTTTTCTGAGATGCGTGCCGCGTGAAATAAAACACTGGCTGTCTGATGGTACGCCGATAATCTCAGGATCCATCGTGTGAAAGATTGGGAGGATAAATATGACAGCTCGACTTTTCCCCTTCTCGTAAATGGGAAAGGTCGCGCCGTCGAATCACCTAACATGATCCTTTCATACGAGGGCATCGTGTACTAAGTGTTACATTTGCGGAAGCGAATTTAATTAACTCTGATACGAAGTAATATGGCAACAACCAATATTCATTCATCTATCCAAAAGCAAGAAAATGTATAAAATATAAATAAAAGTCATGTATAGCCTTCCACCGATGACGGCCACCCGTCATCTAAATAATGAAAAGAAACCTATATATGAAGTATACAATGTGACACCTGTTACACTCTCCCCTACTTAAAGGATTTTCGTCCTCGAAAATAAAAGAAGGCAGGAAAGTGAGATCAGATTCGGTTATATGTTGAGGGCATATCCCATATAAGACAAAGTAAACATGACTAGGTAATAATGCATAAGAAAATAAACATATAACAGATTTAGAACAATATAAAGTAAACTGAATCATGTGCAGTATCACGTGCTAATATATAATGTATTAAAATCTAATATCCATTTATTTCTCTACTTCAATAAATGATGTACCTTAGGGAAATAAATGGGGATACTGAGCGCAAATATCAGTTTCGCGTTCCCAAGTAGCCCCATGAGAATTGTGATTTTTTCATTGGACCAATACGAGTGGAATACATTTTATTTTTACGATTTGGCCTCTATTTAAACTGCAAGTAGTTGAAGTAATAAGAGGATATGGGATTGGAATGTGAGCATCTCTATTTCTTGGCTATGGATTATATAATTTGCAGCAGCAAAAATTGCAACAGAATTTTCAGCAGAAATTTGGAGGAAGAAGGCTGGCAAGTTCTTGTAGGGCTTGAGTAGCTTGCGTATATGAGAGTCAATCGTGACTCATGCAACCGTGGAAGAAGAATGAGCTGAAAGTAGCTTATCAGCTACAAAGAGCTGGCATTCCTTATACAACATCTACATGCTACCCATAGTAGCAGTAGATAAAACAAAATGGCTTTTTGTGAGTGCAAGTCCCATATACAATAAGTATAAATATTGTTTTGAGTAGTTAGCTAGGCAAAACTAGTTTGTGGTATTAGATGTATCTCCATCTCCATATAAGCCAAAACCAATTTATTTCAACTACTAAGCCAACTGAGACTTAGCTTGTCTATAAAGCACACTCTCTGTGTTAAATGTGTATGGTTGGGATGGGCTGTCGTACCAATTGTTTACAACTTTTAACGATGTTTAGATATATACATATCGACTGGCATATCACTTTACAGACTTCAATATACCATAAGATAGCTACATGTAGCAGGCATTGATTGGACCTGACTCGTGCTTATACCAAGTAAGGTTAAAAATGTGACAGCTGTTACAATAAATGATTTCCATCATTTGATTCAATTCAGTCAATCTATTTCAGCATGGGTGAATTCAAAGATTCGGTGGGTGGATTTAAAGGTACTCTCTCTCTCTCTCTCTCTCTATATATATATATATATAAGCAACCGACTAAAATCAAATTTGAAAAAAGTCTCCATCAAATATGTTCAGCCTCATCTCGATTGATTGCTCGTAAATTTTGAGAGAAATCCGAGTACGACACATAAACCGATGATTAGATCACGTTTCTACGGTCATAGTATAACCACTGATTGAATCAATTCTGAGGATTTTCCGAGAGGAACTTAAAAACAAAGGATTCTGAGTTTTATAAGAATCTATCAGGAATCTCAGTAACTTAAGAACGCATATGGGAAAATCAGGAATCTGAGTCTGCTAAGAATCTGTCAGGAATCTAAGTGTCCAAGAATCTGCCCAGAATTTGGAAAAATCAAGAAACACCTGAACGAGGCCTTTGGATCTAACATGTTCCCAACATACCCTTGTTCCAAAAGTACTTTCGGTCTAACATACTCCCTATCTACCGCTCTACATGTTAAATCGCAAAAATGATAAAGAAGATGGTACCTTTATTAGCGCTCATGCAATTTCTGAAAGCACCAATGTGTGTAACTCTTTCAAAATCATTGATTGCTTCTGATCAGATGAAGCAAATCGTTTTTCAATCCTGTCTTCCCCAGAATGAATCTTGAGATCATTTTCACCTATCAGACAGCCAATTTTTTATTCCACGTGTCACAGATCCCAAAAAATGCCCCTTGAGTCTTATTGCACACATCACGCTCAAATGTGATTTTAGGGTTCTTTTTGTAGATCTGTGACATGTGGAATAAAAACCAAACCGTATGATAGGTGCGACATGTTTTCAAGATCCATTATGTGGTAGAACATGGTGAAACATATCTACATCATCTGATATGAAGTAATCAATGGTTTTGAGCACTTTCGAGGATTGTGAGGGCACTAATAGAGGTCCTAGAAAGAAAAGGGTGGCATTTTTGCAACCAAAGAATCTTTCGGTGCAACTGATAGTCTTAATCTTGCACACATTAGATCTTGAGATCATTTCTCACATGTCATACGGTCAGATGTTGATTCCAAGTCGCACACATCCATATCATTGTGCACCATAGTATGCCATGATCAAGGTCACTTTTGGGGATTTGTGTCTCGTGTAATCAACATCTGACTGTATGATGTGTTACATGATCTCATAATCTGATGTGTACAAGATTATGACAAATAATGACCTCTAGCATATGCTTCAAGGCCATATGTGGAACCATCAAGTGCACCACAAGAATCTTTGGCGGTAAAAATGGCTATCCTAATAATTGAGGAAATGACGCCCATTCAATGTGTTTTTATTGGGTAACGCTATTCTCACTCCTTGGAAGTATGATCTCACCCATCTCCGCCAGCCGACATGCATTGAACCACCTTTAAATCAGACGATGGAGCTTGCTTTTCATCTCAATCTTCCACATAACAGATCTTGAGATCATGGGTGTTCTATCAGACGAAAAGTTTTATATTCCACGTGGCAAACATCCCCAAACGAAGACATCATTCTCAAGCATGATTTTAAGGTCACTTTTTGAGTTTGGTGCTACATTTACTAAAAATGACCTTATGATGGTACACCCATGATCTAAACATCAATTGTGTGGAAGATTAAGACGAAAAATGATCTCCATCTTCTACTTCGAAGGTGATCAATGCATGCCGGCTGGTAGAGATGCACTGAGATCACAATTCGCTGTGAATGATAGTACCATTTTTATTTTCAATAGTTATCCATCTTAATATGGGGTAGGGGTATTTGCAACTCAAAATTTGGTTGTTAGACCATGTGGTTTTCCACAGTTAACACTCTTGATGTCTTCAATTAGATGATGGAGATCGGTTTCCATCCCAATGTTCCACATAATAGATCTTCAAATCATAGACCATCTATCATACGGTCAGATGTTGATTTCATGTGAAACACCTCTAGAGGTGACTCGAGAACCCTTCTCATGTTATGCCATGATAGACATTTTTGGAAATTTTTGACGTGGAATCAAAATATTCAACCGTGTGATAGGTGCGCCATTATCTCCATATCTATTGTGTCGAATGTTAGGATCAAAAAATAATATTAACGTATGCAGAATCTTGGTAGGCACCTACACAAAAAACTGTTGATCTTTCTGAATAAAATGATGAAAATCAATTTTCTCTGGCCTGAGCGTATCATGAAACGATCAATTATTAATTCCACTTGGCACATATCCTAAAAAATTAACATAATTTCAAGTGACATACCACACGCTCTAATAGAACTTCATATATCTTTTTCGGATTTGTCATTTGAAATAAAACACTTAGTGTCTGATGACAAGCCCAAGACCTAAAAGACCCCTTTAATCAAATATTGGGCGGAAAACAACCTTTATCAAAGATTCTAAGGCAAACAATAGTTTTTTGCATAAGTGCCTGCCCAGATTCTGCTAGTGTTATAAAGACACTTTTTTTAAGAGGGTTGCATGGATAAGAAACTTCCAAGTTCCAACCAAAGATTCTGCTTCTTAACTTGGAGATTCCACCATTCAAACTATTGACTGCTTGTTGAGAGGATGAAAATAGTTGTTCGTCCCAATATTCCATATAGGGACGGAGCCAAGGGGAGGCTATCAGGGGCCATTGCCACCCTCATTTATTTAATTTTTTCTCTTTCTCTTTAATCTATTTTACCTATTTGTTAGGAGTCAAAATGATTGGCCCCATCTAAAATAAATGTATAAGATCTCTCTCTCTCTCCTATCTTTTAGGTGTCCCAACCAAATACCCTACTTGAGTTTAGTTCAACTACCCTCCTAAAACTTCTCTTCTTAAATCATATCCTAAGTAAAAAATAAAAGAATTATGTGGATTCAAAAATTATGTGAATTTATTAGATTTCTAAATCCAAATTCGCCATTTTCCTATTATTTTATCCAAAAATACCAAAACCTTAAAAATAAGATTTATCCCAATTAATATGGCTCCCAACTATGACAGATTGGCCCTAATGCCAATTGATAGGCACACGAATATATATAAACAAAAGTTTTATTTATTTACTTTTAAATTTTGTTACCAGTAAATGAATATTAATTTTATTTTTTATAATATTATACATTTCTTGTTTATACTTTGGCCTAATGATCAAAATTACGGATTTCGTTCCGGTTTCGGTGGGGACTGAAATTTCGGCCGAAATCTTCAACCCCATATAAAAAGCCCAAAATTTTGGAATTTCGGTTCATTTTCGATAGGGACCGAAACCGAAATTTCTGTCATCTCGGCCAAAATTTTGATCCTTGCATTGGCCCCCCCCTCCCATAAAAGTTTCGGGCTCCGTCCCTGGATCATAGCCCACCTGTCACATGGTCAGGTATTGATTTCACGTGTAAAATTTTTTCGAAAGTAATTGTCATAATGACGTAGCATAAGAAGGGTTCTTTAGTCACTTTTGGAGATGTGTTCCACATCAAATCAACATCTGAACAGCTATTGTGCAGACCATTGAAATGGAAAATCGATCTCCATCAACCGATGGAAGACATCAAGAGTATTAAAAGCGAAACCACACGCTGCAACAACCAAATCTGGAGTGCAAATAACCCTACTCCATTACGGCAAATGTCCTAAAAACTCACATGTCAAGATTTAATGCAGTGGGCACGTGCTGGGCACACTATTTGTAGCTTAAGATTTAGGTTATGAATCTCTGCTACCTTATCAGCAATTTTACCCTCCTCTTTATTCACTCATTGTCAGAGCATATTTTATTTACTCTGGACCCTCTGGTAAAGAGTTAGTAGAGAGTAGGAAGGTTGCTGCTGGAGCAAGAAAATCCTCCTTTGTAGAGAGTTAGAAAAGAAAATGGAACCAACTAAAGCAGATTAACTCTGTTGTGGCAAAGGCTAGCAGAGAGCTATGCCATACACAACCTTAATCTCCGCAACCTCGGTATCCATTGTTAATTAAAACACCATTGACTGCCTTGAATAAGACGGTGGGGATCATTTTTTGTTCTAATCTTCCAGACAATAGATTTTGAGACCATGACCCACTTATCAGATGGTCAAATGTTGATTTCACATAGAACACATCCCCAAAAGTGATCTGAGAACCCTTCTCATGGTACGCCTATGATCACAGTCACTTTTGACAATTTCTGCCACATGGAATCAATATTTGACTATTTGACTAGTGGGCCCCAATCTCAAGATCTATTATGTGGAAGATTGGAAAGAAAACTGAGCTCTCTATCGTCTGATTCAAGGAAATAAGATCTATTGATCGACCTGACCCAACCCGACAAATCAAGTTTATGTCCATGACCCGTTAAGAGATTGGGTCGGGTGTCAGGTCGACGCGACCCCTTGACAGACCTCGCTGTATTGGTTTATATAAAACTCTATATACAATTAAGGATCTGATCGGGTGGAATCCTTGAGATTATAAAATCATGTTTGAAAATTTTGAAATCGAGCATGTTCACAGGCTGGTTCTGCATGTCAAGATCTCTATAGATTTGTCGGTGATGAGGCTGATGACCTGCGGGTGTGTTTGGCTTAGCTCGCCAAGGACTAAGAGCGGCTCTTGGGCTTTCAAGAAGCACTCTCACGCTCGGAGTGCATTTGGTAAACCAGCTCCTCACCGACCTAACCCCATTTGCGATGGAAGGGAACTGTTGTAGCCTTGTAGGTGAAAGTCAGAGCTCTCTGCCGAAGCAGATAAAACTTGATCTTATAGGAGTAGGTGGGGAGCATGCGAGGAGCTGGAGTGTGCTAACGTGGAGCTTGTCCAAACGTCCCCAAATAATATCACTTAGAGATAATGGCTTTTGACAAACATTTAAACAGGAAAATAGTGTTTAAGTGATCTTACATCAATCAAATTTGACTTTTTTGTTAGAAAATTTAAGATCTAGGCTCGAATCACACGATCAAAATATACCTTTGCAAGTTATCGGGTCGCCGCGTCAGTGATTTCTTTAATGAAATCGATGATCTCCGCCAAATAATCCGAAACCACATTACCTCTCGTATTATCTAAGTTTAGCCTCTAGATGAGAATATGTTAGGGTTAGAGGAAGAGGGGATGGTGGTCTCCTTATATAATCACTTCTCTTTCCTAACCTATCAAGGAAAGAAAGTGGAGACATATCACTTATAAGAAAACTACTTGCTTCCTATCGCCTCGAGATATGTGTTATCAAAGGTCCAATCAAATTTTTAATGGAAACCCAAAGATTGATAAAGGTGTTGACCACAAAAATTCAACATTCTCCCACTTGGTCTACACTTTAACCTATCTAAACATTATTTTGAAAATGACTCTCTGGACTAACAAACTTTGAAAAGCGGATGACCATCCATTTTAGATTTTAAAAAATCATTGACCCCACTACCTCGATGCTTCGTAATAATCACCCAAATTCAATAATAATACCGATAAAGGATCATAACGCACAGAGTATTCCATCTTATGAATCAACACTAGGTAATTCATGATCACAAAACTAGCATCATTAATGGACTTAAGTCTTTACTTAGTGATATCAGACAACTTACATATCTGTACAGTTCCTATATTTGTCCATGCGTCATATCCCCAAGGATACATCGTTCCTGATATATTACTGGCTCCTCACCTATGACTTTAAGTCACCAAACTATCAGAACGAAGATTTACCGATGTGATGCCTAATCACATCTAGCCCAAGCAAAATTCAGACATAACGAGGTACAACCTCGTCACTCTACCATGTGATAAAATCCTCATGCAGATGGATAGAGTATAAACACATATACTCTCAATAGCACGTGCATAAAAATAAAATATATGATGTATCAACAAGAGAATAAACTAGCCAATATAAGAGAGACAACTACTACTAAAATTGTGCAGTTAAAACTATTTTAATATGAGCATCATAGTTCTAAGATTCGTAATGATTGTCAATAACTACAAGCTCCCACTAATTTAATCATTCCTTACAATCAGTAAGTTTCTAATAAGAACAACTTAATTGTAACCACATTAACTATTTATAAATTTTAAACGTATCATGTCCATAAAAATTGATATTAACTAAAAATTATTAAATTTCTCTGAAAATTTAATTATAATTATAAGATTCGATTCTCAATTTTTAGTATTCCAACTTTTACCTATATCAACTCCAATGTTTGTTATTTTAAATGTTGTTTTAGTATTATTCACCTCAAATAAAACTATACAATGATGGAAACAAATAAATTAAAAGGTAAATCATAAAATCATCTCCAAATTGAAAATATTAATATTCTCAAAATATGTTTTTGAGTGTTACATTTCTATCATATCTGTAATTATTCAATTTGTGTCTCACTATCGATGTACGAATCATCATTGTCATCCTTTGTATTATAAAATCACTGACCATACACTAAGTCAAAAAATTAAAATATCTTCGATGCTCAACACCATTAAAAATTTAAAAACGATAGACACAATTATAACTGCACTAACAGTGACCATATATCACTAGATAACACAAAAAATAAAATAAAATAATGTCACTATACTTCTACAATTTATCAAATATTTTGATCATAAATCACGGATCGTCCTTAAAAATTACGGCATGACCATATGTCACTAAAAATTCATCATGAAATATGACCATATGTCACCAACTAACCTCGGAGGACTTAACTTGAACTTAGGGTCAAATTCAAATTAAATAGAGTGGAAGTCATGTGTAAACATTCACTCTATGGGACAGCCCGGTCGCATCGTCTTAGCATCACCTTTGGGCAGGAACTTCAACATGCAGTTTGCTTCCCAATATCGTGTTTGAGAAAACACGCATAGGCCTAGTCACTCATATCGTATGTTTGATCCAGACTTTTCATTAGCTTTGGCAAGAAAGATTATTCTTCTCTCCCTTACGCACTTATCACCATTCTATTCACCCTACTTATATGAAATTCATAAATCAGCTTTGGTCAAAAGTTAGAAACCTCATAGAAGCATGTGCCAACCCTATCTTAATGAGACACAAGTATCAAGATTCAAAAGTCATACAACTTATATAGGTGATCACCTTTGGGCAGACCTCGGCTTATTTCAGCTGCGTACTCTCGAACGATCATTTTACCGGTTTACCTTGATCTCTAAGGTACGATCTAAATTTCATTCAACCATATCAAGTCTGATTCAAAGTTTCAAAAACTCATTTCCAGATATATGCACATCTTGCTAACTAATTTACTTTTGAAAGATAAATCAATGCCACACATTGTAATTGATGAACAAATTAATCAAAATCAAACTGTTATAAGATACATATGCATTAAGTGAACAAACTATCTATAAATATCAAACTATGATTATGTGGGCATGCATGTCACATCTAGTCAACATCGACAATAGAGCATTGAAAAACACACATGATATTTATCTTGAATCGGATATGATATGTTGAGAATAATCAAACAAAATTAAACCTCATTTATATATAAAAATAAATAAAAATGACTCAAAAATTAGCCATCGATGCTTAACAAACGTCAAATTTCCATTGGTCTATCTTATAGTACAAGGATTATGATTTTCTTCAATAGAACAACCCTTGGATGACTTGTATCACACATCTATGGTTTATTCTAGAAATGGTGAAGGATACCTTTGCAAGTTATCAAGTCGCCGCGTCAGTGATCTCCTTAATGAAATCGATGATCTCCGCCAAAGAATCCGAAATCACGTTACCTCTCGTCTTCTCTAAGTTTAGCCTCTAGATGGAAATATGCTAATGTTAGAGGAAGGGAGGACAGTGGTCTCCTTATATAATCACTTTTCTTTACTAATTGATTAAGGAAAGAAAGTGGAGACATATCACTTATATTAGGAAACTACTTGCTTCCTATCACCTCGAGATATCTGGTCAAAGGTTCAACCCAATTTTTAATGAAAACCCAAAGATTGGTTAAAGTGTTAACCATAAAAATTTAACATTTTTATCTCACATAATTGAAGTGTGATTTATTATTATGCATGTGGCGTACATATGTGATCCATCTAAGTTGTCCAAGCGGGAATTTAACATAGGAACATGTCCCAGCCTAAAAAAAAATGCCTATAAGTGAAAGTGAATCATCTGATTTATAAACTTTAATATCAGCGCATTAAAATTAAAAACAACGATTGATATTGCACTCCACTTATTGGATGGTTTAAATATCTCTACAATTCCATTTTCAGCCCTGTTGCACTTTAATTTATATGATCTGTCACTTTGATAGTATAAAACACCCACATCTTAAATCCTTGATGGTGTAAGTTCATTTAAACACATTCCGGTGTTTAAATAACGGCGAGGAGAGTCGGGTACTATAATATTTGCACATTTTTGTTTTTTTATAAGAAAAAATACTTGCACGTTTGAGAAAGTCACAAAGAAACTTCTCTTCAATAAACTTTAATAAACTATCAACTATGGCGGCTATAAGCTTCTCTTTAGTCTTTAATATAACTATTGGCGAACTGATAAACTTAAATATTTTAAAAAATATATATTAGCTATCAGATAAACACAAAACGTTCTTATTCCGCGTGTAAAACGCGAACGTTTCTTTAGGCTGCTGGATTCAAGATTCAATGATTATTCGGTGCTTTTATAACACATGCTTTTATGACACACACGAGAAATCATGTTCATGAATCTAGATTGTCCATGAGGAAGACCATCAAGTTGATCTGGATCCACCTCAACTGCAAGATCCATTAAACGCTCTTAATCATAGAAAGAGCTTGTGATTTAACGAACAATTAAACTGCATATTGGCAACGGTCCATATCTAACCTGTAAAGGTCAATTAATCAGAAAGTCAGAAGTCTTTGATCGATGCAATTTGTGGTCTTCAGTTTGAACAGTTTGGATCTATATAAGAGGATGCCAACTGTGGTATACAATGACCCAACAAAGCTCCATCCCTATGCTTGGGCCAGAGCACATTTAAACTTTTTTACTATTTTATTTTATTTATTATCATATTTTTGGTTCCTTAGCTCTCCCCCTTTTGAGTCTTTGACTCTGATCTCCTGTACGAATCAATTAGTAAATGGAGAAACAATCAATAAAATAGTTTTAAGATGGGTTGGCGTACAGAACACTTATAAGATGGGTTGACGTACAGAACACTTAAGGCGCTTTGTTTATTCTAAGTCAATACATGTCTTAAACTGGCTAACAAGATGAAATGATGGTACTCTTGTTTGTTTGAGCACGATGAGTTTTATGCGCCGTGCAGGTCACTTTTCCGGGATGTGTATCATATGAAATAAAAAATAGAACATCCGATAATATACCTCAAGATTTCTAGTGTGAAAGATCGTGATAAAACACTAGAACATCAGATGATAAAACACTAGAACATCAGGTGATACACCTCAAGATCTCTAGTGTGAAAGATCAAGATAAAACACTACAAAAAATAAGATTATTAGCGGCAGTTTTTTGAAGTAAAAAATTGCTGTTATTAACAAAAAATCTATTAAAACTATTAGCGATAATTTTTTGTTAATAGCATCAATTTTTTACGGATTTTTTATAATCTTGTTTTTTATAGTGAAAAATGATCTCCATCGCTTGATTCAAAGCAATCAATAGATTTTCAATGTGGGTGAACTGAAAGATTTGGTAGGTGAATTTAAAAGTACCGCCAATTTGGAAAATGCAGCATACTTATTTGAGTACCTTTATTTTCACTCATAAATTCTTTGAGTTCACCCACATAAGTCAGTGCACGACTTAGGCAAACCAAATCTTTAGTTCCACTCCCATATTCAATTTATTTTTGAAACGTTCGATTCCACCCACCACTTTCTTTTGCTATACACCCACATCGTCTTCCCTCTTCCTCTTCCCACGCTTGCACCATATTTGAATTTCGTTCCTCCGAGGCTCTCTAAATCGATCCATTTTTCATGGGTGTACACCCACATCGTCTTTTCGCTTTGTGCAACGTTAGGAAGACTTTCCGTGGTCGTATGAACCCTTTTTGGACTCGTGGTTATACACCCACATCGTCTTCCCCAATTTTCTTCTCGCGTTGCAAGAATGTGAGGAATAGACAAAGATTGAGATTTGAAGAACGGCGAGGAAACCCTCTGAGTTCGTATTAAGGTTTTTGGGTACTTCCACTGAATGATAAAAAATTTATTCTAATTTCAAATCAATCATAATATGATGACATGAAAATATCAAGATGAATGACATCCACAAGATTAGATTTAATAAAAAAAAAAAAACTTATAGAAATAATATGGTTAGGGTTGTGTTTGACTTTAACAAAAAAAAATTGTGTTGTGTGCTTGACGGTGGACACCTATTCTCACAATAGCAGCACTGACGGTGGGTACCCACTGTCAAAGCTCCCATAAAAAAAATTGAAACCTGACGGTGGGCACCCACTGTTAGGTTTATGTATGTGATAGTAGGCACCCACCGTTACGGCATCAGAGGATGAACTCCAATACCTAACAGTGGATGCCCACCATTAGGAAGCAATTTTTTTTTATGGGAACTTTGACGGTAGGAACCCACCACAACAAAACTGACGGTGGGTACCCACCGTCAGGCCCACAACACAATTTTTTTTTTTTTTGTACACTAACATTTTTTTTCCTGATTAAATCCAATCACAACCCAAACCATATTTTATCTATGAGATTTTTTTTATTAAATCCAATCTTGTGGATGTCATTCATTTTGATCTTATGTTGTCATATCATCATGGGTACCCACTTGATGACTATAATTGTTCTTACTAAAAAGAATTTAAATGAAACCAACTAAATTAACAAAATCAAATTGATACCCTTAACTTGAATTCCGCTCAAAACTAAACCTCGATTGAAAGAAACATACACAACATACATAGTGCTTGTAACAAAAAAAAAAAAAATTAAAGAATTGAGCCTCTTCTATTTCTAAGTACTTACAGAGAGAGACCTCTACATTACCAAGCTAAAGAAATCTCTCAGCTCTAAAGTCAATCTCATAGTCAGCAATATGAATCCAAGTGTGAAGCTATAGGAAACAAACCCATGAGAAAGTTGATGGTTGTACACAACAGTCACATGGAGAAAATACAGACTAGCTGCAAAACTTAGCATGTTATCCCATCTAGTTGGCTTTGAAATGGGCTAATTATGGCCTTTCCATAGCACAATTTTTTATTTTCTTTGTTCAATCCAGGCACACCGCAAACCAATTGCCCATAGTCATTTTTATTTTTGTGAACAATCAAGCTAAGATAACTTATATGCTACTGTAAGAACTTGGAGACAGATACAGGGAAAAAAGAAAATATATAGATAGCATAGTTTCCTTTGATAATTATAAGAGTCAGGTCAAATGAAATATTTGCAAAAGAAAATATACACTCTAAAAAAAAAGTTCTTTTGTATTCATTTTTGTATCGTTTCAAGTATCTGTATTCATACCAGTTACACAAAAAGATATTGACATAATTATACTAGTTTCACTATTTACATGTTTATACTCCAACCCTAACTAAAAAAACTATCAAATTTTTAGGTAGTGCGATCAATCGAGGCCAATGACCGGATAATCTTTTGTGACAATTTTCTCATCACATTGGCAGAGTTGAAGTTCTTAGATCGTTTCACGATCTGAGACGGTCATCCTGCTGTACAATCATCTCGATATCACCTCCGTATAGTCGTCGATGATGGACTAAGACTATTTTTACTGGGACGAAGTGATACCCGTTCACGTGAGCGATGCAGATCACCTTATTTGTTGTGTCTACTGTTATCTATAGTGAAAAAAATATCATACAAAGTCAAGTGCTAAGAAGTACTAAAGAGATACGATAGCACGATGCTATTAGATATCCCATGTCTAGAACAGTCATATGAGGATGAAAATTGTCTCCTCTCGTAAGTCAACTTCACCCTAACACTGCAGCCTTGAAATCTCTTATCGGACCTCTGTATCGTAAGCACAGGTCCCACTTTATTCGTGACATCGCGAGCCCGCTCTGTCATTTCTTCACAGATACTAAAGAGCTGATTTATTGTCACAATGAGAGTAAGGTCGGTATTCTGTGATTGCGTATCTACCACCTGAACATAATAGCATAACGTTCATAATATTATCGCTATTGAAATGAACGAACTAATACACATAATTTAAAGACAATGCTATTTTAAAAATATATATACTCTCTCGTAACTTACTTCGAAATACTCAAAGATTCAATGACAATTATTTTTTAATCAAAGCCAATCTATTTTGAACCAAAGTCAATCCATAAAAAATATATTACTTTTTCATAAATAAATTCGATATAAAAATGAAATGAAACTTACCAAATCATTTTTCATTGATGCATAGAAACCATGAGCTTTATTAGAATGAAAAATTATATAATGAAAACTAACACAAATAAAATAAAAAATAATGGAATTAACATAAATACAAATAGAATGAAAAATAATGAAAATAGAATGAAAAATAACTCATTTACCAAACCCTAAGTTTACTTAGAATGAAAATTAATACTAATAGAATAACAATGAATACAAATTGAATGAAAAATAATACAAATAGAATAAAAATAAACTCATTTACCCGTATAGCAGCTCTTCGGAGCTATTATTCGCGTCCTTCAAACTCATGCTCAGTGTTTCCAATAGCATGAAATCGAAACCAAAACTAGAGGAAGAATAAAGTAAGTGTGTGTACCGAAAGGAAGAAGAAGACGGTCGTAGGTGTCCAACTGTGTGAAAGAAGAATTTACGTGAGAGTGTGGAGAATGCGAAAATATTCAAAGAGGTCGTAGCGCGAGAACGAGAGGAAGGAGAAGAGCTCGGGAATGGTTTATGTGAATAAGTGGGTGTACCAAAAGGAAAGGATGGGTGTATTTCACTCACGAATTTCGAGAGAAAATTTTGGTTTATTTCATGCGCACGTGAGAGCGTGGGTGAACTCAAAGAATCTGTGGGTGAAAATAAAGGTACCCTACTTATTTTAGCTTTTGTATCCAACTTAACATTTGACTTCTAGCCATTCTAAGTTGGAACAAGTCCATTATTTGCAACCAGCGATTCTTTCTTTGCAATTAGGATTTGAATGGCAAAAATTGTTGACTACGTTGATTCAGACAATCGAGATCGTGTTAGGCTCATTCATTCGTACAATAGATTTTGAGATCATGAGCATACCATCAGAAGGTCAAATTCTGATTCGACATAACATACATCTAAAAAAGTGAAGTCATTTTTTGGTATGTGGCACGTGGATACAACATATGTCCATCTGATGGTAGACCTATGATTTCAATTCTCAAGGCTTATATCCAAGAAAATTGGGACAAAAACTTATCTCTATCGTCCAATTCAAAGTAATCAATGATTTTGGTATGTATAAATTCTGATTGCAAATAAAAAAATTTTGGTTGCAAATAAAGGTAGGGCATGCTTGATTTACGTACTAACGTGCTCAACCCTCGTATACCTTTTATGCTGCACGTTAGAGTAAAACGTAGGAAAACACGTTTTCGTTTACACCATCAAACAACGGCTCATGGTCAACAGCCCCGGCCCCACTCACTGGGTAAGATAAGGACCATCTAACATGCCCTATTTATTTTTTATGCGTATTTGTCAACATTACACAGTTGAGTGGATGCCCAACGCAGACAGGTATCTTTATGATGCAAACCGGCTCAAACCCCGGCGACTATGTCTTTCTTAACATATTTTTTTGTGACTTAAATATATTAAAGGAAAGAAGAGAGGAGACTTCCGCTTGTTAAATTGCTTATAAACTACCCATCACTTCCATAATTTGATCGAATAAGCCTATGGGTTCATTGTTAGCTATGAGAAGTGCAACGGTGGCACTGGCCATACTTACCCTGGCTATGTCCAATGGAGTATGCGGCTCCCCTCCTGGCCCTGTCGTCGAATGTGCATCGATCAACACCAACTGCACCGTGACTAATGGTTACGGCACCTTCCCCGACCGATCAATTTGCCAAGTGGCAGCCGTCGCATACCCGTCCTCCGAGGATGAGTTGCTTCTTGTGGTATCAAATGCCTCGATGAAAAAGCAAAAGATGAAGGCAGTCACCTTATATTCGCATAGCATACCTAAGCTGTCATGCCCGGGGGGGCAAAGCGGGGCCGGCCTTGTAATTAGCACCATGAACTTGAAGAACGTGGTGAGCATCGATGCAGTGCAAAGGCGCATGACGGTGGAGGCCGGCATTAGCATGGCTGAACTCCTTGAGGCTGCGGCGCAGGTGGGCCTTGCGCTAACGCATTCTCCATATTGGCTCGGGCTCACGCTAGGTGGGTTGCTTGGGACGGGATCGCATGGGAGCTCGCTATTTGGGAAAGGTTCAGCGGTGCATGAGTATGTGGTGGGGATGCGAATTGTCGTCCCTACTCCTCAGCCTGTTAATGGATATTATGCTAGGATTGTGAGCCTTGAAGAAGCTGATCCAGACCTTTTAGCAGCCAAAGTGTCTCTGGGTGTGCTAGGAGTTATTTCTCAGGTATGATAAATAATACTAATAATCTTATTCTCCACAGTTGGTTTCCTAAATTTACTCTTGTTTGTTTTTTTCACCCGTAAGCAGGGTTTTAAGGGTACCTAACCTTTATCTTACTACTATATAAAAGCACGAATGACCGAATTCTATTTTTGTCAAATTTTGGTATTTTCATATATTTTAAAAACAAAATATTCATATATCACCTCATATACCCCTAACTTTCACCTTATCTACTCTTTTCCATATTTTCTCCTATTTTTTATGTTCATAAAAAAGTCGTCCAACCAATCTCCTCAAAATAAAACTCCTACCATATCTAAAATATCCCTACAAACATACTAATCTAACCTAAAATATCTAAATGTCTCTCGGTATTCTTCCTTTATCTCAAAATAAACTTTCTTTGATCCACTGCTTTTGGTATTCTTCCTTATCTTAGAAAACACTTTCTATTTGCTTATACATGACTAGTTGCACATATAGTAGAGCAGTATAAGAAACTTTCTCACAAGTAGATTTTGAACGGATGCCAATAATGTAAGAAAAATAGGAAGAAACTCATAAACATTATGTTTAAGCTAGAAACTCATTAGAAAGGGTGTTTTAATTAAGTTAGTAAAATTTTGTTTTAAAAAAATACGATTTTATTATTTACAAAGAGGTCATGGATTATACGCCCAGGGTAGAGATTTCTCTACGCCCACCATTAGGTAGCCATCATGTGGTGTCCATCGCAAGGATCGGGTGCAACGACAACTAGGCATGGTAGATAAGATCCGATTCAAAAAAGAATTTTTTTTTTATATGAAATTTTCACTATTAAAAATATGGTTAATGTTGCAAATATCATTGCACCAAAGTTTTAGGGCATTACCTTATCTTTGATTCATCAAGCAAAGGGTAAAAAAATTAAAAAATAATTTTTTTTTTTTAAATCACATGTCTCATGGATGATCAACCCAAAACGGGATTTGCTTTGAATTGAGCATGCCACGTAGCATGTGATCTGGCCATTTTGGCCAATAATTTGAATTATTGGCCGAAATTTTGAACCATGGACGCTTCAAGTTATGAAAAAACAAATAAAAAAAATTATGTGCTACTTTACATACATTATACAACCGAGTTGGTATTAGGTGCCCAATCATACTCTCCCAGTGCATAGGTTTATCTTCATCCCTCAACTTAGGAAATGCAAATATATTTTTTATATCAAAATCAAGGTGTCAACTCGAGTACCGATATTGTGTATCGGTCCATGGAGGACCAATACGAATCGGCCGATACTGATACTTATTCATGAATTAAAAAATAAAATAAAATTGGGAGGTATATATCAGCAAATATCTAGTATGTATTTGAGCCAATATGTATTGGTTTGCCAGAAAACCGATACGTATCGGTATCGGGTGATATTTGATACCTTGATCAAAACTCAATGAAAGGTAGAGCAAATACACCCAATCGAAACCCGAAAGCTGAGCCTTCCGAATTGGTTTGGGAATCGATTAAAAATCGACACTGAACCAATTCGACTCGATTCGATTTTGATAACTGAAAATCGAAAACTTGTCGGGTAGGGAGAGAAAACTGACCAAAACCCGAAAAAACCAAAAAAAAAGAAAAGAACAATATGAAGAAAAATCAAACCGACCAAAACCAAAATTGAATCGGTTCAGTTTTGGTTTGGGTGTCTCGGTTCAGTTTTGGTTTTGGTGGGTGAAAAGTTCAATTAACCGAAACCGTAATGTTCCAATTAGGGGTCGGTTTTATAGACATCCGACTTTTCTTTCAAATAGCATGAATTCATTATGTGATTTTAAATATAATAAATTAGACAATGTGAGCACTAAGAGGAAATATGTGTGTGTGAGTTCGAAGTCCTTATTAGTGTAATATGTGAAGGACATGTGTGAGACATCAATAGTGATTAACTTAAGTATGTGGAGACATGTGTGAATCTTGAATTACTATATTTAGCACAAACTCACGGTTATAAACTATATGTAAACTTACACATTGATTTAAGGTTTAATTGTGAATATCCAACGTTACAACGGAATATCCGTGACCGACTTGTAGAAAAACTTAATTTATTTTTAGCACAATAATGGTCAATATTTAACCTAACTATATCTTTTTTGCAAAAAAAAATTGATTTGTTAATACACAAAATACAGACAAAGAGAAGAAGATAGCTGAGAGACAATAAAAACACAAAATAAGGTACTAAAATCAAAAACTGAAATTTCTTTAAAAAAAAAAATACAAAGGCCCATCATAAACCCTATTACTATTCTTTTTCCATTGAAATTGAAAAAAATTAAAATTGGTTACCACCTACACAACTTGATCACTAGAGATTGACTTTGAAGTATAATTTGCCATTCAATCAAACCCTTGCAAGGGCTTCCTAAATAATTGAGTTTCATAAAGAGTTGAAGAAGAAGTCTTGCTAAAGCAAAAACTTTCGGATTTCTTTTTTCTATAGGAAAAAAGCTTCGGATTTCAAAAGCAAATAAAATTTTCTTTTGGGGAGTTGAAGAAGAAACAAGAAACACTAACAGACCTCTCTTTCATCTTCTTCACCCTCTGAGCTAAGTCAGTGCCAAGTCAGATTTTCTCTAATTTTTTATCATCTCATTCTCCTTCAACCACTTCTTCGTTCTCTCTGCAACCACAATAAAAAATCATTGATTGCCTTGAATCAAATAATGGAGATTGTTTTTCATTCCTAGCTTCCAACAATAGATCTTGAGATCATGGCACACCTATTAGACGGTCACATGTTGATTCCGTGTGGCCGATACCGATCCTGATATTGTATCGAGGCCGATACATATCGGTTGGCTAAAAAACTGATACATATCAGTATCGGTCAATTCTTGATACTTTGCTTACGATCGTAGTGAGCAAATTCGCTGACTTATATATATATATATCTGTATTATTTGTGAATATTCGAATGAAATCCAAATTTTTTAATAATTCGCAAATTTCTCAAATTATATTCAAATTTTACGACTTTTTTTTCCCGCATTTGGTAAAAAACTTTTATTTTTCCACTTTTATAATTTTTAACTAGATATAATATCGTGTGCCACATGATTTCCAATTATTTTTTCGAATAAAAAATTGAAACGAAAATCGAACCTTCCTATTTACAGTGAGCAAATTTTTAACGGCACCACAGCCGAAACCCATTAATTGCTTTGAATCATCTGATAGAGATCATTTTCTATCTCAATCTTTTACATAATCGATATTGAGATCATGAGAGCACTGACAATTAATTATTTACCTCATGTGGTATACATTGCAAAAAGTTTAAAAATCATGATTGGATATGATGTGTACCACATAATTTTCAGTTACTTTTATGGAATGTGTGTCAGGTGAGATAAAAAAATTGAGCCTCTAATGGTACGCTATTGATGTAAGGATCCATTATGTAAAAGATTAAAACGATAATAGAAACAACCTATTTGCACCCATCGAATTTTGAAGGCACTATAACCGAAAACCATTGACTGTTGTGAATCAAGCGATGGAGATAGTTTGTTGCCTAGCTTTTCCCATAATGTATGAGATTATGGGTGTACCGACAATCAACTTTTTATTTCAGGTATTGCACGTTTCAAAACATAATCGAAAATCATGTTTGAGCATGATGTCTGTCACATGATTTTCAGTTACTTCTTTGGGATGTGTGCCACGCAGATTAGAAATTGACCGTCTATTGGTACACCATTTACCTCAGGATCGTCGTGTGGAAGATTGAAGTGGAAATCAACTTTGAAGGGCACCATAACCGAATACCATTGATTATTTTAAATCAGATAATAATGATGTTTTTCGTCCCAATTGTACCCATAATAGATCTTGAGATCATGAGTGTACTGACAGTCAATTTTTTATTGCACGCGGTACAAATAACACATCCCAAAAAGTGATCGAAAATCACGTTTAAGTATGATGTGTGTCACAAGGTTTTCGATTACTTTTTTGGGATGTATGCCACATGGAATCATAAATTGACCATCTGATGATTCACCATTGATCTCAAGCTCCATTATGTGAAAGATTGAAAATAAAATCGATCTCCATCATTTGGTTCATATCATTTATTGATTTTTCGAATGTAGTGTACTTAGATATCTGGTTGGTATAATTAGAGTTATCATTTAAAGGAAAGACTTGGCATTTGGAGGACTTAGGCCAAGTAAAATTTTTATCTTAGCCGTCAAATTTAAAGGTCATGATCTAAAGATGTTTAATACAAAAGATTGGAATAAAGAAAAATTCTCTATCATATGATTCAAAACAGTCAAATATGGATGCATTGGTGGCCTTTTATTGTGTTGAGACATATGATAGAAATAGAAGATCTTTAGAATAATGTGACATTTAAATCACACGAATTCGATAGTGTCTCCACATTTATATTAACATGTGCAAAACACGTACACTTTTAGTAGTCATTAAGAAAAGAGAAGAATACATACGTGTGTAATTACAAATCAAATCTTCTCTGAGATGGGAGAGTAAATAAAGATCGACTATCGCACAACCGTGGAATTGTTGGTGCCTGTCTTCGCTAGAAAGTCTGCAGCACGATGCCTGTTTTCGCTAGAAAGTCTGCAACACCATTCACTTTCCTCTAAATGTGGAAATCCTAGCCTAACAAAACCTTTTTATCAATTCTTTGCCCTCTTCAATAGCAATGCAACTTCTCCAAGGAATCTTAGATTTCTTTAAGATATAACTTACAACATTCATAGAGTCCCATTCAACCAGAATATTCGTAATATCAAGGTCCAATGCCATCTTCAAACCATATCGAATGACTTCCACATAAGCCCCCGATATATCAGTAGCCACAAAAGGACCATGCAAGCTCGCAACATGATTGCCATCTCCATCTCTAAACACCCTCCAATGTCAAACTTGCCATCAACAAGCGACACATCTGTATTTAACTTGATGAATCTTTCCTTTGGAGGATTCCAATGGCAAGAAACCATGGCCTTCTTCTCACCCGCCCTATGTGAAGATCAATTTTTGTACAAAAAGCTCTGGGACCACTTTCAAGATCAAAAATTTTCACCAACTCTGTGTGTAAGAAGAACATTTTCCTTAATCTTCCACCCCTTGATGAAAGCAGATTGGTTTTTGGCTCATCAGACTCGGCAAAACCAAAGCTAATCTATTAGATGGGATCTTCGTGATCACTTTATATAAAAAATTGCACAATGCAATAGGGCGGAGTTTTTCAATGGAGTCTGCACCAACTTCTTTAGGAATTAGCTTGATAAAAAAAGAATTTAGAGACACTGTCCCATAATTGTTGAAAGAAATCCACATTGAAACCATGGGTCATGAGCTCTACTTTTATTTGCACAGGTATCCCTATAAACTAGGGCTCTTCAGAAAAATATGCCTACTTTCAATCAATTTTAAGAAAAAAATGCCTACTTCAAACAGCGAAAAAATTGATTTTGCTGTTTTAGAAAAACATGCTTATTGGTTCGTGGACTCCACGTGGCACCCACCTGAGATCGGGTGTACAACAACTTGCTCAAAGACTATCAAGTATCACCCAAAAAACTTGGGCATAATCTTATTCATATCCATTGTTGAAAATATAGTTAAAAATGTTCAAATTCAATGCATCAAATTGGGCAAGCGTCACCCTACCGTTCACCCATGTAATAAAGGGCAACAAAGTCTTAATTTATTTATATATTTTACAAAAAAAAATTGTGTTCCACATGGCTTATCAACCCAAACAGGTGTTGGTTTAGGTAAATTATTTTCGAAAAATGCATAGGCATTGCTTCCTAAAACTGTTTGAAGTAGGCTTATTTTCCTAAAATTAATTGAAAGTAGTCATGTTTTTCTAATTTTGTCTATACTTTGGGGATTTATAAGGCTCTTCGTAAGCTTGCAGCTTGCTAACTTCATAGCGCTCCCATGCGATCAAATTTTCAAAAGTACTCCTACAGATATTAGGACTCCTGAAATTTGTTCGAGAGTAGGATTCAGTAGCTAAAGGCGATTAATAAGCTTGATAATCAAATGATGTTGGTGCTTATCCTTAATTAAATCTCTCTTTTACTGCCACGGTCTTAGAGGAGTATGTCAACTTTGGCTAGGATTCAGGCATGAGATCTGTGAGTCTGTGATTCCATTTTTTCACAGGATGCCAACTTTGGCTAGGGTTCAGCCATGAGATCTGCGACTCCATTTTTTCACAGGATGCTACAAGCAAGAAGCCTAATTCCTTTGAAAAAAAGTCGCCGACCGGGAGGCTTTGTGATGGGAGGAAGATTAGAAAGAAAAAAAATAAAATACAAGTATGTCATATTTATTGTAAGGGCACTTTAGAAAACAATGCCCCCAAAATAAACTTTTTAGCAAAAAAGGCCCCAACTCAATCGTTTTAGAAAAACGACGCTTTCACGGATTTTAGAGCTTCAGAAAACCGTGAAAGAACCATTTAAAAAAAAATTAGAAAAAATAATGCTTTCACAATTTTCTGAAGTTCCAAAATCCGTTAAAGCACTGTTTTTCTAAAACGTTTGAGGTCGGATCTTTTTTGCTAAAAAGTTTATTTTTGAGGCATGTTTCTCTAACTATCCCTTATTGTAAACAGTCGACTCCTTGAACATGTTTGAGGATTGCATTAAAAAATTATCTCTATTGTATTATTCAAAGCAATCAAACACCCTCAAATAAATATGGTTACCCTAAAAATCTCTAAAATAAGTTTTAGCCATTCATTTAAAAGATGTTTGACTGCTTTGAATCATATGATGAAGATGTTTTTTGTTATACATATTATCTAGGGCACTTTAGAAAACAATGCTTCAAAAACAAACTTGTTAGTAAAAAAGATCCGACCTTAAACGTTTTAGAAAAACTGTACTTTCACAGATTTGGAGCTTCAGAAAACCGCGAAAGTTTCGTTTGTCTAAAATGTTTGAGGTCAGGTCTTTTTCGCTAAAAAGTTTGTTTTTGAGGCAATTTTCTCTAATTATCCCTATTATCTAATATATATATTGTTGATCCAAATTAATAATTATCACATAATATAGCACAATGTTAACCTTATAAAAGAAATTGGTGTGATAAATTTTTTGTTATCTTCCCATTTTATGATGACATACCATAAAGATTGGGGATGAGACATCTTTGTTGGTAATTTCAATTTTTAAAGTGTTTAGTAGAGCCTTCCACCCGCATTGGATTTGATTAATTGAGCTTAATTGAATTTATAAAGAGAGTCCATCCCTTCATTCCTCACACCAAGTTTCTCTTTGGAAGTGAGTTATTGAAATTATAATTAAATTATATATATGGAGAGAGAGAGAGAGAGAGATATAGATGATGCTACCCACGAAACTAGCCCCACGAGCCAGCTGAGCACCATGTGGCACCCAACCCGAAGGTCGGTTGCCAGGGCAACTTGCCCACACTAGATGAGCTATCATATAAAAAAATTAAAAAGAGGTTTTATCCAACATTAAAAATGTAGTTAAAGTTGAGAAAAATCAATGCACCATGGTCGGTGGGCATCACCATTTGAAGGGCAAAAAAATCTTAAGAAATAACCAAATTTATTTTTTTTGGTTTAAGTGACATGCCTTGTGACTGTACGCTCGAGATCGAGTATTGATTTGGAGATCACAGTGCTACATGACACGTGATCTGCCCATTTTTATGTTGAGAATCAATTTGATGCTAACATCAGCTTGAATTGATCAAGAATATGTGCTTTATGACAAAGCAAGTACAGACTGAGCGTCCCATGCATCTACTCATCTACCGATGTTTACAATCTCTAAGGCCCGTGCATGTCTCAAAGTCCAAAGTAATGCAGAGCTGCCATGTAGTTGGCACACTGTCTCTAATGAGCCATTGGTTCTTTGTAGCCCAAGTCCACCCCATTAACACTGTTTTATTATGTTACACAGGTGACACTTCAACTGGAGCCCATGTTCAAACGTTCCATAACCAACAGGGCGGTAGCTGACACAGGTTTTGAGAACTCAATCGCTACGTTTGGGGCAATCACGGAGTTTGGGGACATCACTTGGTATCCTTCACTAGCCAGGGTGGTCTTCAAAACCGACACACGAGTTCCCATAACAACGGTCGGAAACGGGGAGAACGACTACACTGGATTTCGGTCCCAGTTATCGCTAGTCACACAAGGTCTTCGTGCCTCAGGTTGGTTAGCTTTAGGATTTCTCTCTAGGACTATGAAACATTTTTAGACTCACCTTTATAAGACTCTGAAACATATGGATTATATATAGCTCGGATTATAAATATCCGACCCTATATATTTTTTCATTTTTCCTATATCCAAACAAAAAACCCGAAATCTAGTGCTAAATGGGAACATAATGAAGAGGCACCAAACCATAAAATCGATGACAAAACCATTAAATTTTATTTATTTATTTATTATTATTATTTTATTTTTTTTTATGGTTAAGGAAAAACTTTATTAAAAGAAAAAAACATAATTACAACCCAAAGTATGTAGCCAGATGCAACATGAAACCCACACTCAAACCTCATCTGAGAATCAAACAAATAGCCCAATTGCAAAAAGACCTTCATTAATCTCACAAGTAACCATGGCTGAAGAATTTTGCATGTTTTCAGAGGAGTTGTTGGAGCTAACACAAGATTCAAGAGGAAAATGTTTACTGTCTGCAATTCAAGTCAGCACGTTGCTCAACACGGGCTTCGGCCTCAAGAACGACCAGAACAGCTTCCTCATCGAATTCACAGGCTATCCAGTCATTGGCAACCACAGCCAAATGCAAGCCGCAGGTTTCCTTTACTTCTTCCTTCTCATTTTTACACTTCAGTCTTTATAAATAAAAAAAAGAACAATTTCAAACAAAAATCTAATTGCATTGGGTCCGGGTTTCAGGTTGAGTGAAGGTTCGGATCAGATGGATCATCAGGTCAGGTCAGGTTGGGAATGTCATTTTCCTGTTGGGCAGCAACAATTTTGGCCTGACCTGTCCGATTCTACCTGTTGATAATAATATATCGAGTCAGGTTGATCCGACTTGACTGACCATGACTGATCCTATCACGGGTCGAGCATGTATGCCTAAGCCGGTTAAGAAAGCGGGCTGACCCCACCCTAGAGCATGTTTTGGAAAAATAAATGAATAGACGGGTAACAGCAGACCACTTAACGGATGCTTACATGACACAAAATAAGTGGTTGCTGACATTTTCCATTCCCCATATAACATTGTCCGCATATTTTCATCCCTATATATGTACTCTTTTCTAAATAAGTGTATATAAATGTACAAAACCAGGGTCTTGTCTTACCAGCAGAGACGACGGCCTTTTCACTTCCTGTGCATGGGACCCTAGAATCAATGGTTTGTTCTTTCACCAAACCACAGTGAGCATACCCTTAGCCAACATCACCACCTTCATCGCCGACGTAAAGAAACTCAGAGACTTATATCCAATGGCCCTCTGTGGTACTGAGCTATACAGCGGCTTTTTAATGAGGTACGTCCGATCATCCACAGCCTATCTGGGAAAGATAGATGACTCCGTCGACATAGACATCACTTACTATCGTTCTGAAGATCCAGAAGAGCCACGCCTCTACGAAGACGTGTTGGAGGAAATTGAGCAGATGGCCGTTTTCAAGTATAATGGGTTCCCACACTGGGGGAAGAACAGAAACGTCGGTTTTATAGGAATGAGAGCAAAGCTTGGGACTAAAGGGGACTTGTTTGTTGAAGCTATGAAGAAGTTTGATCCTGATGGGCTGTTTTCATCTGAATGGACGGATGGTATCTTAGAATTGAATGGAGAGCAAGTGGTGATTGATAGGGATGGGTGTGCCATTGAAGGACTCTGTATTTGCTCCGTTGATGAGCATTGTGCCCCTGATAAGGGCTACTATTGTCAAGCTGGCCTCGTTTATGCGGAGGCTAGAGTGTGTCGTAGGTTAATAAATGTTAGTTAGTATCATCGTTCACCATTGATTTCACTTGTGTACATGATCCTGCGGCCAGCCTGCAATACACACCCACCCATGTGTTTCTTTGTGCGTAAGTGTCTACGTATAACAAGTCATGCTCCCAAACATGGAAATAAATCTAAAACAATCAATTCCTAATTGGTTTGCTGTGTTGACCGTCCAGTGGACTATTGGATTGTATCTGTTGTTATAAAATCTAAATGGACATTGCGTATTCACCAAATTCTCTAAATCTTTTTAAAATTTCGTACCTTCTTTTAAATTCACAAACTTTACGAATAATTTATAATTTTTCGTTAAGCTGTGATTTTTTTGTACTCTTTAATCTTATTTTTATTCTTTTTTCTCAGACTCTTTCCCGGAACCTGTCAGGCGAGAAGGTCAGCAATGTAGTTATTTTATCTCCAAAAATGAGTAAAGGAAATTGAATTAAAGTTGTTAACTTGGGGCTTGATCATATGATGAATATATTTCCATGGAATTCTAAAATCTCCATTGATGCAAGAGATTAGACCTTGGAGTCCGACTCAATGAGAAGACTATGCTTGTAAAGAGAGTGAGCAAGGTTAAGACCTTCAGAATTCGTGATGCAATGCTATACTGCGACCTTCCACTAAAATTGTTGATTTCTGGATAGAAATATCATATCTCTAATGGGCATCCTTCTTTTTTGTTGATTCACATGAAATACCAAAAGAAACGGGAAAATAAAGATCTCAAAAGACCTCAAAATTTAATATATTTAATAATGATTTTTGTTTGACTTACATCCATTAAATAGAAAAAAAAATAAAAAAATACTAAAAATAGCAAAAATGAGATAAGCCTATAGACGGAAAGATATTCTCAGTAGAATCGATTCTAAGCTGTAAATCTCCGAAAATTGCGAAAGAGATTATTTCCTAAAATAGCAAAATTGCTATTTTCGGGCCTTACACGAAAGAATTTGCCTAAAAAATGCTGACCACATAATGAATTCGTGACTATTGACCGTTTTGGCGTTTCCCTTCCAGAATGGGCCTTCGCATAATTTTCTAACGTTTAGGTTCATGATTTCTACTAGTGTCTGACCCAAAATTCTCACAACGGGCTATTATATTAGCATCGAGTGGACTTACATCGATCCAGGGCCTCCATGTATTCATTTGCAGTGCATCAATTCGAAATGAACTTAGCAGGAGAAATGTCCTCCTTCTGAATCTTCTCATGAAAACTAGCAATAAATTCGCCATGGGAGTTAGGAATCAGCCCACCAATAAGTGCAGCATCAGTATTAAGCTTTAACATGTTAGGATGAGGTGGCTCCAATTGACAAGTTCTTGGATCTAAATGGGGTGGCTCCCAGTGAGTCAAAGGCTTGAGAGCTGAATATCATCTTTCCCATCTTTTAGTGAAAGCTTGAAATTGGCATCATCAAAAATCTTCTTCGGAATAATTCTCTGGTGAGAGGCCCTATTATCCAAGATGTGGAGATTTTGCTCACTCCAAATATGCTAGGTGCCTAACTGCCAAGTCAAGCTTAGTGGGTAGAGGTTCCCTTTAATGCAATAATGAAGCTAATGAATAGAGGGTTACCTTCAATGCAATAATGAAGCTCATCGGCCAGAGACCAATGGCAGATTTGTCAATCTTGAGCCTTCCAAGAATTAAATGATACTTGGAAGATGATAGCATCCTTAAGAGTCTGTGGTAGGAGTAGGAGAAGGAGTAGGATGGGATCTCACTTTTTTCCAAGCTTCTCCCATTTAATTCGCCGAATAGAAAGAGGTTGAAGATGCCGTTCACCGTTAACAATAAGATATGCAACAAGGGTATTTTCCTGAGTACGCGATTGAAGCATAGTTCTACGGCCAAAGTCGTTTATAATTAAGAATATCTTGTGAAAACAAAACTCTTTCTTGCATCGATAATTAGATCAAAAGAAAATCTCGTTACCGCGTGTAACTCAGTTAACACAAAACTTCATCACAGATGTGTTACAAGTTTCTATTATGGTGGCTGTCATTATGATCAATACGTTGAACGGTGACTAGTGCAAAATCAATCTAAAGATGTAATAGTTGCTAATTCAGTGAATTTGAAGAAAATCAGCAATTAATAATTAAGTCTTTTTGTTATGGAATGATTGTGATTTCCAATCATAATATAATTAGTAATTTAAGTCCTTAATGGAAAGGACTTTTTGGCTATAAATATAAGGTTGCGTTTGGGTTAGCTCTTTTGAGGCAAAGAGCAGCTCTTTCACTTTTTGGCTCTGAGGAAAAACTAGTTTTACATTTGGTAACACAACTCCTCGCCTCATTTATTCTGGCGGGGAGCTATTTTAAGTAATAAAACTGTTTTATGTCTGCTCTATCTCAGAGTAGATTTTATCTGTTCTGATAGAGAGCAGGCAAAGAGTTGCTTCTGCTTTTATAAAAGCTAACCCAAATACAGCCTAAGGGATGCTTGGTCCCAACGATTACTCGACACACTTTAACCCTCCTTATTAGCAAAAGCATCCTCATTGTGCTCGAAGATATTGAGAGCGAGGAGATCGTTGAAGATCGGCAACCCACTTTTCATGACTCACACTCAAGATGCGCATATATATTTTAATTTATGGATTGTTGATTTATTGTTTTGATTAATCATTCACCTAAATCCTAGGGCATATATTTGAATGGTCAGATTAATAGATCCATCAAGATGTCCTTTACAAGTACCCTTCACTTCCATACTTGGATCAATGCTTCCAAAGGAGTAAAAATGTGTTCGTCTTTAGACATGAGAAGTGAAAACTCTTTCAATGGGGTATCAGGCTCTCCGCCGGGCCCTGTCGTCGGATGCGAATCCAACACACCAACTGCACTATGACTAATGGCTACGGCGCCTTCCCAAATCGATTTGCATGTGACACTTGTTTATGTCATGTGTGGCATATGATTTGAAGAACATGATTGATAGATCGGCCATGTCCAAGATTGGGAATTAAAGTAGGGAAATGTTTAGGTCCAACCGGTTGAACCACATTTCATGTTCAACCGGATTAACAACCATTGGATGTGAGGGAATCTTGACTACATGTCATCCTATAAAAATGAAAAACAGTGGAAGTCAAAGATTATCTCCGATCGAATGGCTACAAATCTTGTTGAGCAAGAAATCAGGTTCTACCAGTTGGACCTGAACGTTACCCTTGAAAGTAATCGAACAGCTTTTAAAGAGCGTCCTAACATGGTCCAAAAATTGCCCTTTGTGCTTAGGTACCTAAACCGGTCTCTTTCAATTCATTTTAGGGTCTTGGTATTTGCAACTGCAGATTTGGTCTCTGCAATCAGGGTTGTGAATCAGATGATGGAGATCGTTTTTGGCCCAATCTTCTATAAAACTGATATTTAGGTCATGACTCACTTATCATATGATCAGATGTTGATTCTACATGGTATACATTCCTAAAAGTCACTTGAGAACCTCTTCTCATGATATGTCATCGTCTTTGTCATTTTTGGGGATGTGTCACATGGAATCAACATTTGTCCATCTTATAGTGACAGGTGAGCCATGATCTAAAGATCAGTTGTGTGGTGATTGGGCCAAAAAGCAATTTCCCTCTTATGATTAAGGCAATCAATGGTTTTGACATTTGAAAACTCTAGTTGTGGAGACTAAATCCTCAGTTGTAAATATCGATAACTTCATTCTAGAGTTAAGCATTTTAAAAAAAAAAATTGATTTTGAAAATTAAAAAAAAAAAGAAATCAGATTGTATCCAATCAAAATATTAAGTAATCAAATTTAAGGTGACAAAGTGCATCATGTGACAAACTTAAATGCTTCCTTGACTTTATTTTGCCAACAATGAGCTCATTGTAGTAACCAGTCCGTTACAAACAGAGAATTGAAATGGTTCGCTGGCCTTAACCCGTTCCATGATTGCCCTAATAGGCCACTACATTTTAGTTCAAAAGTCTGAGTGGCGGCAATTATGATCAGTCTCTCCTACCAAGCTCCACTCTTAAAGACGGCACATCATTTTATCGAGTGTGTCATGTGATTTAAAGGACTTGATATAAAGATTTGGTTGGTTGAAGATTTCATTATATCTGCTATTCTAATTCAAATTCATCGGATGCTTTTAAAATGAATAACTACCATATACATCCCTAAAATCAGTTTCAGACGATGATTTTCAAACCATTGGATGCTTGTTTTTTTAAATTTCTTCAAATGATTGAATCACATCATAGACATGTCTCTTCCCAGACTTCGACGTCATAAATTTTTAGATTATAATTACGAATCACACAACACATTTAATGGAAAATGATGTGTCCAAAAAAAAAAAAGTGACCTATTTCATCTCTATTTTTTATCAGGGCAGTTATCATATTTGATCTCAAGAAAAAATATCCAAACAAATCAATCTCCTTAATTATGTCAAAACCTTTATGAATTATGACCACACAAACGATGAATTTGGTGCTAAAAAATATCAATGAATTTGGTGCTAAAAGATATTAATCTTATCCCCAAGGGTGGCAGAGGGAGACTGTCACGACCCAGAATCCTTACCCGATATCGAGGGCCTAGAATTCCGTGTTATGACACCGCACGATGGTTAAGGCAATAAGCGGACATACACATAATCTATAAATTGACTTAGCATATGGATTGAGGCATGTAAGATATCATTAAAAATAATTGACTCATAAATTAACAGCGGGAATCATAAAAGACAATAAAAAGATAAATCCTAATCATGCATCTAAGATAGGAAAAAAATAAGTTTTACGTAGGATAAAATGGTCCTAAACAAGAACTCACAAAAATATCAAAATAACTAGAACATGTCTCTCAAAGAATAAAGTCTAAAGCAAATGACTCTCAAGGCTCGTAGAAATCTGCTGGATCTACGCTCTCCTCCGGATGATAGCCAACGTCTCCATCTACGTAAGCCGCCTCCGGAACAACAGCTCTCAAATCATCAAGGACGGGATAAGCAGAATCTTCACCTGAAACTGTTAGATTTTGGGAGGGGGGTGAGTTTACTCAATCGCGTAAACTCAGCGGGTTATACAATCGATCCACCATAACTTACTCAGGTGAGCGTGTGTGCAATCGCTTGAATTGCGGTGTATTTTTTAAATATAACCAACATCTTAAATAAATGAAATAACTTATCCATAATTCATAGACTATCATAATCAAGACTGAAAAATATACTAATATAACATAAAGAGTGCATGATGCTTCTATTTTCTTATCTATTTTCCTATTTGTCTCATCAACTTAGCATACGTGACATATCGTAAATCTTATTAATTATTCCATACGCCTACACAACGTACTTCACATCTTATCTTATTTAAACGATATGTGCCAGGATCGCTGCTCGAGCCTACCACGCGAGGTCCACGTGTAGATAACCACCTAACCTTCATATCATAACATAAATCACCATCCAGCCAGATGAGGTTGCCGGCATAGTAACCACGATGTCCCCTTAGTTCGAGACAAGGCTATAATGTCCTTAAGACCCGTCTTGGCTGCAGACGTTAAGCCCTACGGAGGCTCGTAAGGTATGACACGTGTAGAAACTTAATTTATATTTAGCTGGCCTTCACAGCGTATCTTAACATATCATAACATTATTCGGTTCTGGGCTTAGGTCCCCGCCCCGATTTTATATTTTCATGGGCTTAAGTCCCCACTTTCTTAATATATATGTGTCTTAACATATTCTTTTCTCATTTTTTTTTTTAAAACTTAGTTAGAATAGGCCATGGTGCGATAGGCTTCACTAAACCACGTTTTCCAAGGGACGGGTTCCGTAGTAACCTAGATGTACTTCGTGTGGTATCCCATACTACCATAGAGGGGTTGCATCCGTACATGGATGCCTACATTCCAAGTTTCACGTGACCGTGAAAGAAATCCCACCGTGACGAAGGTTTAAGTCAGGTGTCATATTTTATTCTCAACTTATATGCGTATGCTCTATCGTGATTTTCTATATGATGAATGTCATATGATAATGGTGAACATATATAAGAATGAATTATAACATAAACCTTAAACATTTCATATTTTTGAAGAAAATTAATAAAGAGCATAACATACGAAATATTAAAGTAAAACAGAAAATAAGAAATATTTAACTATATTTATTTTACAATAGTGTTGAAACTATACTTCATTAAGGTTAATTATATTCATGAAATTTGGTGATTGACTGGTATAGCGATCCAACCTATTTTAAAATTCTAAAAGAGCGCATGTGTCAATTCAAGAATTGTATGAGGCTTAGAGGAGGTCATAGAATGGTAAGTATTGAAAAACGTCCATATTTGACCCCTTAAACTTATAGATTGTTATTCGATGCAAGCTATTTAATGTATTTTATTTAATCTTAGCGATTTATAAGTCTAGAGATAAGTTTAGCGTAAAGTAGTCCAAGAGTTAAAAAAATAATGTCAAACCCGTGTAACCTTGGATCATCTAAAACGTATCCCGACTTGCAGCTCAATTTTTACCTTAAAAATATTAAATTCGTGAAATTACTATTTCAGATAAAGTTGTAGATATCGTTGTCTTCTTTCCAATGTCGCAAGAATCACGTCAATCCGAGTTCGGAGTAAAAAGTTATGACCAAAATACCGAGACTGTGTCTGTTGAAGAGTTTGGCCGAATTTCACGAAAATCTGGGAAAAACGATCCTATCGATTTTGGGCCTAATTTCTATGTTTTTAAGACCCGAAATTTATCAAAATTTAAGGAAAAATTAGGGTTTTCTTTTTAAGAAATAACTGAATAATTTAAGATGGATTTAGAGGCACCCACCTGTTGAAGCGTGTTTCGAATCCTACGATGATTTGGGTTGATGGAGATCGGATTCGAGAGACGATATGCCCAAGTCTTTTCGCGAGAATTCCTTTCTTACGATAAATTGGTCGCGGCGATGAGAAACTTTGATGGTGTAAGATTCTCTGATAAGATCGAAAATCGATGGAGATCCGACGAGGAATTATAAAGATGGCTGTCGAGCTTTTGCGAGAAGAGGGATAAAGAGGCGGTGAGAGAAGAAGTAAATATATATCTAATTCAGATGGTTAACTCTAATTAAGACTTTCCGTATAAGATTTAATAAAATAGTAGTTTTTTCACGCAAGTAGAATTCATACGTCACTTGAAAAGCTTGAGAAGAGGTTTTGCTCCAGCGCTTTGTGTAAGCACCAAGGTAAATGGTGATTCTTTCCCGAATTTACAGTTGTGCCCTTTAACCCGCTTCACTCTTCAAACGGGCATAACTTTTTATATTCTTATCGAAAATCGACAAATTATATATCGTTGGAATCGTATCGACAAGTACTCCGCAAAGAGTAAAAAAATTAGACTATTTCTAAAGTGGGTATATTCCGGTGTGGAGCGTTAGCACCACGCACTGTGTGGTATATCATCTAATACCATTAAATAAAATTCAAAAATCTGGGTTATTACAGAGACACCCTACCAACTCAAAATATGGAGTACCCTGCTCTTTAAATAACAAAGTTATGGTATTAAAGAAAAGTTGGTATTAGCTGACCCACCCATCGACTCAATATGAACATCTTTAAACTAATTGTTCCATCCATTTTCTGTTTTTTTAGGCCATGTGGCACTCATATTCGATCAATTCAATTAGCTCAACCATCAACCCATAATTAACTAGTCTCTGCAAAAATGCAAAAAATATGCCTATTTTCAATTTGTGGATTTTAATTTTGATCATTAAAAAAAAAAAGACTAATCGTTCAGTTTAAAATGCATAAATTAGATGGTTCAAATCTTCCAATAAATGTAATTTTTTACCCATACTATTTCATCGTGTGAACTATTATCTTGATTCTTGGATTGCTCAAAATCATGTACCACGTGGCTTGACAAGTGAACGGTTGTGCCGTCATCTTCTTAAAGGCAATCAGGTGCCAAAAAGGACGTTAGAAAATGCCTTTCAACAAAGTAGGTGATTAATCAAATGGTAAGGATAAAGAATGACTGCAACACAATAAGCATCCAATCAATAAAAAAGTTTAATCACTTGCTGTCCCTCCCTTACTTTTTGTACCTGACTATGATCTAATTTTAATCTAGTGCACTTTAGAAAACAATGCCTCAGATTAAACTTTTTAGCAAAAAGATCCGGCTTCAAATGTTTTATAAAAATGGTGTTTTTACGGATTTTGGAATTTTAAAAAATCGTGAAAACACTGTTTTTTCTAAAAACGTTTGAAGCACCATTTTTCTAAAAAGGTAAAAGCACTGTATATCCGTGAAAGCACCATTTTTTTAAAACGCTTGAAGTCAGGTCTTTTTAGCTAAAAGGTTTGTTTTGAAGCTTGTTTCTCTAATTATCCCTTTAATTAATCTAATGCATGTGCCATGGTGTAATGCAAATCGTCCTAATGTCAAATCATCATTAACTAATGTTAGCGTAAAAATATTGCCACGGTACAAAAAAGTGTTTAATATAGCGAGCAAAGACAAGTAGATATACAAGGACAATATAAAAGTTTTTAAAAACAGGAGAAAAAGCCACGATTTTATATAATTGAAAAAAGAATAAAACAGGTCATAAAAAATTTTAAAAAGTTGAAAAACAGAACAAGTCTGAAAAAAAATAGGTTTAATAAGCATAATTTGCATTTAAAACATATAATAATCGTTTTAAACCAAGTATGCATATTGTTTTTAAAATATAATGGATTTAATAGGTTGCATGAACAATACGCATATTACATGCGTTTTGGTTTTCAAAACAAAAAAAGGCGTGTTTTGTCATCATCCTAATCGCTCTATTTTGATACTTTGATATAGATTGTTGTTCAGATCTAATGTAGAGCCCATATTAAAGTCCTTGCGTTGGATGATATACATCTCCTAATGCAGATATTTTTTGAGAATTCATTGTTGGCGGGTTGCATAAAAATTGACAGAAAATAGATTAAAAAATTGCTTTAAGACACAATTAGATTCTTGTCTTTAAGATAATATTTGCCATGGTAAATTTGTCTTCATGATATAATAAAGTCTCAATGGAGCACCGATTTGTCGCACACTACG
This sequence comes from Chloranthus sessilifolius, assembly GCA_021018995.1. NCBI lineage: Eukaryota > Viridiplantae > Streptophyta > Magnoliopsida > Chloranthales > Chloranthaceae > Chloranthus > Chloranthus sessilifolius. Next base: position 24,723,912 of record CM037584.1, on the reverse strand, counting down.
TTGCACTGTAGTATGCGACCCAGCGAAATAAGAGATGGCATTCGACTGCCGATAATGACAGTCGGAAACGGGAAGAATGACTTTTCCGGGTTCCGGTCACTGATATCACTGGTTGTGGGATCACTCCGTGCAGCAGGTTAGTTAAATTTTACCTTTAAGATGGTGGCATTTATCTTTTCCAGTAACGAACCTGTAAGTGAGTGACAACTTGGCAAGTTGGGAATGTCTCAGAGAGGGGGAAATTCGGATAAAATATGGTAAAATGAAGAAAAAGTTGGAAGAAATCAGAAAAAAATTCAGAACTATTAAATTTTTTATAAAAACATATGATAAAAAGTTACAGACTAGTATTTATACATTTAGGCAATAATAATATATATTTCATGTATCTAAAAATTATAAGAAGTCATTATTTACTTATCCATGAACACATGCAAATAATGACATAAATCATAAATCATTTTTAACAAAAAGAACTAATGTGGAAAATGTCGAAAAAAGTTGAAAAAATCGCGGACTAAATAACAATTGGAAGACTTGGCGGCTTATCAGATTATCAGAGATGTAATCCGATGGGAAAAAATCGGAGATTTTCAGAGACTTTTTTTCCTATTCCTGAAACAACCTAGATTTAGAACCGGTCACTAACCTTGGACATGTGGCATTGTTTCCTATAATGTGTGTAATGCGATGCACAGAACCTGATGTGAAGGCCCGGTGATGAGTCAGAGTGTGCATTTAAAAAATAACACTCATTCCTCGTCTAGGAGAAACTAATCGAGCTCCGTCTGATCTCCCAGAAGCAGAAGCTGAAACAGTTTCAGGCTATAATGTAAAATATGCGCGGAATGCGATCCTTAATAGTACGTTCACCATCCATCTTGTGATTTAAACCTGTCAAATGTCTTCAAAATGAACAGTTGAAACTGTCTTCAGAAATTTACATGGGAAGCATTCGTAATGAAGGCGTCCGATCAATTTGAATCACACGATGGAAAGAATTTAAGCTGGACAAGTGGCACTATTTTTCATCACGTGTCGGTTAGCATCTACCAGCTAATCTTAATTTATTCGTTTTGTAAGTGCCCAACTTAGCACTGCCTGCGGGTAATCTCCCTCCACCGACCTTTGGAAATATATCAATATTTTGGAACACCAAATCAATGAAAGGTCAAAAGTACACTTTCACTGATTTGTGTGCATGCTCAATTGTGCACCTCTTAAGGCTTGACTACTTTGGCAGAAGAAGAATGACCCGAGCACCATCCGCACTAGTCAAGTGGGATACTGATACCACCTCCACCTCTAGTCAAGTGGGATACTGATACCACCTCCACCTCTAGTCAAGTGGGATACTAATCCCACCTGCACCTCCACCTCCAAGCCCGAAAGGGGTAAATTTCGAACTTCTATACCAATTCACATAGTGCATTATTTTTTATTATTATTATTTTTTTTAAAGGACATAGTGGCATTAAACTTACCATAAATATGCATTACGCATTCATCTAATAGTATTTATTATCTTGTAGCAAACGCTATAAAGGGAAATCTTTAGGTCCGACATCTTATAACAAACACTATAAAGGGAAATCTTTAGGTCAGACCCAACTCGTTGAACCCTCTGTGATGGTTTTTAGCAGGATTTAGAGCCATTTGAAACCAGTTTAAACCCCACATGGAATTCAAACGGTTGAATTTGACCACTTCCCACACCATAAACAATGGTGTTGTAGAGTGACCATGATCGGTTGGACATGATTAACCTTTTACACTACGCTTGCACCGATTAAATGGCCACGAAGGAGCGTCTGTGATCAAGAGACCAGTCTTTTGCCTAAGTAAATATGTATATTACTGATTAATAAGCTTTTTGACGTGAAGGCAATATATTTATATCTCCTTTTTCTCTTTCTAGTCTTGGTGATGTATAGCTTCTCGCTATCAGTCCCGTACTTTTTTTTCATTAAAAATTAGATGGTATTGCCGATTAAAAAAAAAAGAGTTGGTCTACAATGGGTGTCCACGTATCATAGTGAAACACAACATTCCACATGTTTGTGTGATTACCTGGTGCCCACAGACCTCCGATACATGGAAGTCTATGCACGTCACGCAGTCACACAGACAATGGACTAGACTAACTCCAAAAAAAGGGTGGATAGACACAAATTGATGGTTAACCTATCAATTAAAATAAAAGAGGGTGCACCCCTTAGGGTTGCACCACCTCTTTAATTCAAAATCTTAGCTGCCCTGATGAAAACAGGAAAGAGCCCCCAGCTCATAGCTTGAAGGGGATTGGATCTTCATCATCTTAAGGGTCAAACCTTTGACCTACTCCAATTTTATCTATCAATATTTTCAGATGAAATCGTTGGATAAAAGCAGGAACGCAAACGGAAAATGCATAGAGGCCAAAATACAAGTGAGGACATTGCTACAGACAGTCATGGGCCTCAAGAACGAGGAAGGGAGTATCCTTGGATTCACAGGCTACCCAGTTATCAGAAATGATAGAGCAAGATGCAGGCTGCAGGTTATATATATTATTCTAACCCAATCTTTATTTTCTTTTGGTCACTCTAAAGTGTATGGAATTAGAGTTAGTATTAGTATTAGCTAGCGGAATCATGCATCACGGGCGATGCATGGGTCAATCTCTATCCGCAAATCTGGTCAAACCTTGTGTGATGTAGATATAGTCTACTTATTTGGTGGTGCTTACACATATACATGCATCTCCCAAGGTTTTACCAGCTCAAGCAACTAATATTAACTTACTAGATTAAAGGGACTCTCTCTCTACTTAGATACAAATGTAACTGATAGGTTTGTAAGAGATGATCTCCAAATTCCCATACCCTTTGATCATAGATAGAATGGTATCTATATGATAACGTCCAAGGCATCATGCATTGGACGTTAGCAATCTCCTAAATCTCTTTTATCACCAAAACATGCTGAAAAAGCAAGGTTGGTTTTTTATTTTTTTTCCTCTCTCGTTAAAAAGATTAAGGATATGAAAGTAGAATAATAGTGACATTTTTGTAGATATAAATATCAAATGGTAACTTTTGTGATAATTACAAAACTGTCATCATTTTACCTTTACACCTCTTAATGAAAAAATAAAAAATAAAAAATAAAAAAAATTCTGTTTTCTCAAGATTTCAAGACATTATACGAAGAGAAGATTTTGGACATTGCTTGCATTGGATGATATTTACTAATTTAGACCTCTCTCTCTCTCTCTCTCTCTCTCTCTCTCTCTCTCTCTCTCTCTCTCTATATATATATATATATATATATATATATATATACACACACACACACGAGGACCGAGACATCACTCACGGCCCATGAGCCAGCTGGTTAGGTCCCACCCTAAAAATTTGGGCAAAATTCGATGCTCATCCACCAATAAAAATATGGTCAGAAACCGTGGTTGACCCATGATTGAAAGAGCAAAACCATAAGAGCGTGCATGAAGTGTGATACAGGAGTCAATCAAATTACATCAAAATGATCAAAACTTGAGAAACCGTACGTCTCTTTATTAGCATTCAAATCAGTTTCAAGTAGGAGTTGACCTCTTATTAATACGTTCTAAAAATAAGACTTGGTATCAAGTACCCGTCTCATGCAACCGAGTGATTCAGAGAACACATTTTGGGTCATGTAGCACATCTCCGACCAGTGAAAAGGTTAGAAACCATATACCCACTCACAAATTCTAATGCGTCATTGACATTCTGTTTTTCTACATGATAGGGTCTTGCCTTACGAGCAAGGATGACAGGCTGATGACTGCGTGCCCATGGGACCCAAGAATCAAGGGTGAGCATACCCCTCCCCAATATCTCACTTACATAAAGAAACTCAAGAGACATTTAACCCTAGAGTGAGCGGCTTCATGATGAGGAGGTATGTTCGACCATTGACAGCTTATCTGGGAAAGAAAAACTGACTCTGTTGATGTGGACATCACCTACTATCGGTCTCATGACCCAAACGAACCGCGGCTCGATGACAACGTGAGGAGATTGAGCAGATGGCCTTGTTCAAGTACAATGGGTTGCCTCACTGGGGGACGAACCGAAATGTCAGTTTTCTAGGAGTGAGATAAGTACAGGTCTAAACGAGACATGTTTCTAGGAGTGATGGAGAAGTGTGATCCGGAAGGGTTGTTTTCTTCAGAATGGACGGATGGGATCTTGGGTTTGCGTGGAAAAGCAGTAGAAATAAAGAGGAAGGGATGTGACCTCAAAGGGCTCTGCATTTGTTCTGTGGATGAACATTGTGCCCCGGAAAAGGGATATTACTGCCGTCCTGGCAGTCTATAAGCAGTCTCAAGGGTGTCGGAGGTGAAATGGTCAGAAAAACCATCAATAAAATTGCTTACAACATTATATGACAACCATTTGATTATGCTCTCCAGTCTTATGCGCATCCTGCATTCGACATCTCTTGCTTTTTTTGCACGCGTGGAAAAAAAAGCTGCAAAATATAGAACACAATCCAAGCATCCTAAATTTCACTATGAACCTACATGCACAAGTAATTAAGTACGATCCTGGTTCATAAAAACAAATATATGGGATCATAGCCCATACAGAAGGAAAGGAACAGAGCGATGATAGCCACTAGAAAAGCAAAATTGTGACGAAGAACATCGCATAAAACATTCTGGGAAGCTTCCTACTAGCATATGTAGAGAAATAAAGAAAACGGAAAAATACATAGCCTCACATCTATTTTTAGCTATCACTATGTTTTCAATGCCCACCTTCGCTGAATACAAACATATGATACATTCCACCTTTAGAAGAACTGCTGAAGCCAGGGGTAATCTTCAGCATCTTTCTCCAAATCACACTTCATCTTACCAACTTGTTGCAGAGCCTGCTTCAAATCCATCTTGTCTAAAGGCAAAGCAGAGAACTCCTTTAAGAATTGATGTGCCCGGGCAGCACCTTTAGCCATGTCATCAGGACCACAAACTCGCTTGCGTTTAGATCCCACCTGCAAACATAAAAACAAGGTCAAATCAGCACGTCTCAAGGTCCATGTGTCGCATGGCTTGCATGTTGTGTGCCGGTGGTTGGGTCTTTGGACCTGGATTCGGAGTGTTTGAGAACAAGTTTTTCAATCCCACAGGCTTGGTTGAACTTTCCATTTATCATTTATATTAAAGATTACATCATATCAATGAGGTACAAAAGCCTACATAAGCACAGGGCTTAATTGGTAAAGCAACATGGCCACACACACACACATATATATGCACACATTGGGTAATAATTTTATCTCACACTTTTGATAGAAATAGATGGAGAAAACCTAATTATCTGCATAAGGTGACAAGGTCTGACAGGAACTTGTCAGTTGGACCTTGACACGTTATGCAGGGAACAAATGCAACTAACTAGGCTGACCAAAATCTACCACTTTCCGGTGATACAGGAGCCATTATTAGTCATTCTCCATGCAAACTATTATTTGCATACATAGTGTTGAACACTTATAAATATTCACATAGACCACAGTTCAAAAATGCTAAATTAGTTGAAAACTATGAAAGAAATTCCTGAATCAACGCAAAAAATTTCCACAAAAAAAACTCCATTTGGTATAAAACTCAGTAATCAGCCCCTGGACAGAAAAGAAAACAATTGTGTTTTTCTTCTTCTTTTTTTCATACATTTCAATCTTCTAAGTTTTAAACCATGTGTATGAAGCAGAGAATGCATTTAAAGGATCAACTACATCTACATATGTAGGCATTGTATTACAGGACTACATATATTATAGAATATTTATATAAAAAACATAATAATAAGATGTAAACCATTCTAAACCATGTATAACACATAATAAATCAAATGGATAACAATTATATGAAAATTGCAGGTTGCACTTTATCAATCTTTTACAAGTATTTTGAATTTTTCAATTGCCTTTTTCTTTTTCACTATATAATTTTTTTTAATAATTTTTGTATGGAAAAGTTGGCAAGCCTGCTTGCAAATGTTTGACTCACTGACACATGTTGGAATCTAAAATCCGTGCACTTTTGCATTTTGATGGTGCAATTTGGAGTTTTGAGCCTGCCTCACTGTGAAACTTAAATCTAAAGCATTTGTAAGAAGCCTAGACACCTCAGCAATACGAATTAATACAGCCAATTATTTTTCTTTTTTTTTTTTTGGTTCCTTTCATACAGGTAATAATTATGAACACACCAATGACACAGTGCAACACTAAACATTAAACATGTCAGAGTGCAAGCCTTCTATTGAGCATACCTCTTCAATTGCATCATTTGAAACGGTAGAAATAGGAGAAAAGTCTTCCAACTCTATAGCCTTTTCTCTAGCAAGGGCGACAACACTCTCAGGAAAGTTAGCGAATTCTGCTACATGAATACCAAAACTTTGATCACAAGCTCCTGGCTCAACCTGCAAAGGCAAATGTAAACCAAAAATTAAAAATCATGTTATGGAATGTTTAGCAGTATGCCCTGATGCATAAGTTCACAACAAGGAGACAAATATCCATTATTCAAATTCCTACACCATTTTTGAGGTTGAGAATGGAAATCTTCATTTTTTTTTATCGAAATTCTTTTTCGTAGGAGGTTTAATTTGCCAATTTAGTAAAAAATAAGATTCTAAGGAAGTTCAGCTATTCATTAATTTCATAATCTATTGGTTGTTTTAATTTAGGATATTCGATTACTTAATTACAGTGTAAGTATAATTTAATAATCTGTCATAAAAAAAAGTTAATAGCGCAATTTTAGATATATAAATTTCTTCAATCTCATTTGCAGATATCTTTACGGAACCCTTGCAAGAGTTTTGAGATTTTGCTCTCAAAACCCATATTGTCAAGGATATAAAATCCATAGATTTTTCCTAAATCAATAGGTATTACGGCCTGGCTGGTCTCTTGCCTCTTTTAAATAATTTCCTTTTATTGAAAGGAGTTTAATTAAGGCTGGTGTTAATACCACACCACTTTACGTTACAGCCACCTCACTTAAACAAAGGAAGAATCTGTGACTATTTTGAATCAGATGATGGAGATCTTTTTTCGTCCCAATCTTCCACACAATAGATCTTGAGTTCATAGACCTACCATAAGACGGCCAGATGTTGATTCCACATACACACATCCCAAAAACTGGACATGATCATAGCATACATCAAACATGGTTCACGTTCACTTTGGGGATGTGTGCCACATGGAATCAACATTTGACCGTCTGGTAGTAGGCCCACGGCCTCAAGATCTATTGTTTGGAAGATTGGGAAGAAAACGATCTCCATCGTCTGATTTAAAGCAGTCAACGGATTTTTCCTTTGATTAAGTAAGCTGGCTGTAACATAAAGTTGTGTGGTAGTAAAAACAGTGTTAATTAATTCTGGACAATATTTATAAGATTTCTCAGAGTGACATGGGGAGAGGGATTCATTCCATCTGGCCGTCTTTCGATAGGTTCATCACTTTCACGTGTGGTTGTGGGAATCATATTAATTTTTTGGGATGACGGATGGATCGGTCACCGTAGCCTGAGGCAGTCCTTTACTAATCTGTTTGAAGTGGCAGTCTCACCTAATGGCTCTATTGCTCAAGCATATCAAGAGGTCAATGGTGCTGCTGTCTGGTCTGTGAGTACTAGGAGGAATTTGCGTGATGATGAAGTCACGTCTTATGAGGATCTGCTGGCCCTTCTCTACGGCACGTCGTAATCGAGGTCGCAGAGATTTGAGAGTGCGGTCTCTTTCAGCTAAGGGTCATCTTTCTCAGTTCGCTCCTATCGCACTCTTTCCAATAGGCTGTTAACGTACCACGATTGGACCTTCCTTTGGAAATCTCCCATTCCCCCAAAGGTTTAATTTTTTGGCTGGTGTTTTGCATGGGTCGGATTGACCGTAGACCAACTGATTAAAAGAGGAAGACAGATGCCTAATGTTTGCGCACTTTGTTTTCAGCACAAAGAGAGCACTAAGCACCTCTTTTTACAGTGCCGGGTTTCGGTTAAGTTGTGGGGCATCATTTTCAGATCCTTTGGGTTGGCTTGGGTGCTGCCGAACAACACAGGGGCACAGGGGGCTCTTTTGGCTAGCTTGCAGGGTGTTCATTTCGGCGATTCCATAGACCCGTTTTGGACAGTCGGCCTTTTTACTGTTATGGGGGGTATTTGGAGAGAGAAGAATTGCCGTATTTTCCGGAGAAGGCACAGTCTGGTTGGTATGATCATGAAATCCATTAAAGACTTGACACTGGATTGGGTGGTGCTCGGCAAGGAGGGTAGGGCTGGTCCAGAGTTCGGATCGCTGGATTCTTATGATGGCAGATAGGGCCCTGGTTTCGGCTCCACTTTGTTTTTGAGCAGCTCGCTTGGTTGTCCTTCTGTTTTGTTTTACCCTTTTGATCAATACAATTTCCTTTTACCGATCAAAAAAAAAATGTATAATTTTTCAAAATTTAAAAATGATATACACCACAATTAGGAGTACATACCACCTATTGAACCCTAAAATTGATTTAAAGGTCTTGACTCTTCCATCTTTTGTCGTGACTGTTGGTAAATATGATAAACTTTGTTCACGTTTTAAAATTTATGAAATATGCACTTGCACAGATTAGGTATCGAAGAAGAAAATTGTGTTAAAAAAATAAGGCAATTTTACATTTTGAAAATGGGATTGTATTCGAAAACAAGAACTCTCCGATTCAAAAACTGTTTTCACTTCATACTGACAAGAATAGAGCTAAAGAATCCCATTTGTTGGCATGGGGATTTATTCCAAAAAAATTTTGCGCATGACTATATATATGTTAAAATGAAAGCATGATATAAACCACTTGGTTGCTCTAGTGGTTACGGTGTTTTCACTTTAAGAGGTTGGGGGTTCAAGTCTTCTCCTCCCATTTTAATAAATGTTTATAATAAACATTTCTAAGGGTCAACTAATTTGATCGTGAAAGTCAGCAAGTTAATATAAATCAATGCATGTGATAAACTATTGTGAAAGGTAACAAGTCAGAAAATCAACAGATGTGCTACACATCCATAGAAGTCGATAATACCAAGAAAATCAATTTATGATGGAACATTTGTAAGAGTCAACAATTATATGGATGTCATAAATATCCATGACTGTCAACAAGTCAATGAAAATCAATGGATGTGATGAACATCTGTGAAAGTCAACAAGTCAGAAAATTCCATGAACATCTGTGAAAGTCAACCACTCAAAAACCACAAACGCGATTAACATCCATGAAAATCCACAAAACCACTCTTTACAAGTCATAACTGCTGGTAACATGCGAGAAATTACCACAACTGCTCAAAACCATTTACATGGATATTCACGGATGTTCATCACGTCCCTAAAAGTCAACCATTTAAAGTCATAATTGCAGGTAACATGCGAGAAATTACCAAAACCACTCAAAACCGTTTACATGAAGGTTCATCCCTGGCGTGAAAGTCAACTATTTACAAGTCATAACTGCTGATAACATGCGAGAAATTACCACCATCACTCATTAGCACCCTATAATCTCCCAAACTTCTATAAATGCGGGTCATCCCCTCATTTGAAAGAGAGAAAAAAGGATTCAATAAGAAGTGCTAACGAAACTTCTCCATGCCCGGGTCTTTTTCTTCTTCAACAAGAACCACTCTCAATCAAGGATCAAAATTTCAGCTGAAATGACCGAAATTTCGGTCATATTTTGTATGGAACTTAAGTTTTCGGCCGAAATTTCAGTTTTCGGCCGAAATTTTGATCCTTGCTCTCAATCGTGTTTGGAGTGCATAAAGCACCTCTAACAACAGAGAGTCATGCATGAAGACTTTACCGACATACAACGACGCTTTGAATGCTTGACTAAAATAAACAAGTAAGGTTGTATAGAGAGGGGATGCCGCTTTTTTAGTTATGTTCAACCAAGGTAGTTAAGGCGATGTGGCGAGGTCATGGCGAAGAGGCTCGTCATACATTGGCGTGACCATGGCAAGGTCATTTACTTTTTCTTTTCTTTTTTTTTAATAATTTTGAATTTTATATATTTATCATTAATATCTTTTCTTTTTTTTTACTATTTTTTATAGAGGACAAAAAAAATTCAACTAATTAAGCAAGCATATATAAATAGCAATAAATAGAAAGAAAAAATTAATTATGAAATATGAAACATCAATAAAATCACAACATGAGCAAATATAAATAAAATATAAATATGAAATACCAACTAATATAGAAAGATTAAAATATATGAAATATTCAAGTACACAACGACACATACTGTAGTGTCGCCCATCGCTCAATTCGTGATGGAGGTTGCAGGAAACCTATAAAAAAAGTTTAGTGATTCCAAAGCGAAGATCTTGAGCTTGTGAAAGTGCAAATAAAAAAATAGCCAACTGAGAGAGAGAATAGGGGCTAAGAGAGGTATTGCGTTAAGAAAGAGATGACAGAGAAAGCGGTTGTGAAAGAAAGAGCCTGCAAGAGAGAAAGGGACTGTGAAAGAGAGGGGTTGCGAGAGAGAAAGGGGGGCAAGATAGAACGGGGTTGCGAGCGAGAAAGAGGTTGAGAGATACAATAAAATAGTGTACCTACATTTTTTTTGTTTGGAGATTGCGTGAGACAGAGACACACGAGAGAAAAAGAGACACGAATGAGAAGAGTTGCGTAAGAGAGTAAGTAGACGAGAAAGATGAGATTTGGTCTCTAAATCCTAAATAACTCATATATATATATATAAGTAATAACTTATAAAATATAAGTTATAAGTTATAACTATAACTTATAAATTATAAGTTATAAGTATTATAACTTATGAGTTAATTTATAAGAATTATAACTTATAGACTTACAGTTTTTACAATTATAACTTATTATAATATAAGTTATTCTATTAATTTTTATAAATAGCGCTCATGTCAATGCCATGACGTCATTCCACCATGACAACGCCATTTCACCATTGCCGCCATTTATATTCATATGGCGAATCCTATCGCCATTCGCCATGGCGACGCCTTGACTACCATGTGTTCAAAAAATACCACGCTTAACGACGTTTGGAGTGTGTAAACTGTAAAGCACCTCCAACATCCAAATGTCATGCAAGAGGATTTCAGTGGCATACAAGGGCCCCACAGCATGCTTGGTTAAAATAAACAAATAAAGGCAAAGAGGGGAGATGCAACCGACATTTTCTCAAATTCAAAATCAATTATCAAAGTCATATAGCACAAATGATGTATAATAAATCCAGAAATCGGCACTCTGGTACACTCCAAATCAACGATCATAAGACAAAAACTATATAATCATTATGATCAAGCTCTTGATTCCTCTTAAATTTGAAATTAATGATCAAAATCAAGTAGTACAGATGATGAATGATTAAATCCGGAAATAGGCACTCTGACATGCTCCAAATCAATGATCAGGTTCCAACATTCAGGTAAATCCACACGTGATAAATGACTGGAGTCCTTTGACATCTGAATCAGAGTTAAAATTAAATATTGAAGGCAGCGTACAGAGATCTGTAAATCAGCACCCCGGCACACTCTAAATAGACGATCAGAAGAAGAATCATATAAATGACCTAATTCATCTAAAATTCGGAATCGATAGGTCAAAATCAACTATTGAAGGCAATGTATTGGCAGATTTGTAAATCAATACTTCGACAAAATCCAAATTGATGATCAGGAGCATAGATTCACATAAACCTGCGCAATCAAAGATCTAATTCTTTTGAAATTTAGAATCAAAGATCAATATGGGCAAATATGTAAATCAGCATGCTGGCATATTCAAAATCACTGATCGGAAGAAAAGATTCACGTGAATCTATGCCACTGATGGCCTGATTCCTTTGACATTTGAAATCAACTGTCACTCTGTCAATGTCAAATATTGAAGGCCATGTACAAACAAAACCGTAACACTCCGACATAATTTAAATCAATGATCAGAACCTAAGCCATCAAATGACGGAAGTACCCTCAAGTCATCAAATGACCAAAGACTCTCAATTCAACAAATGACCAAAGTACCCTTGTCATCAAATGATCAAAGTACCCTCAAGTCATCAAATGACCAAAGTAACCTCAAACTCATCAAATGACCAAAGGACCTCAAAGTCATAAAATGACAAAAATACCCTCAATTCATAAAAGGATACAAGTACTCTCGAATCACTAAAGGACCAAAGTTCTTTCAAGTCATAGAATGACCAACGTACTCTCACATCACCAAAACACCTATTGTGGTCTCCAAGTCATTCAGAAGAAAGCGGGACTACGCAAATTGATCGTAGAACATCAAACTATTCAAATCATAGAATGGTCAAATTATTCATAGATTGGATCAAAAAGTCCAATGTCACTTAGAAAGAGAGAGGACCAATAATATTGATCATATAATTATCATGTGCTATAAGAGCAATGGACTCCTAGAAGGGACTAGGTGATCTGATTAGCTCGAAACCAATGTGGTATGATGTACGGACCCTCGATGAGGGAATCATGGATATCAATAAACCCCACCCATGGTCATAGGGGGTTATAGCGATGGATCCCTAGGAGGCACTGGCGTAGCCACATAGAAGGGTGTGGGGGCTCAAGCCCCCATTTAACTCTAGAGTTTCTATTAAGTATGGCCCTTATACAACTTTTGCTTGTATATAAGACCCAAATCTATAATATAGAAGCCCCCAAATCGGCTCAAGCCCCCATTTAACTATGAGTTTCTATTAAGTATGGTTCTTTATCATTTGTAGCCCCCAGCAACAAAAATTCCTGGCTACGCCCCTGCTAGAAGGGACTTGATGCTCCATTTCACTTGAAATGAATATGATGACACGTAACTCCCAAAAAAGGATACAAACACCTTTGTTGGTAAAACCTATTCATGGTATGACACATTAACTCCATAGAAGGATACAAACACCTTTTTCAGTTAACCCTATGATGCGGGACGGGAACCCTAAAATGCGTGAATATGATTTTTAATGCGATTTGCCGAAATTAAATAAAATTAATTCAAGAATAATCTCAAAACTATCACGATACCTTCGGGTTCGTAGAATTTTGGTAGGTAAATCACGCGAGATCTGAATAGGGTGTCCAATCTGATGCGTAAGTCCCGTTAGATTTGTGGCAGGATCGGGCCTAACGATAGGACTCTAGTTTTTCGAGGCTTAGGCGCTGGTCTTCGATCTGATGTAGATTCACGGCTCAAACCAGGGTTGCGAAATTAGATTATGGGTTTGTAATAGGTTTTGGTTTTGTAATAGGTTTATGGTTTTCGGATCGGTTTATGGTTTGGAAAAGGGTGTTGGTTATGTTTGATTTAGGGTTTCAAAAGGCTTAGGGTTTTGAGATCGAAAGGAAACAATTAGGCTACGATGTAGGGGGAAGCAAACACAGATCGAGAGAAAGCAAATATAATAGAGAAGATAACAATGGCTTTGGGAATCACTCCCTTGGCCTCACACCAAACCTATCTCAAGCAAAGATCACTCAAGCATAAAAGCATTCAAATAATCAATCAACTAATTAAAAAGTGTTTACAAGCCTCTATATATAAGTCACCAATAATTAATTCGAAATAGAAAAGAGTCCTAATAGAAATAAAACTAAAATGAGCTTTTCCCATAAACTAAATTGGCTATCTGAAACTATCCTGTTGTGGACAAGACCATATCACATAAGATTATTGACACTGTTATAATGGCTGGCGTTCTTTATGTCCTTTTCTCTTCTTTCTCCTCCGGGCTTCCTCTACGCTTCTTCCGACGCCGATAAAATTGATGTCCATGTATGTGGCATCCCCGTCAATTCCCCTGGACCAAAAAGGTTTCATCACTGATGAAACACGCTTGTGGTAGATGTCTATTAGGTCGGGGATCAAGCGGCGAACTTCATTCTCGTGGATCCAAGTGTTTTCGGACTCCGATTTGCCAACCCATTTAACCAAGTACTTCTAGAATCCCCCGTCATGTGTAGAGACGGCATGATCATTGATTATATCCTCTATTTCATCTGTTCTCTGTCTGCTTTGGGAAGGAAGAGGTACAGGCTGCAAGGTTGGGTTGGGGCTGGGATTAGGAGGTCCCTGGAGTGGATTTTCAAGAGGTGGGGTGAAACTCAAGTAAGGAACCAAGTCCTCCACATTGAACGTTGAACTAACCCCCGTACCAGGAGGAAGCTCGAGCACGTATGCATTAGGACCACTCTTAACCAAAATTATAAAAGGTTCAGCGCCTCGGGATTGGAGCTCCTTTGCCGATCTTGATGGGAACCGCTCAGGTCTAACCTGAACCATCACATAATCACCCACGTGAAATTCTTTAAAACGCCTGTGAGCATCTGTAGATAATTTATATTGATTGTTGCTTGAATTAATTTTCTGTTTAATTTCGACATGCAAGCTATGAATATGTTGTGCAAATGCATCGGCAGACTCTGACACTCTATGGGATGTAGACATGGGGATCAAATCTAATGGGGTCCTAGGCCTATAACCATGCACTAGCTCAAAAAGACTCATGCCTATGGACCTATTGACAAAATTATTATATGCAAACTCAGCTATGGGTAAGATGGTATCCCAGGTCCTAACATGATCACCGACAAGACTACCAAGGAGATTCCCAAGGCTCCTATTGGTGCTTTCAGTTTGGCCATCCGTTTGAGGTTGGTAAGTTGTAGAGAATTTGAGCAATGTGTCCATCATGTGCCAAAGGATTTTCCAAAAATAACTAGTGAATTTAACATCTCTATCAAACACAATGGTTTTGGGCAACCCATGAAGACGCACTACCTCCGCGAAAAATAGTTTAGCAATATAAGATGCATCGGAGGTTTTGGAACAAGGAATGAAGTGGGCCATTTTGGAAAATCAGTCCACTAAGACATAGATGGAGTCGTGCTTCCTAGGGGTCTTAAGAAGTTCAAGCACGAAATCCATTGAGAGGTCTTGCCGCGGTGTATGTGGCACGGGTAACGAGGTGTACAAGCTGGTATTTTATTTCGTCTGTTTTGACACTTGGCAAGTACAACAATGCTTAACAACCCGGGCGACATCTCTCATTAGGCTAGGCCAAAAGAACCTATCCTCTATGAGCACAACAATTTTATTATGCTCGAAATGTCGGGCCATCCCTCCAGAATATAACTCCCAAATGAGAAAGTCACGCAATGAAGTGCGAGGGATGCAAAGCCGATTGCCTTTAAACAAGTACCCATCGTGGATGGTGTATATGGGGTGTGTGCTGGTCGAGTCACTAAAGAGAGCAATGTACTCAACCCCAAAATCTGGGCACACGGGGTACTCATCCTTTAACTTTTCGAACCCGACGACCTCGGTGCTCATTCTAGGCAAAGTCACCACTCGCCGACTAAGTGCATCAGCGTCCCTATTTTCAGCACCGGCCTTATGCTTTAACACGAATGTGAACCCTTGAAGGTACTCGACCCACTTCGTATGCCTTGAGTTCAACTTCTTCTGTGAAGCAAGAAAGCGTAAGGCTTCATGGTCAGAGAACAGCACAAATTCCTGCCGTCTAAGGTGATGTTTCCAATACCAAAGAGATCGAAGGACCGCATAGAATTCTATGTCATAGGTGGAGTATTTTTGCTTCGCCTCGTTAAGTTTTTCACTAAAATAGGTCACGGGGTGACCCTCTTGGCTAAGCACTCCTCCTATGCCTACACCTGATGTGTCGCATGCGGCTTCAAAGACTTTGGAAAAGTCCGGCAATCGCATGACGGGTGCACTACTCATTCGTTGTTTGATCTTAGCAAAGGCTTTTGTCACCGCTTTGCCCCATTTAAAGTCCCTCTTTTTCATACAATCTGTAATTGGGGCCATAATGGTGCTAAAGCTTCTGATAAAGCGACGATAGAAATAGCCAAGCCATGAAAGTTGTGGACATCGTGTATGTTCTTAGGTTCGGGCCACTCCACAATGGCTTTAACCTTTTCGGGGTCTGCGACCATTCCATTGGCCGAGATAATAAATCTCAAGAAAACAACAGATCGTTGCATGAAGGTGCATTTCTGGAGATTTGCAAACAACCTCCCGCCCTTGAGGGTTTCACAAACCAGCCTAAGGTGGGTCAAGTGTTGTTCCTTGCCATGACTGTAGATCAGGATGTCATCGAAATAAACAAGGAATTTGCCTAGAAATGGCCTCAAAACTTGGGTCATGAGTCGCATGAAAGTACTCGGGGCGTTAGAAAGCCCATATGGCATGACCATCCACTCATAAAGACCATCCTTAGTCTTAAAGGCGGCTTTTCACTCATCACCGAGGCGGATCCGGACTTGATGGTAGTCACTCTTAAGGTCTATCTTAGAAAAGATAGTGGCACGAACCATCATATCGAGCATATCATCGAGCCTTGGTATGGGAAACCGATACTTAACCGTACTCTTATTGATCGCAAGGCTATCCACACACATGCGCCACATACAATCTTTCTTAGGAATGAGAAGGGCAGGTACGACACACGAGCTCAGACTCTCTTGGATGAACCCCTTCTGAAGGAGCTCATTGACTTGCCCAGTCAACTCGGTGTGCTCAACCGGATTCAACCTATAGTAGGGCAGGTTCAGTAAGGTAGATCCGGGAACCAAGTCTATTGCGTGTTGGATAAGGGAAGACATCCGAAAACTCTTAAAATCGGCTCAACCTCCTTCGGACACTCACTCACCGACTCGGGAGCACTCTTTACGGTGACAACTACGTACACCACACTCTCATCTATCGATGCTTTCTCAAACTCAGAAGGGCTCACAATGTTAATAGATTTAGAAGACTCGCCCTTCTTTTCGACGGTATTGGTCGATGGTGTTTTGGGAGGCAAAGAGTGTAAAGTGATCTTTTTACCCTTTTGCATGAACGTGCATATGTTTGATCGACCAGAAAGGGTCACGTCCATATCGTAGAGCCACGGCCTTCCCACAATGATATGGTCCACATCCATCGGCACCACATCGCACCATAAGGTGTCCGAATAAGAGCCTAACTGAATCGGTACACGACACCTTTTCGACACGAGAATGGATGAAGAATTGACCCATGCGACTTTACAAGGTCTCAGATGGGCTTCAGGTGTAAGCCCAAAGCGGCGTACGGCATGAGTTGATATAACATTAGTGCAACTACCGCTATCCACGATGACCCTACAATTCTTTTCCCCAAATCTGGCGTAGGTGTGGAAGATGTACTCCCTTCGCCAGTCATCATTTTCATCCCATTGAGGTTGTGCAAGGGCACACCTCACAACTAAAGCATGACCAATAGCATCACCCTCCTCATCACTAGGTGTGCTAACTGGTTCAAACACTTCTTCAACCACTACCTCATCATCATCCTCCTCTCCCTCAATGAAGAGAGTCCTTTAGGGTTCTTTCGTAGGGCATTGGGCAGCAGAGTGTCCCATCCCATGACATTTATAGCACTTTACTTGAGAATTAACCCTTAAGGATTCTCCGGCTACACCTTTTCCCCTTTCAAACCTCGAATTGGTAGGGGCGGGTTGTGTAGGCTTGGGAAGAGTAAATCGTCCCTCACCGGATCGTTGGCCACTATATTGTGACTCGGTCCTCTTCACCACCGTAGTTTTCAAGTACCGTTCAAGATTTTGCACAACGGCATAGCATCTTTCAAGAGTTTCTACAGGGTGAGAAATCAACTCTTTTTGCAAATCAAGTCGCAATCCGGTGCAAAATCTAGAGAGAGTAATTTCAAGATCTTCCGATACTTTTGCCCTCATCATGAACTCTTTGAATTTGGCAATGTAATCGGTAACGGGCATACCACGTTGGCGTAAATTTTGGCACTGGTCAAGGAGGCGTTGGTGGTATGATAAAGGAACATACTTCTCTGTAAGTCATTCATTTATGTCTTCCCAACGGGTAATGGGAGGACAACCCGCATTTACGCTGACACGCTCAACATTGAGCCAGAAAAGTCAAGTTTGACCAACCAACTTCATTTTAGCGAGTCTTAACGCAACGATCGTCATTCATAGCATACCAATCAAAGTGTTGGTCCATGTCAAAGAGCCAATCGAGGAAGACGATAGGGTCCATTCTTCCATCGAAAGTCGGAATCTCAACTCGGACATTCTTAAGGAATTGAACCTCGGGGTCATAGTCATCTCTACGATGATCCCTACTGTTCCGATTGTCCTGGTGACCATTACGTTCAAAGTGAGGACACTCACGCTCTTGGTGCTGATTTTCCAGCCCACCCATCGCTTCCAGTTGGTTGATTCAATCACATAATCAATCATTACCAACTCCTAGGGATGTTTGGGCTTGCTCTATGGTATTCAAACGTGCATTAATCGCACCCAATTCTTCTCGCATAGCTCTAAGAGTATTAAGAACCTCATCCGAAGCCATGGTGATCACAAGGTCATATGGAATGCAATATGGACTCACAAAAGAAAACAATGCAATAAAATAAATATGACAAGCAAAGATGCCCTAACCTAGAAAACCTAGGGCTCTGATACCAAAACTGACGCGGGACGGGAACCCTAAAATGCGTGAATATGATTTTTAATGCGATTTGCCGAAATTAAATAAAATTAATTCAAGAGTAATCTCAAAACTATCACGATACCTTCGGGTTCGTAGAATTTCGGTAGGAAAATCACGCGAGATCCGAATAGGGTGTTCAATCCGATACGTAAGTCCCGTTAGATTTGATGCGGGATCGGGCCTAGAGATAGGACTCTAGCTTTTCCCGGCTTAGGTGCTCGTCTTCGATCCAATGTAGATTCACGGCTCGAACCAGGGTTGCGGAATTAGATTATGGGTTCGTAATAGGTTTTGGTTTTGTAACAAGTTTAGGGCTTTCGGATCGGTTTATGGTTTGGAAAAGGGTGTTGGCTATGTTTGATTTAGGGTTTCAAAAGGCTTAGGGTTTTGGGATCGAAAGGAAACAATTAGGCTACAGTGTAGGGGGAAGCAAACACAGATCGAGAGAAAGCAAATATAATAGAGAAGATAACAGTGGCTTTGAGAATCACTCCCTTAGCCTCATACGAAACCCATCTCAGGCAAAGATTATTCAAGCATAAAAGCATTCCAATAATCAATCAACTAATTAAAAAGTGTTTACAAGCCTATATATATAGGCCACCAATAATTAATTCGAAATAGAAAAGAGTCCTAATAGAAATAAAACTAAAAAGGGCAGTTTTCCCATAAAATTAAAATTCTGCCGGTTGAAATCGCTGCTGATTTGTGAGTGTACAGACATTGTACAATTAGGGTCTCAAGACCGCGACATTTTTGTATCATTTTCTCCTCTTTCTCCTCCGGGCTTCCTCTACGCTTCTTCCGACGCCAGTAAAACTGATGTGGTCCGAATCCAATGCCCATGTATGTGGCGTCCCCGTCACCCTAAATGTAGTATGACATTTAAATTCCCTAGAAGGATAAAAACACCTCTGGTGGTGAACCCAACTTATGGTACAACACATTAACTCCAAGCGATACAAACACCTCCATCGGAAAAATCTACACATAGTATGACACGTTAACTCACTAGAAGGGATACAGACACTTTTGTTGGTAAACTCTACTTACGACACGACACATTAACTCCAAGGAAAGGTTTCTAACTCATTATTGATGCAATCTGATTATGGAACCGATACCGTATCGGCGACACCGAAACCATTTTTTGGAAAAAAAAAAAAAGATCAACCGTATTGGTCGACACGGATACAATATTGGCCAATATCAAGACAATATTAGTTGATACCAATACGTTATCGCCGATATTGATACCAATGCCACCCTGATAACTTTACCGTGGTGGTATCGGAATTGGTTTACACTTTTCAGCATTACCGATACGTATCCATATCGACCAACTTTTGAGGTCGTGCTCCTAGGAAAGGATACAAACACCTTTCCCATGACCAAAGCAACGGATACGTATCGGATTCCTACTAAGGGAATCAATAATTTGGTTAGAACTAAGCAAAAAGGAGTATTGACATACAAACTTCTAATCAAGGGATAGATGCTTAGATGCCCTTAAATCACATTCATATTCTTCAACTCAAGATAAACCCCAAATCCTTTCAAGGCTTAAATCCTCAAAGCCTCACAAGGCCCAAACACCTAAATCCAGCAAACTAAACACAAATGAAAAAATATACAGAGGTTCAAGGGAGGTAATACCTAAAATACTCAAATAAAACTCATGGGCAACCTCATCGTTATCACATTGTCCCATCCATTTGGGTTACCCGGATATGGCCAATTAGTGTAAATACGATCAAAGCAAAGTCCCAGGGAAGCCGACACCGACAGCGTAAACATAGGTTTTGGGCCGCATCGCGTGTATCAACGCAAGAAGAGGTGAACAAAGAACCATGGGGCATCAACATCATCTGGAAGGGGAGTCTAAAGAAGTGACAAGAGGGCACCTTACTACCCAGAACCACTTGAGCGACTCTACCTATCGTTCGAGAGAGGTTGAAGACAATTTAGAGGCCAAACTTTCAACCAAATGTCACTCGAGTAACCCCATCCAACAAAAGAATCAAGAGCTATAGAGAATTTCGCTCGAGCGAGGACCAAGCTCGCTTAAGCAAATCTAGTGACGCAAGAGCCCCTCTTGTCCTCCTTAACTTCTACTTTTCTAAAGCATTTAGGTTTGCCATTTTGGACACTTTAGTATTTTGCTATTTTAGAGTTTTACTCCCCATGTACTTAGTATAAAAGGTCCTTATGTAAGACAAATTTGGTATTGGTTCATTTTAATGAAATGTTGCCCATTGAGAGTTTGAGGTGAGCTTCATGGAGAGTGAGTTTTTTTCCCCATGTGGGTTTGGTGTGCGGCCAAGGGTGTGATGCCCATATAATTCCTTGATCTTCTTCTTTACCTCTTCTTCTATTTTGCTTGCTATTTTGCTTTCAATTTTTTCCTTTAATTTGATTCCCCTAAAATCCCCAAACCTAGATCTAAAGCTCTCTTGATGCCCATCCTTGTGGATTGATTCCATTCTACCATTTCATCGATCCACAACCGTTTTTGAGTTAGAGATCACTCCAATTGTGTCGAGTGACTATTCCCTTCAAAACCCTAGCGAGGATCTACCAACATCCACATTGAACCGCTAACGAACACACGACCTAGAGGATGCAAGAGTTCTATCTCTAGGATCACACCTTTCGCACTTCTAACGGATCTCGAGCATTGGACTTGGACCCTAGCCGAATCAATCATGGTCACCTAAGCAGAAATCCACAAAACCATAAGGTATCGCTTTAATTTGGGTTTTGTTATTCCATTAATTCGTTTAATTTCGGCAAATTAGCATATCATGTGCATTCATGTATTTTAGTGTCGTTGTCTGGCGTCACAAAGGTACTTCCACATGCTTTCCTCCTAAGAAAGAGGGTGCATGGATACAGTTTCTTATTTTAAATTTTATCATCATTATTCTTTCAAAGATACAGTATCAAGATTACTCTTAATTTTTTATAGTAGAATATCAGTATCAAGATTACTCTTCATTTTTAATAGTAGAAATATAAGATTATATATTAATATCAACACAGAAGTTATTAATCAGTAATATATATGCCATAACAAAACAATTGGATAGAGAAATGGTGTTCATTATGTTTTCGGCCTGGTATGGGTATGGGTATGGCGTCCAACACAGCTATGACATGCATATATGTTGGACACAGGTAAGGCTCCCATGCGAAGTGTGCATAATGTACCAATAGCTATAAAAACCTTACTGAGTTCCCCTCAAAAACCTCCCTGACCCAGAAACTATAAGCCTTTTTTACCAACTTATAATACCTCCAAGCAAGGATGCCACATGCTTGATTATTATTACCATATTAGCAAAGCATCAACTTGATACACAGACTATTGCCTATTATAGAGGATAAAAGCATAGAAAAATGCATGATCAGGCCAGATTTGAATGCAACTGCCATCCAGTCGGAAAATAGATAACAATGATTGAAAAAGTAATGTTGCATGAAAAAGTACATACCTTGTAAAGCATAGTCAGCTTGCGACTTGATGAATCAATATGTGCTCCAACGTGATAGTTTGCCACTCCAAGGATGGGCGTCCTATCAGACCCAGGGTCCACATCTTCATGAGCTAGTGCAGTAAGCTCATGAAAGTGAGTTGCAAACAAAGTTGGTGCTTTGGTCACGTCTACTAGGTGTTCACAAATTGCCCAAGCTAAACCTGAAGATAGAAGTAACAGTTGTCAAAAGCAGAAAGATAAACTCAGCAGACTAAAGTATAGTAAAGTTGTCACTTTTATGTTACAATAATTCAAAGTTTTCTTTCTTTTAATCTATTTCAAGATGGACCAGATAGAAGATAAATAATTTCTAAAGAAAAATAAATTGGATATCAACAGAAAATAGAAATCATAAAGCTGAGCCCCATTGACCAATAAATAGCACTTTAAAAAAAGGTAATTTAGATAATAGAGCAAGTAGTAAGAACATAATAGATAATTACAAGTATAGATTCTAAGCGTTATTTTTCAAACATGAAACCAAAGCATGTTGCTCAATGCAAAGCTTTAAAAGAATATAATTCCCGGTCACAAAGAGTGTATGCACAGGTAAGATACGGGACATACCAAATCCATCATAAGTTGACGTGCCACGGCCCAACTCGTCAATAATTATCAGTGACTTATCAGTAGCTCCCTTCAATATTGTTGCCGTTTCAAGCATTTCCTGCATGAAGGTAGAAACTCCACGAAGCTACAAAACAAACAAAAAGACCCACATAAAACACACACACACATACGTGCAGAAAGAGAGAGAATAGCTTACTTGACATGATATGGAAAGAATACGAACATGGTAGATGTAAGGCAACAGATTATAACAAATGCTGGACAGCAAATTTATGACATGAAATTCAGGAAAATGAATAGTTTGTTTGATAGGATTTTTGTTAATTTGCAAGACAAGGTTGGGAAATTGAATATTGAATATATTCATTATTCAATTTTGTATGAATTTATTCATCATATATACACACATAAACAGGTAGCCTACTTGACCTGATATGGAACGAATACCTGCAAGATAGATGTTAAGAAACAGATCATAACTCATGCTGGCGAGCACATTTATGAAAGGAAGTTCCACGAAATGAATAATTGTTTGATAGAACACTTTGTAAATTTTTGCAAGACAAGTTTGGAAAATCGTATAGTGAATTATTCATCATCGGCATAAGCCGAGCATATATACAACAATCTAGAGGGGGGTGGGGGGGGGGTCCAATTTTGAAGCAAGCAGTCGAATGAATGACAGCTCCCAAGGAGCCGGCAGCCAAAATCTAAAACTAAGGAAGCTCCACAGCGCCGGCCAAATGACCTGGAGGCGGCTAAAATTCCACAAGCAAATGAAGAAGCACATGGTCCACCCCGCAATCAAAAGCTATAGAAGGCAAGAAGCTCGCTGTCGTGCACCCCTGCTCAAGAAGGAAACATACGGTCACACCACTGCGTCCAAAATTCAAGAGCAAAGGAACTTGTATGCAACCATTTACGTAACCACCCACTATCTCTTCAGTTAAGAATCTCCCTGGCGAACAGAGACCTTGAATAAATTTGAGTCTCTTTGGTCTATTTACAAACATATATAAATGGCTGCTATGACGCAAAACTCCATCAAAATAAAATCATATAAAGACTTCAATGAAGAGTGCATTCCATGCCAAACTTATCAAGAGATATATTTCTCTCAATACATTCGCATAATCATTGTGACAAATACTCCTTTTTTTAAAAATACGTGTATAATACGCCTTTTTTTTTCCACAACGTACTAAACATGTATAGTATCCATATTTTTGAATAAAACGTATATTTATTAAAATACGTGTCTTTCACGTATTAAACGCAGTTTTTTCACGTATTAAACATTTTTTTCCCGTATTTTACAGAACTATTAAAACTGTTTTAAATTTTTATAATTTTTTTTAATATTATCTTGTTTTTCCTCAATTTTTCCGATTTTTTTTTACAGATTTTTACCTTTCGTTTTTTCCCGTATTTGGCCCTTTTTCCGACTTTATCGCTCACAGTAATAAACCCTTATTTTGTCACTTTGTGCATAATCACCAATCTTGAAGAATTTAATTTATATCCCGGAATGATGTTGAAAATCAAATCAGAAATTCCGGATAATAACCTTCTCCTCGTTACAAGCAAAAGCTAGGTGAAATAATCAGACCTATTCATAGTCAGAACGATATAATCCATCTAATCTCTAGCGATCTAATATGTAAACATCATTGCATGAAACTTATCAAACTAGACTACAAGTATTAATTCGATGGTGAATATTCTATCAATTCCAACCTTAATCCCCAAAAGGTGATAATGATTATCATAAATAGAAATAAAGCAATTAAACACATTCACAACAAATCACAAATGAGAGTGAATCACAATCATGCAAACATCACCACAATGAATTCAAACTAGAAAAGAAAATAAAACTTTGAATTAAAACTTATCTTTGAATTACAAGAGGTCCCGAACTTCGAAAATTATTCACGCATCGTAACTCTGATCTTCATCGTCGGAGTATAACTCTTTGATTCGATCATAGAATGACGGTTTACAATCTCTCGAATCTCGCTAACTCTCAAAACCTAGGAAACTATAAAACTAGAAAATAGAAAACAATAAAGTCTATATATCTACAAATAGCTGGGAAAACATCAAGGATAGACTTTGACTTTTATTCATATTTTAATACTTATAATAAAACTTTAGGAAGAAGATAAAAAGTGAAAGTCATGTTTAGGCCATGTTTAGAGATAAGCCCAATTGGCAAGAGATTTCCCAAAGGATGTAATTAACGGGGAATCATTGGCGACACCCGGAAGTGTAAGGTTCCCACAATATACTAAAAACCTCGTAATCCATGGGAAAATTGCATACAATCTATTTGTGACTGAAATTCCTTCGCAACCTTTTTGTAAACGTTGTGTGTGTGCGTGTATGTATATATATATATATATATATATATATAGAGAGAGAGAGAGAAGATAGATAGACATACAAAGAAGTACAAAATCCACAGACACCCTCTCTCTCTCCAAATGTCTAATATCACCCTTCAAATTTTCGTCCGGCCAAGAAAGCCAAGAAATAAAGTTTCCAACGAAGAACTTGAGATCTTGACACAATCAACAACTTTACAATTAAGTAAGCTAGCTGACAGTTTGCGTGCAAATATAGCAATGATACGATCACAACTCGGTATTGATAACGAGTGAAATGGCTATTGACCTCTAGACGTTTGGTTAACTCATGAAATTCTGGATTATTGGCAATATAAATCTCACTCCCGATGCAAACTTTAGATCCACCTGTTTGAATCGTGGTCGGATAAAGAGGAGATGTCAAAAGATAAAGTGGACCCGCGAATGGATTTTTTTAAAAGGCCCGTTAAAGACCCGTTTGATCAGAAAGAAGAAAATTCAAAATTTATTAAGGTCTTCAACTTTCAATCCCGTCACTTTTATGTTTGGCCTATTTTGAAGTGTCAAACAAAATCGGACTGATGAGAAATTGGTCATATTTGAAAGTTTATCAAAGTAGCTTTCCAACGAGCCAAAAAACGTGCAATTCCGACAAGTATTGAAGAAGTTATAATCAGTTTTCGGAAGCTGCACAGAAAGTGACGAATTTCAAGACTCCTAATTGAATTAGGATTAGTCTCTTTTATTATTTTATTTTAGAATAAGATTTGTCTCTTTTATTAGAAATATGATTAGTTTCCTTTTTGTTTTAGAACTTTATTTTATTGTTTTAGAAGAAGTAGGATATTTCTTTTAATTGAACTAAGAATTAGAGTTACACTAAGATTTCTAGTTTTATGCATTGGTTAGCCTATTTAAAGGCTTGTAAACAACTTTATTATTAATGTTTTAGTAATGAAAATTGTTTATGCAAATTGAGAGTTCTAAACTTTCGTGAGGGTGTGATTCTCTCAAACGGATGGCGATTCTTCGATTCACATTTGCGGTTTGGTGCGAGGCCAACTCTTCTTCCATCTCTATCTTCTTTAGATCTACGATTTGCGTAAGTAGCGTAACCCTAGTTATTTTATTTATTTCATAAAATTTAAAATCAACCTATTTGTTTATCATAAATCACTACTAGCCTTTTAATTTTGTTCGGTATCGAGAGAACCCGCTTGTGAGTTCGTTTGACGCCCTAAAACTATCAGAGATCTAGCAGTTCAAAAGAACCCTAATCTTCTAGATCCGCGACAGGGAACATACACGAAAGTAATGCTATTTTGAGCCAGAATTAAAGCATCTAATTGGATTTTCAGAATTTTTCATGGGAATTTTGTTATGAGAAATTATTATTTT
Source organism: Chloranthus sessilifolius (assembly GCA_021018995.1). Taxonomy (NCBI): domain Eukaryota; kingdom Viridiplantae; phylum Streptophyta; class Magnoliopsida; order Chloranthales; family Chloranthaceae; genus Chloranthus; species Chloranthus sessilifolius. The sequence continues at coordinate 24,697,438 of CM037584.1, read as the reverse complement.
TAATTGATTAAATTAATTTTAATCATAATCTCAGCCCTAGCATTGCATTTAGAAAGTTCCCACATCAACTCCTTTATTACTAAAGGAGGCGGAGTAGACTATTGAATGCCCAGTTTAGAAAGTAAACTTTTGAAGTAGAACTATCTCAGCCATAAAATGTGTCATCGCTGTATATGTTGCCTCGGCAACAGTAGGAGATGGGATATCATGTGCATTTCTATTCAAAGATATATGAGAATTCTCACCCAAAAAAAGGCCTCTAATAAACCAACAATCGCAAGTTGTGCAGATGTAAAAATAAACGATACAGTTTATGTCTACTCAAGCCATCAACTCAGGCACAATGCCTCAAATAAAGTTTTACATAACGGCCAATACTAGCAATATCGGTCGATAAAAATGCATTAGAGGCATCAAAACCCTAGGGGAACCCTTAGGTATCAATCAATACCTACTAATATCAGTCAATACTTACACGTAACAATTTGGAGGATCCCCTAGGTATCAGCCAATACCTATTGGTTTCATCATGTTTGGGCTGATACTAACATACATCAGTCAATCCTGTAAACACATTGACTCTATAAGATGGAACTCCCTCTTAGTGTGTATGTGTTACTATCAGCCTGGAGGCAGACCCGCATGGCAACCTTGTGTTCGATATAGCAAAGCAAAGAATAGATTGTAGGGAAATGATGGGAACACCCCCCCCCCCAACTTCTTATATGCATATCACATCTTTATGCATGTGAGAGTGAACCAGGAAATCCAAGCCAACCTTGGGCTTGGAGAAAGCTTCTCTGATCCGGACAGCAGGCTCCAGTATGATCAGGTTCGAGTTGGGTCTGGATAGGCATTTTGACTTTAGGGCCAGTTCGACCTGACCGTGAGTCCAAAGCAGGCCCATCACAGCCCTAAGTAAAATGGCCTTGTTATACCATAAAATGCAGATTCGTGCAATGGAGTGTCCCTGAAATTTTACAAGGAATCTTGCAATTATTTCCAATAGTTGGATTATAGAACTTACGGTATTCTGCTTATGTCATGAAAATTTGTACTGTATAAGCTCTTATCCAAGAGAGAGAGAGAGACAGAGAGAGAGGGAGGATGAAAGAGACAGATATAGAAACAGATTAAGTACCCAACATTTGAGTAATGGCACAATAAAGGAGCAGGAAAATAAGCATAATGTGCACCTTAGATCAAATAAGATGTATCGTAGTTATCTCAAAGTAGCAAGCCTAATCAATGATACACAAAGCATTCAATTTATCATTATTTAAAGTTAAACTGCACTAAAAAAATACTAGCGAGTAAACAAATGAAAATCACTTTCTTTTTGCTATAGGAAGGTAACAAGGTTTCAATAAAACACATTTGAATGAGTTCAATTACACTCACTTGGCAATCACCAGCACCGACACGAGCAAAAATGCAATCACGAACACTGATGCATGCTTTATCACAAGGAATAAAACAACCAACTTGTGCCATCAGCACATTCACACCAACCTGTGATTATCAACAAATAAAATGACATACCAGTTTGTAAAGAGCTCTAAATGTTGCATGCAACCAAAGGAAGAGAATAACATCACTAATACACAATAGTACCATTAACACTTAAATTTAGAAAGAAGGAAATTTGTTTACAGTTAACAAGTTTCAACCATAAATATAAAATGATAAAATAAAATTTTACTCATCCAAAACATCAAGTAACTAGTTTTTTGTGATAATGACACTAGAATTCTGTATAAAAATCTCTTTAGCAACAAAATAGCCATTTTAAAAAATTCCACACAAAACTACAAACAAAGCAAAGAAAGAAGAATATTAAAAAATGTCACAAAGATTCATATAGAAGATGATATATAAACAATGAGCAAAAAAAGTAACTATTCTTGTTAACAGACAAATACACCTAGAAAGTTGGGATAAGAACAAAAATGGGTTATAGAATTGGGTGGTCCAGCTTTTCATGGTTATTGACATGAACATGTGCAGTTGACCTGATGTAGCCCAAGGAAAATAACAGAAACAACAAACACTAAGTACCTCCAAGCTAATGCAAAGAAGAGAGAGCATCAACATCATCATCATCATTACAGCCTTATCCCATCTATTTGGGGTCGGCTTCGTGAGTCCTATTTCTCCAATTGCTTCTGATCAGTGCTATAGCTCTCTGTAACTTCACAATCCTTCATGCCCCTTCTCATTGCTTCCCTCCAGGTCTTCACTAGTCTTCCTCTTCTCCTTCCTTGCACTTGTAGCGTCACAAACCTTCGTACAAGGTCTGCTTATGACTTCTGATGAGCATGTCCAAACCACCTCATTCTGTATTTTTTCCTTTATAGGTGCCACTCTCAAACTTCTTCTTAAGTACTCTGTTCCGGATTTTATTCTTTCCTGTTACCCTACACATCCATCTCAATATACGCATCTCAGCTCAGCCACATATACTCTACCGTCTTGGTCGCTTTTTTGTAGCCCAACATTGGACACCTTATACTAAGGAAGGTATAACCACCGCCTTATAAAAGCGTTACTTATTCTTAGTGGAACTCTGAGATCGCACAATACTCTGCTTTCCTCCATTTCATCCAACCTGCATTAATCTTATTTGAGATGTCCTCTTCAAATCCACCATTCAATTGTAAAGTAAACCCTAAATAGCAAAATCTACGACAATGTGGCATTAAATGATTTTTCATCATATTCACTTCACTCCATGTATTTTGTCTTTGTTTTCCTAATTTTCAAACCTCTTGACTCCAAGGTTTTCACCATAATTCTAGCTTATCATTTAATTCATTTTTTGGCAATTCATACAGCATCATCTATAAATTACATGCATCATAGATTCTCTTCTTGTAGGTCTACAGTTAACGAATTCATGATTAGAGCAAGCAAACAAACAAGGGCTCGAGGCAGATCCTTGATGTAGCTCAGTTTTGACAGGGGCCTCACCTGTCTCTCTACACATCGTTCTTACACTAGTTATCGCCTTCTCATACATTTCTAGGATAATCCCAATATATATATATATAGAGAGAGAGAGAGAGAGTGAAAGTAGAGATTCATAGGAATGAGAACTGGGGAAGAAGAATAGGTGGTCCAATTGCCTCGTCTACCCACGGGACCTGTGAAAATCCACCCATTATATATATATATATATATAATGGGTCTTGGCACTCTATAATAAGCTTGCTCCAAATCAATAAAGATCATATGCAAGTTTTTCCTCCTCTCCCCAAACTTCTCCATAACTTGCCTCAATAGGAAAATTACTTCAGTTGTTGATCCTCCCAGCATAAATCCAAACCGGTTCTCTGATACATTTGATTCTTGCCTTAGTCGTTGTTCTAATATACTCTACGTCTCTACCAAAGTTTCATAGTCTAGCTCATGAGTTTAATAGCTCGACAGTTGGCACCATTTGGATGTCTCCTTTGTTTTTAACTTTTTATAGAAAGGGGCAACAATTCTCTTCATTCATCGGGCATTTTCTTCATTTTAGTATCTTATTGAAATAATTTTGTCAACCAAGACACTCCAAATTTCTATAAGTATTCCATTTGGTCCTAAGGCTTTTTTTTTCTTTGTTAAGGCTACTTTTACTTCAGCTTCTGATACTTCGTTGATCATTCCTTGATTTGATTCTTCTTATTGATTTACTTCCTTCGCATAGTTGGCATGGTTTTGGATGTTTCCCTTGTTCTTATAAAAAAGGACCACAATTCTCTTCCACCATTCCTATTAAATAATTTTGTCAACCAATTCAGTCCATTATCTCCCAACATAATCCAAACTTCAATAGGTAGTCCATTTCATCCTAATGCTTTTCTTTTCTTTCTTTGCTAAGGTTGCTTTTACTTCAGCTTCTGATATTTCGTGCATCATCCCTTGATTTGGTTCCTTTTATTGATTTACTTCCTTCACATATTTCGTGTTTAAAAGGACTGTAAAGTATTTTTTCCATCTATCATCCTCTTTTACAAAGACCCTTTGATCTTTTCTCTATTTGCTCCACTCTTGAAACTCATCTCTCTTCTTGAAAAAGAATTTCATTATTGCTAGGTCAAAAGCTACTGCAAAATCAAGGATAGCTCTCCCCATCTCATTCCTTTCGCATCCCTTTATATTTGTTTCTCATCTCCTTACGCGCCATTATAGTCACCTCCAATCACTATGCTTTCACTATTGGGTATTCCTTGTACTATTTCATTCATCGACTCCTAAAATTTTCGTTTCAGGTTTTAACACAATCTCACTTGGGGTGCATAGGCACTGATAACATTTAATATTTGTATCCAAAAGTATTTTAACCATGATAATCTGATCATTCTTTCTCTTGATCTCCACAATCTTATCCTTCAAATCTCTATCCACTACAATGTCTACTTACTCTTCCCTGAGTAGTAATGCTTAGACCCATCTTCGATGTCCTTAACCATCTCTTCTTTCCACTTTGTCTTTTGCAAGCACGTTGCTGAAATTTTCCTTCTCCTCATGACATCTATCAGCTCGCATTCTTTCTAATTAATGTAGCTACATTCGAAGAAGCCATTTGTAGCTTCTGGAACTTCTTTGCCACACACATCTATGTTTATGTGGGAGCCTATCCTACTCTGCAACAATTTGGCATTGTTGTTGACCATTACTTAGACGGAACGCCCTAGTCAACCGCTGCCTACTTTTTACTACAAACAGGTTAGGTTGTAGCGTGTTGCTTACAGGAGAAACTGTAGTCAACCCTTGCCTATTTCTCACTATAACCAAGATCGGTTGTAGTGTCTCTTAAAAAGGGAATATCCTAGCCAATCCTTGCCTACTTCTCACTACAACTGGGTCCATTGCAGCGTGTCGCTAGCAGGGGATGCTGCAAAACGACGTCCATGCATAAGACTATTGTGATTGTACGGCAAACGACATCCAACTTCTAGAAAAATAAAAAATTTATACTTATCTTACCTAAATAAAGACTCCAAAACAAAAACAATCATTAAAATACAAAAAATCATAATAGAATTTTTCACTTGTAGCAGTAATAGAATATTGTAAATTTTTTGTGTTAATGCATGATAGGGCCAAACTTTCACACAGATGGGTTTTGGGACTTCTTCATGCAATATAAAATTATATATAGGAAATGTCTTTAGTGACTTTACTTCCTATTTATTTAGAATATTTATAAGATCGAAAAAGAATCATCATCCTCATCATCATTGTCACCAAAATAACCTTCAAGAGTTTTATCTGTAGACTTAAAACTCTTATAGTGAAATTCCTAATTAAGTTAAATAGCCTTTCAGCTAAAGATCAATTCTACCTATATTTGAAGGCAAACAATTTTCAAAGGTGCGGTCCATGCAAAAGAAACTTCTCTTGTAGAATCTTGGAGAGTTTGGGAGAGAAACTAACGGGGACGCCACTAACAGAGACCTAGGGTTTAGGCCGTACAAGGTGTATCAACGGTGAAAGAAGAGACTAAAGGGTCAAGGAATGTCAAGAACCATCATCAGGCGACGGACGTCCGTGGATTCAGGACGGACGTCCGGATTTTTGGGTGCTCACTGTTTTAGTGAGCACGGAGTCCGGTGAGCACCATGGGTCAAAATTTCGTCCGATACCGATACGTATTGGACGATACGTATTGGTTTTGAATTGGGACGATACGGTACATTCAATGTACCGTATCGTCATTTTGTATGCATATGCCCGGACGATACATTCAATGTATCGTCCGGTATTTTACTATTCCGATACGTATCGATTTTGAGCTCGGACGATACGTATCGGATACCCAGTATTTTGACCCATGGTGAGCACTACGGACATCCGTGTTTTGGAGTGCTCACTGTTTTAGTGAGGTGGGTAGGCGATGGATGTCCGTGGACCCCAAGTCGGACGTCCGTGAAAATTCGCGCCCCAGTGTCTTAAGTGACGTAATTGTCCTTTCTGTCCTTAGATTTTGTCCTTTTGTAAGTTACCACTTAGGGTAACTTAGTACTTTTCTATTTTTAGGTTTATTCCCTTGTAAATGGCTATAAAGCCCAATTTGTAAGTCATTTTTGGCACTTGTTGATTTAATGAAAATATGCTTTGCATTTGGCTTGAGATGAGCTTTAAGAGAGAGTCTTCTTCCTGAGATGGGTTTGGCGTGAGGCCAAGGGTGTGAGGCTCATGTTACTTAGATTTCCATTAAGCCTTTACTCTTACTCTTGTTTGATCCTTTTATTTTCCCATTAATTTCTTGCATCTAAAATTTCCCCTTTTGATTGAATTTCCCAACTCTTAAACCCTAGATCTAGAGTAACCTTGTTGTCCATCCTTATGGATCGAATCCAATCCTAGCCCTTCGATCCATAACCGTTGTTGGACTTGAGTTTGCGCGATTTGCGTCATTTAATCGATTCGATTCAAAAGCCCTAGCAAGGAGCTTCCGATTCCACGAAGAACTACGATCGAATGCCTCGACCTAGATGAAGCGAGATTTCTATCTCTTGTATCACCTCTTCCGCCATCCTAATGGATCCCGCGCATCGGATTGGACCCTACGTGAACCAAAGCATGGCTACCTAGGCGGAATCCCGCGAAAACCTCAAGGTATCGCTTTAATTCGTGATTTAAATGCTTGATTAATTAGTCTAATTTCAGCAAATTAGCATATCATAGGCATTCACGGATTTCAGGGTCGTTGTCCTGCGTCAGTTTTGGTATCAAAGCTAGGTTCTAGGTTAGGGCATTTTTGCATGTCATTTTGATTTCTTTAAATTTCATTTCATTTGTATTCAATTGCATACACATCACATGTTTGATTAAATTCCTTACTCACTTGTGTTCATAGTTGTGTGGCATTTTAGTACCCATATTAGTGTCGTGGTCACCATGGACATGAATGTGCTTGCCGATGCCTTTAAAGGTATTCAAACCTTGATGATCACCATGAACGAGAGGTTGAATACTATGGAGGAAGCCCAAACGGCCATGGTTGCCTCTAACAAGATGCTTCTCAACCGCTTGGATCAGTTGGAAGGAGAAGAGGAGCATCATGACCACCGCAATGAGCGCAACAGTCCGTGCTTTGGGGATGGCAGCCGGCCCTAGGGGCGACATCGGAATCATAGGGAAATAGTTCATCGCAGAGATGACTACGACCCGGATGAGAAACTCCTCAAGAATGTTCTAGTTGAGTTTCTGACCTTCGATGGAAGAATGGACTCCAAAGTCTTCCTCGATTGGGTCTCCGATATGGATCACCACTTTGAGTGGTATGATATGGACAATGAGCGGTGTGTTAGACTTGCGAAAATGAAGCTCATTGGTCAAGCTCGACTCTTTTGGGTCAATGTCGAGCGCATGCGTGCAAATGCAGGTCGTGCTCCCATCACCCATTGGGAGGACATAAAGGAGCGACTTACGGAGAAGTGCGTTCCTTTATCATACTACCACAGCCTACTTGACCAATGGCAAAATATGCGCCAAGGTAGCATGTCTGTAGCCGAGTACATTGGCAAGTTTGAGGAGTCCATGATGAGAGCCAATGTGTCGGAAGATCCTCAAGTCACTCTTTCAAGGTTCTGCACCGGGTTGCGATTGGACCTTCAAAAAGAGTTTATCTCCCACCCCGTCAACACTCTTGAAGAGTGCTACGCCGTTGTGCAAGACCTTGAGAGGTACTTGAAAATGATGGTGGTGAGACGATTTGAGCCACATGTCGATAGCCATAGAGTTGGAGAAGGGAGGCCTAGTGCTGGAAATTCACCTCCCAAACCGACCCAACCCACTCCTACAAATGGTCGGGTTGACAAAGGGAAATGTGTGATAGGTGAGTCCTCAAAAGGTGGCACTCAAACCAAGTGCTATAAATGTCATGGGTTTAGTCACTTTGCCGCCCAATGCCCTACAAGAGACCCACAAAGGACTCTCTTGGTTGAAGGAGAAGTCGATGAGGGAAAAGGTGAAGAAGAGGAAGTATATGAACCAAAAGTCACGCCTAGTGATGAGGGTGACGACGGTAACCGAGCACTAGTTTGCACCCAAGAGTGCTTGGCTGTGAGGTGTGCCCTTGCACAACCTCAACATAAAGATAAGGGTGATTGGCGTAGAGATAACATTTTCTATACTTTCGCCAAGTGTAGGGAGAAGAGTTGTAGAGTCATCGTGGATAACAGGAGTTGCACGAATGTTGTGTCAACACACACCATTACCCGTTTAGGGCTTACACCCCGAGCCCCACCCGCGACCGTACAAAGTCGCACGGGTCGACTCCTCTTCCATTCCCGTGTCCCAAAGGTGTCGTGTACCGATACAACTAGCTTCATATTCGAACACCTTATGGTGTGGGCCATATCATCTTGGGAAGGCGGTGACTCTATGACATGGACGTGACCCTCCTTGGACGGTCAAATGTGTGCACGTTCATGCATGGGGGCAAGAAGATAAGATTAAACCCCTTGCCTCCTAGGACACCATCGGACAAGAAAGTTGAAAAGAAGGGCGATCAATCTAAGACCATCAATATCGTGAGCCCTTTGGAATTTGAGAGAGCATCCTTAGATGAGAATGTGGTGTATGTGGACATCACCGTTGAGCGTGCTCTTGAGTCTATGGGTGAGTACCCTAAGGAGGTTGAGCCAATTTTGAGAGAGTTTGTGGATGTCTTCCCGGAAGACTTGCCTAATGAGCTCCCTCCCATGCGTGACATTCAACAGGCAATAGACTTGGTCCCCGGATCTACCCTACCAAACCTACCTCATTATAGGTTGAATCTGGTGGAACATGCCGAGTTATCGCGGCAAGTTGATGAGCTCCTTCGGAAGGGGTTCATCTAAGAGAGCTTGAGCCCATGTACCGTACCCGCACTACTCACACCCAAGAAAGATGACACGTGGCGGATGTGTGTGGATAGTCGCACCATCAACAAAATTACGGTCAAACATTGGTTTCCTATACCGAGACTTGATGACATGTTGGATATGATGGTTGGTGCCACTATCTTCTCTAAGATAGATCTCAAGAGTGGCTACCATCAAGTCCGAATCCGCCCCGGTGATGAATGGAAAACCGCCTTCAAGACCAAGGATGGTCTTTATGAGTGGATGGTCATGCCTTTTGGGCTTTCAAATGCTCCAAGCACCTTCATGAGGCTCATGACCCAAGTGTTGTGACCATTTATCCGGAAGTTCCTTGTGATATATTTTGATGACATTTTGATCTATAATCACGACAAGGAGTAACACTTGATCCACCTTCGATTGGTTTGTGAAACATTGAGGTGAAAAATTATATGCAAACTTCAAGAAGTGTACATTTATGCAACGATCTGTTATCTTCTTGGGGTTCATTGTCTCAGCCGATGGTATGGTTGCAGACCCGAAAAAGGTAAAGGCTACTGTAGAGTGGCCCAAGCCTAAGAACATACATGAGGTCTGTAACTTCCATGGGTTGGTCACCTTCTATCGTCGCTTCATTTGAAGTTTTAGCACCATTATGGCTCTCATCACCGATTGTACGAAGAAAGGGGAGTTTCAATTGAGCAAAGGTGCGGCGAAGGCCTTTGCCCAGATAAAAGGGAAAATGTCTAGTGCACCCATCATGCGCCTACCGGACCTTTCAAAAGTCTTTGAGGTCGCTTGTGACGTTTCGGGTGTAGGGATAGGAGTGTTTAGCCAAGAAGGCTACCCCGTGGCCTATTTTAGTGAAAAACTCAACGAGCCAAAGCAAAAATACTCCACCTATGATAAGGAGTTCCATGAGGTCATCCGATCTCTTTGGTATTGGAAACATTACCTTAGACCGCAGGAACCTGTGCTATTTTTCGACCATAAAGCCTTGCACTTCCTTGCTTCCCAAGAGAAGTTGAACCCAAGACACGCGACATGAGTCGAGTACCTTCAAAGGTTCACATTTGTGCTGAAGCACAAGGCCGGTGCCGAGAACAAAGTGGCGGATGCGCTGAGTCATCGGGTAGCGACTTTGCAAGCCATGAGCACCGAGGTCGTGGGATTTGAACAATTGATCCAAGACTATCCCAAGTACCCAAATTTTGGGGGAGAATACATTGCTCTACAGGACAATCCGCCCAATGCTAACTCCAAGTATACCCTCCAAGATGAGTATTTGTTTATGGGAAATTGTCTATGCATCCCTCGCACGTCATTGTGCGACTTCCTCACTTGAGAGTTGCATGCCGAAGGGATTGCCGATCAGTTTGGGCGTAATAAGGCCATCGCGCTCGTTGAAGATAGATTCTTTTGGCCTGGTCTTATGCGAAATGTCGCCCGAATTGTGCGCCATTGTCACACTTGCCAAGTTTTCAAACAAAGGAGACAAAATACCGGCTTGTACACTCATTTGCCAGTACCGCACACCCCTTGGCAAGACGTTTCAATGGACTTCATGCTTGGGCTCCCCAAGACATTGAAAAAGCACGACTCCATTTTTGTCGTGGTGGACCGATTTTCCAAAATGGCCCACTTCATACCTTGCAACAAGGCCACCGATGCAACCCATGTTGCGAAGTTTATTTTCAATGAGATAGTGCGCCTTCATGGATTACCCAAGACCATTGTGTCGGATAAGGATGTCAAGTTTACAAGTTACTTTTGGAAAACCCTATGGCACATGATGGGTACGATATTCCAGTTTTCATTTGCATATCACCCTCAAACCGATGGTCAAACGGAAGCTACCAATAGGAGTTTAGGCAATCTACTTCGTTGTCCTGTCGGTGACCACATTAGAACTTGGGACTCCATTTTGCCATTAGCTGAGTTTGCATATAACAACTCCGTCAATAGGTCCACAATTAAGAGTCCATTTGAAGTGGTGCATGGTCATAAGCCAAGAACACCCCTAGATTTGATTCCTATGTCTGCATCTCACCGCACATCCGAGTCCGCGGATACATTTGCACAGCATATTCACAATTTGCATGCCGAAATTAGACGTAAAATTAATTCGAGCAATGATAATTACAAATTGTCGGAGGATCCCACAGGTGCTTCAAAGAATTCCAAATCAGTGAGCATATAATGGTTCGGGTTAGGCCTAAACGATTCCCCTCGGGAATTGCGAAGAAGCTCCAAGCCTGCGGTGCTTGACCTTTCAGAATTGTGGCAAGGAGTAGTCCGAATGCATATGTTCTTGAGCTTCCTCAAGATGTGGGGGTTAGTTCAACCTTCAACGTGGAAGACCTAGTTCATTATCTAGGCTCAACCCCACCCCCTTGTAATCCTTTCCAAACGTCCACTCATGAGCCTACCCAAACCTTGCAACCTATTCCACCTCCTCCAAAAGAACCTAAAAGAGATATGATTGAGAAGATCTTAGACGATCATGTGGTCTCCACCCATGATGGAGGGTTTCAATGGTACTTGGTGAAGTGGATCCATAAGTCAACATCCGAAAATACGTGGGTCACTGAAGATGAAGCCCGCCGCCTAGACCCGACATACTGGATCGCTACCATGACCGTTCTTCATCGGTGATGAAGCCCTTTCGGTCTGGGGGAATTGACGGGGATGCCACCAACAGAGACCTAGGGTTCAGGCCATACAAGGTGTATCAACGGTGGAAGAAGAGACTGAAGGGCCAAGGAACGTCAATAACCACCAAAGGAAGGCCCTAGAGATCACCCAGACATCATCAGGCAACGGACGTCCGTGAGTTCAGGACGGACATCCGGATTTTTGGGTGCTCACTGTTTTAGTGAGCACGGACATCCGGTGAGCACTACGGACGTCTGTGTTTTGGAGTGCTCACTGTTTTAGTGAGCACGGATGTCCATAGTGCACTACTAACATTCGTGGGTAGGCGACGGACGTCTGTGGACCTCAGGTCGGACATCCATGAAAATCCGAGCTCCAGCATCTTAAGTGACGTAATTATCCTTTCTGTCCTTAGATTTTGTCCTTTTGTAAGTTATTACTTATGGTAACTTAGTACTTTTCTATTTTTAAGTTTATTCCCTTGAAAATGGCTATAAAGCTCAATTTGAAAGAAATTTTTGGCACTTGTTGATTTAATGAAAATATGCTTTGCATTTGGCTTGAGATGAGCTTGAAGAGAAAGTCTTCTTCCCAAGATGGATTTGGAGTGAGGCCAAGGGTGTGAGGCCCATGTTACTTAGATTTCCATTAATCCTTTACTCTTGCACTTGTTTGATCCTTTTATTTTTCCCTTAATTTCTTGCATCCAAATTTTCCCCTTTTGATTTAATTTCCCAACTCTTAAACCCTAGATCTAGAGTAACTTTGATGTCCATCCTTATGGATCGAATTCAATCCTAGCCCTTCGATCCATAACCGTTGTTGGACTTGAGCTTGCTCGATTTGCGCCATTTAACCGATTCGATTCAAAAGCCCTAGCAAGGAGCTTCCGATTCCACGAAAAACTACGATCGAACGCCCCGACCTAGACGAAGCGAGAGTTATATCTCTTGGATCGCCTCTTCCGCCATCCTAACGGATCTCGCACGTCGGATTGGACCCTACGTGAACCAAAGCATGGCCACCTAAGCGGAATCACGCGAAAACCCCAAGGTATCGCTTTAATTCGTGATTTAAATGCTCGATTAATTAGTTTAATTTCGACAAATTAGCATATCATGGGGCATTCACGGATTTCAAGGTCGTTGTCCCGCATCAGAAATTCTCCGTAAATTTTAGAGGGAAGTGGCATGAGAGATAATCCCTTCCAATATTTTTTCTCTTTTCATTTCTTTTCTATTTTCTCATCATTCCACCTATTGTTACTATTTAGTACGCAATATAAGGGTATAATAGTCACTTTTATATTAAAATGCTTTCAAGGCAATATTTGCCAATGCCTTAAAGCCACTATGTATAAATATATGACCCAATGATCAAATCAAATAAGATGTTTTTTTTTTCTTTTTCTTTTGCTTTTTTAACCAGAACAAATTGCAAGTTAATTGGAAATATATTGTCCTCAGCAAAATATATATTGGGAGTTTTTGAAAGCAGAATCATATAGAGAAAACATTTTTGTTCTCAAACGGCATACAATAATAGGGTCCAATACATTACAAAGAGTACAGAATCATTTAAAGACAAAATGGCCAAACTCTACTGAACCTTGACTGCAAAATAAATACGAATGCAAAGTGTCAGTAAAATTAACATATCAAACCTGCCGAATAAATGTAGATTTTCCACCCATGTTAGGACCCGTGATGATTTGGAACCAACTTTGTCCTCTTACCTAAATTATAATAAATACCAAAAGGAATGAGCAAACAACCAAGTAAAAGGAGTAAGTACTCAGAAATTCAATACGGATGTTCGACACAAAAAAAAATTGCATGAATACTCACAAGATTACAGTCGTTGGGTATAAAATTCACACCATCTTGAGCCTCCACACAGGGATGCCTACTCCCTTCTAGTATAATATCTCCCATATCCTGCAAACCACAACATGAAATAGAGCATGTAATGTATTTCCTCCAACACAAAAAGAAAAATCATGGCCATATGTAACTTTAAATGCATAAGTAACTAGCAACTTATTACTGAAGAAGTGACATCTGGTCTTATATATGGAGTTGGGCAACTAGTAGCCAGGTCAGCAAAACTGAGCAAGACATCCAGTTCAGAAAGAATCCCAGCTACAGATTCAAACACCTGCAATAATGAAATTCCCATGAATTCTAACATAATAGTCACTTGCAACAGAAAAAATCTAAGTAACAAATAAAATTTTAAGTACCTCAGAGAAAGTTGCTGCAGTCTGAACCACTCGGCCAACAAGATCTTTCTGACAATTTGTGTACTCCTCAAGTAGCTTTTGGTACTTATCCCCTAACTTTTTAAGCTTTGAATTTGTAAACTTTACCCCATCCTTCCGAGTTTCAAGGACAATAAAATTGGTAGTGAGCTTTTTCCTAACTTTTGGCTCCTCCTTCTTTGTGATTCTGAAGACGTGTCCAAATTGTGACACTTTGTCCAACTTCAGAGCTTTATCAAGAGGTAAATCAAGATCATTAGCAGTTTGTTTGTGCAAATTGTGTATTTGTTGTTCTACTGCATCTCGCTCATTCTTCAGTGCAGCTAAATTTGGATCATAGCCAGGTGCTATCATATACTCTCCATTCTCAAGTTGATCAAGGTCAACAGAAGCTTCAACAAGACCAATAAACTTACTCAAGTGATCGCCATCAGTCCAATAGTCTACGGGATCTATATATCTCTCTTTGATCAGCAACAAAAATTGCCCTTCATATCGGTCCAATGCACTTTTAATGAAAGGAAGTCTGATGCTTGACTATCAAACAAAAAAAATATAGATAAGCAGCAATGAACTAAAAGCCAGGTAATCAAGCCAGAAGAATATTTGCTGTTCTATGTAGAAATATATAGTCGCTGACTATCATCAATGAGAAAGCATGCAGATAACAATGAAACTACCATTCAAAAAGCGACTGCATTCCGCAATTTTATTTTCAGGATCTGAAATTGATGGAAAAAGTAAACTAAGCTGGATAATATAATACTAATTTTACTGGAAGTAACTGAACTAACTTTTTAAAAAAATGAAAAACTGATAGAGCTAGATTGATAAATGACAAGAAAAAAAAATTTCATTTCATTTGATAAGCTGAAATTTTTCAAATAAAGTATCCAATACAGGCAGTTCCAAACAAATTAAAGAAAATTTTAAGTATTCAATGCTTTAGTGAAAAATATCCAACAAATACATAGCACTCAGAAAAGTATCAGAAATGGAGATTGCCTGGTAGAGTTTTACAATATGCTGCAGACTAGCTCTCCTCTTCTCAAGATTATGAATCAATCGCTCAATGTCTGCAATTCTTTTCAAATGCTGCCTCAGATCTTGACGAAGTGCAGTATCCTCCACAAACGCCTGGACCAGATCCAATCTACAATTGATTTCATTTACATCTAATAAAGGTTGCTTCAGCCACCTGTTTAGTAATCGTTTCCCCATGCCAGCGGTGCACGTTCTATTCATCAGACCAAACAAACTAAAGTTCTTATTTGCATCTGTTTTGCTCTCCAGTACATTCAATGCCCTCATAGCAGCAGAATCTAACCTCAAATAATTGTCCAGCTTGTATCTCTGGATAGTATAATTTCCGTAATTGCTCTCATCCGCAAGTAAATCTGCATAAGACAGCAATGCCCCTAGAGCCCCAGAGGCATACTCAAAGTCAGAAAGTAAATCTCGAACTGGTTCTATAGAACCTTTGACGAGCCGGCCAAGATCCTGCACTAAATCCCTCGACTTGAATTCAGATTTCTTTCTCTCAGTCAAAAGCACACCACATCTGGTCAATGCATCATGCAGATTCTTCATTGCAATGGATTTTCCACTCTCTATCGGCAGGAGGCATTCCTTGCAACCAAGAGCTATCAAAGCTGACTCTACATTAGTGAATTGGCTATCATCAAGGAATTCAGCCAAACCAAGCCTCCTTTTGGTTACATCTACAAAACTCAGCCCCACAGTGCATTCATTTTCCCGGAAGTTTGGGCACAAGGAAATGATGACAGGGGAATCCTGCATGTCGTTGTTGGCAAATAGAACATCTTCAAAACTGCTAAGGTTACCAGGTGTCCCACTTTTTGACAACCTCCACTTTGATCCACTCCCCTCATAAACCTCCAATGTATGGTCCGTTCTCTCAAGTAGGAGATCACGAGCAATAGTCTCAAACATATTTTTACTTACGGTTACACTGGAAATGCCATCTGAACCACTACCAAGTTGCCGCAAAGCAGTAGTAGTGTGGTAGTATGATCTTGCAATGAAAGTTGCATTTTCACCATGAGCAGTATAATAATCCTAATCAATTTGCAAAGATGAAATTAGAAAAATTGTAGAAAATATATTGAATGTTAAAAAGGGCGTTACATCTGAGCAGATCTTTAGATGGAGTGTCATAACAACAAACAGAAAAGTTCATCCAAGATGCCATAATAGATAAAATTTCAAATTCACACACTAATTAGGATAGTAATATCACCACATCGATAGTAATGTGACCACATCCACATTAATGTTGCATTTTTACCATGAGCAGTATAACAATCCTAATCAATTTACATGCCGTAACAGTTGGCAAGCCCTAAAAACAAACACAAAAGTGGCATTTTCACCATCAGCGGTACAATAATAATAATTAATTTGCACTAACAAAATTAAGGGAAAAAAAATGAAACAAATATGTTGATTTTCAGAAAGGCCACTGCATATGAGCAGAGCTCCAGTTGACATGCCATAAAAACAAACATAAAAGTTAATCCAAGATGCCATAATAGGTTAAATTTTAAATTTATGCTAAATAGGATATTAATGTGAGCATCGACACATACCCAACAAAAACAGCTAAAAAACTTTTAAATAGTGAATCAAAGCATGGTTAATTTTGGACAAGATAAACATACACAAGGACATAGCCAGACAGTAAGGAAGGGTTGAACCCATACAAGCACACGAGTGGGAGAGAACAGCAAAAAAACATTTGAAAATATGTATTGACAAAAGGCATGAAGGATTGTGGAGTAACAAAGAGTTTCGCCCTGAACAAAATTGAGTGGAATAAAATTCGCAAAGCCAACCTCAAAATAGGTAGGAAAAAAGCGACGACGATTATTAGCAAACAATAATAACCATGATTTTGTACAGGAATAAGGAGTAGGTTAATATTAACTAACATTCATATTATTTTTTAAGCTTTTCTTAATTTCCTAAATATTATCTTTTAAAATTAAATACAAGTAACAATCTATGAATCACCTACTAGATTTATTGGATTTTTTATGGGGAATAGTGATAGATTAGAAGTAATTATGGCGGGGACGCCAACATCAAAGGCATGAAATTAGGGCCGCGACAGGTTTTCTGGCGTAAGAAGAAACAACGTAGGAAAAAGCGGCGGAAGAAGTACCTAAAGGAGCCCAAGAGGACAACCTTTCTGCCCAGACTCGCTCGAGCGGCCATGGGCCTCACTCAAGCAAGAGTTTAGGCCAAAACTTTCGGCCAAAACTCGGGCGAGCGAACTGGTTCCCACTCCAACGAACATGGTTCCGGCTCAAGCGAGTTCCACCAACAACCTGCACGAGTTTACCTGAGGTTCTCGCTCAAGCGAGTCAAGTGACGCAAGAGTCCTTTTAATCTGGTCTTTTTTCCTTCTCTTTCTTGTACTTTTCACGCATTTCTAGGTCTCTACTTTGGGTGTGATTGTACTTTCCCTATTTTGGGGTTTTCTTCTTTTGGGACTTACTATATAAGGCCATTATGAAGCATTGTAAGGGAATTGGTCGATTTTATAAAAGTGTAAACACTTGAGCATTAATGGAGAGTGATTCTTCTTCCCCATGTGGGTTTAGTGCATGGGTCAAAAATCGTCCGATACCGATACGTATCGTCCGATACATATCGGTTTTGGACTTAGGCGGTACAATACAAAGGCATTGTACCGTACCCCCTTAAAAACAATATACTTATCGCCCGATACAGGCAATGTATCGTCCGATAATATGTATATTTTTTTTTTCCAATTGTCTACACAATCGATGGCGATTGTCTATACAGTCGATATCGATTGTGTAGACAATCGGAAAAAAAAAAATCGATTTTTTTTTTCCGATTGTCTATATAGTCGATATCGATTGTATAGACAATCGGAAAAAAGAAAAAAAAAAAAAAAAAAAAATCAATGTATCAAACCGATACGTATCGTCCTAGAGGTTAGGACAATACATATCAGTTTACCGATATTTTGATCCTTGGTTTAGTGTGATGCCCATGTTATTCTTTGATCATATCTTTACCTCTTTCTTCTATTTACTTGATATTTCTTTGCAATTAATCCTCATATCTTGTTTGCCCAAATCCCCAAATCCCTAAATCTAGAGCAACCTTGATGCTCATCCTTGTGGATTGACTCCAATCTTAGCCCGTCGATCTGTGATCGTTGTTGGGCTCGAGATTGCCTGATTTGAGACCGATTGATCGATTCAATTCAAAGGCCTAATAAGGATCTAACGATTCCACATCGATTGACAAGCGAGCGTCCCACGTTTCTAACGGTTCTCGTGCGTTGGATTGGACGCATGGTCAATTAAGCGGAATTCCATGAAACCCTAAGGTATCGCTTTAATTTAGGTTTATTGCTTAATTAATTAGTTTAATTTCAGCAACTATCATCTCATATTCATTTTAGGGTCGTTGTCCCGCATCAAATTACATTTTCAGCTTTTGCTTAATGTTTATTTTATTTTTCTTTTGTAAATGAAGCATGTCAAATATCTATGGACCTTCTCTTTTCAAATATCTATGGAATATTTACTAGATTTCTTGATGTTTAATCACAAATAAATTAGCAATAAAAATGTGTATATTTTTAAAATTTTCTAAATCATCACGTACCATTGGATGGTGCCGTGACACCACAAATCACTGGATCCTACTTAGTCCAGGAACAAGTAGGTTAAGCAGTGTAGTAGGTACTATGTGCAAAGCACATACATTACGCATGCTGCATGGGTCAAAATTCCGTACTTGTTAAAACACTTTTTCAACCATTTTCTGCTACATGGCGATAGTTTTAATAAATTAGTTGTTTTGATAGGTAAAGTTATGGCCGTGAAGAGAAGAAGAGCAACAAGAAGATGGTAGAGAGAAGAAGGAAGAAGGGGAGGTGTAAGGAGGAGAAAGCGTTGTCCCATATGCACAAATTACAAGTACACCATAACATAAAGATAAATTACAGTATTTCCCTTGAGCACATGCAATCCATCATCACTCCCCCTCAAGCTGGAGCATAAAAGCTATTATGCCCAACTTGCCAAAGAACACATGAAACCAAGAAGACTCAAGCACCTTAGTGAAGATATCTACCAACTTCTTAGAGACATGCTTGTAAGGAGTAGATATCAAGCAATCTTTTCTCAAACAAAGCGAACATCATCAACTATATTATTTATCCTTTAGTGCAGAACAGCATTGGAAGCAATATGGATGACAACCTGGTTATCGCAGTAAAGAGGTATGAGAGTTGTAACAAGGAAGCCAAACTCAGATAGCAAGGTCTTCAACCACATGAGCTTACAACATCTATGAGCAAGAACACAATATTCGGCTTCCACACTCGATCGAGAAACAACTCATTGCTTCTTACTTTTATAAGTGACCAGGTTATCTCCTAAGAAGGTACAGAACCAAATGTAGAGCGTATATGTATAGCATCACCAGGCCAGTCAGCATCAGAATATTCCATCATATCAAGGTGACCATTTCTCACACAGAAAATCCCACAGCTAGGACATGACTGCACAGTTATCTAAGAATGCAATGAACAACCTCAAGATGAGGCACGCATCGTGAGTTCATGACCAGGTCCACAAAACTCACACAGTGATGACAGGCCTCATGATGGTCAAGTAAATCAGCTTTCCAATTAATCGTTGATAAATCCTTAGACTAGTAATCAGGTCACCTATCACAGCATGAAGAGATTGATTTAATTTCATGGTGGAAGAGACAGGACGCTCCCTCAACTTTCCAATCTCACTGAGGAGGTCAAGAGCATATTTCCTCTGGGATATGAAGATACTTTTGGAGGAACATGCGACCTCAGTCCCTAAGAAGTAGCAAAGGGGTTCAAGGTCTTTAATTTTAAAGGCTTGACTAATAGCCTTATTCACGTAATTGATGAATGAAGCATCATCTCCTGTAATAATGATGTCATCAAAATATATACGAAAGTGCATCACCCTCCAATCACGAATGGATAGATACAGTATGATCCGCATGTCGACAAAAACCAATATCCAAAATCATAGTGTTGAATCGCTCAACTATGCACAAGAAGATTGCTTAAGGCCATAGATAGCCCTCTCAGCTCACAAACCTGGCCATAATTCTCCCCCTTAAGTGGAACACCGTAAGGAAGATTCAAGTAGACCTCTACAAGATTACCATGAAGAAAAGCATTCTTCAAGTCAAGTTGGGAGAGAGGCCAGCCTTGGTTGGCTTGCAATGGATAAGAGGACCTTGACAGAGTTGAGCGTAGCTACAAAAGCAAAGGTAGCTGTATAATCCAAATCCCATAAGTTTTGAATGAAGCCTTTACTACAAGGCGTGCCTTATAAAGCTGAATGGACAAATATGCACGATGCTTAACAATATAAACCCACTTGCAGTCAAAGGGATTTTTCTCCAGAGGTAAAAGATGAGATCCATGTCCCTATTTTCTTAAGAGTATGAAGCTCCTGAATCCTGGAACATAGGTTATTGAGTTATTTCCATTCAAGCTGCTACAATATCGTTATAGTGGAATGGGGGATAGTGACTGATGAAAGAGAGCTCAAAAATGCCTGATAAGATGGTGTGATAACCGGATAGGAAAAGCGAGATATTGGGTGAGAAGTACAAGTACTCTTGGTCTTGCAAAGAGCAAGAGGTAAATCAGAATCACGAATAAGAACAGAAAGGGGTAGGAGAGATAATACTCGAGTCAGAAGTAGGCAATAGACAGGGAGATATGATCATGCTAGGTTCATCCTACTGCCGGCAAGACTAAACTATCAGCTCCTTTTCGGATAAGTGTGAGAAGGCTTCTTATGAGAGGTAGGAGGATTTGCAGGAATAAAAGCAGGAAAGGGAAAATGGATAAGATTAAAAACGAAGACATTAAATTTCTTATGGATAAGATCATAACATTCATGGAGACGTGATAATTGATAAGATAAAACACTAATGATATGTGGAGTACTCAACAAAAGACACATTTGATAGCCTTGCCATCCAAATTACACCAAGTGCGACTCATCTTTTGCACAAAACATGTGCAACCAAAAAACCTTGACAAGAATTAAAAAAGGTGCCGTATCTGGCATAACAAACTGTAAGGGAGAGTTTCTTTCCAATACACGAGGAGGCATCCGGTTAATATGATAGCAAACAGTAAGGAGAGCAATGGATAACTATGGTTGGACGTCCATACCTCTCAAGAGAGAGCATGCTAATTCCAAGTGATGAAGGTTCTTACATAAGAGAGCAACATTCTGTTGCGGAGTATAAGGGCAAGAAAATTAATGATCAATGCCATTCTCCTGGAGGTAACATGTGAAGGAGTGAGAGATACACTCCCCTTCATTATCAGATCGAAGGGTCCAGATGTTACAACCATATTGGGTTGGATCATTTCATGAAATATACAAACAATAGAAAAGGTTCACATGAGATTTTAAGGAGTTGACCTAATGTAGTTCTAAAATAATCATCAATGAAAGTAACAAAATAATGAAAACCATCAAAAGAGCCAATGGGATTGGACCCCCAAACATCTGAGAGAACAAAAAAAAAATCAATCAGAACATCTATCCATATGTGATGGATTCACGATACAGGCGTTCTTAAATAGATACATCACATGATCAATGTTTAGAAGCCATTGCTAGGAGTGATAGTAAAGGCTTGGGATGCCTTTCCATAAAAAAGGACTTAACTCAGGAAACAAAGTGCTTAAAGTTTGTATACGAACATGGCCTAAGCGAGCATGCCAAAGAGAAATGTTGGCATTGCTATGATCAACCATACAATAATAATAAAAAAGGTGTAGAGGCCGGTAGTTGTCCCTATTGGAAGAGGTAAAGGCTTCCACTCCCACATCCTGATTCAAAAATTCTCCTAGACTTCAGGTCCTGAAATATGCAATGACTGTAAAGGTCATATTGCAGTTTAAATTCCTAGTTAGACTACTAATAGATAGCAGGTTAGTTGTGAGATGTGGAACATGAAGCATAGTAGATAAGCATAACGAAGAAGATAAAGTGCAGGAATCAATATTAGCAACAGGGATATGGGAACCATCTGCTAGTAGGACAATAGTAGATGTTAATGTAGGAAAGAGAAGACGACAATTACCTATCATATGACTGAGGTCTCCTAAATCAATGATACAGGAAGTGGATGGAGGTGAGGAGACATGAAATGTGGTACCTGATGGGTGTGAAATAGAATCCAAAGAGGAAGAAATGAAGCGAGTGGGCTCCTAGTATGGTGGGGCGTCACTGCTCCCTATAGTGTTGAAGCTCTAGAACATCGGCCTTGGTGCTAGCTCGAAGTAGACCTTGTCGTTGTCCCAATAATCAAAACCCTGCTACTCAGAGGTACTATCATCAATAGACAAAGTATGCATGGAGGCAGGGGTCCTTTGGAAGGATAACCATGGATTCCTTCTCTCCCTTGCACAAATCCACAAATTGAATCTGCATCCATTCTGTAAACCTTCTTGCATAGGTCATTGCTTCAACCCACGCATAAATAAAATCCCTAACCTTGAACAAAGACTTGTTGGAAATCGTGCATTTAATTCAAACCAAAAAAGTGTTTGATTTTTCTATGTTCTTGAATTAAGAAGGCTCTTTGAAATTATTATTTTTTTGGTAAATACCAAGGAGGCATTAAGTGTTTCATGGAAAAATGAAAAGTCACTTAGAAAGTTGAAAAGTCTTTTGGGTTTTCTAGAGTATATTGATGTAATTATTTCTAGTTGTATTGTGATGCCTATTTAAGAAGTGAAGTGTAATGAAAAATTAAGAAATTTTGTAAAAAAAAGTAAGTTTTATTTTAATATAAAAAACATTTACTTGTTTAAGTTAAAAGTTGCAATCTTTTCTACTCTTTGATTTATTTTATTATCTTGGGAAAGGCTTAGCAAAGCCAACAAAGTGGTTTCAGAACTCGGTTTCTCCCGATTTTTTTTCTCAAGATTCTATTCATCCGATCGTCGAGATGGCATCAAATCTTGTTCAACCTCAAATTCCTAAGTTGTCAAAAGACAACTATGATTGTTGGCAATTGCCACATTCAAACAAAGGTGCTATTTAGTTCGCAAGACTTGCTAGAAATCGTCACCGATGACTATGTAGAACCCACTACCGAGGCAAGAAGCCACCTACACAATGGAGCAAAAGAGCACTCTTTAGGAGCAACGGAAGGAGGACAAGAAAGCTTTGTTCCTACTGTATCAAGGGGTTGATGATACAACCTTTGAAAAAATTGTCGAAGCAAAATCAAGCAAAGAAGCATGGGACATTCTCGGCACCATCTTTAAGGGTGTTGATCGTGTCAAAAGAGTGCGTCTACAAACTCTTTGGGCTGAATTTGAACCCATTCACATGAAGGACAGCGAGGCTATTTCCGAGTATTTCTCTCGCATACTCGTAATAGTCAATCAACTAAAAAGAAATGGAGAAAGGATTGAGGAAGTTCAAGTTATGGAAAAAGTGTTGTGATCGCTCTCAAATAAATTTGAGCATGTGGTTGTGGCAATCGAAGAGTCAAAAGATTTAAAAACTCTCACAATTGAAGAACTCATGGGATCGCTCCAAGTGCATGAACAACGCATGAAAAAAATGTCTAGTTCTGCAGTAATTGAGCAAGGACTATAGTCAAAATTGACTCTAAATGAGCATTCACAACATGGCCATGGAAATTCATAGCGTGGTGGTCACACCAGTGTTAATCGTGGAAGAAGTTGCGGGAGAAGAAGTTTTCAAAACAATAATGAAAATCATAGAGGTCGTGGAAGAGGCACAGGAAGAGGAAATGTTGCTCGTGGGCACGGAAATAAGAAGAATGTCCAATGTCACAATTGCAACAAATTTGGACATTATGCTTCAAAATGTTGGCATAATGAATCCAATGATAAAAAGAATGTTCAATATTTCAATTGTAATAAGCATGGTCACTTCGCTTCGAAGTGTTGGCACAAAGAGTCTACAAACCAAAGCGTGCAATCAAACTTTACAGATGCATCAAATCAAGAGAAAAAGGATGGCACACTCCTCTTTGCACAAGAAGAAACTCAAGACAAACAAAATGTGTGGTACCTAGATTCGGGCGCTAGCAACCACATGTGTGGAAAGATGGAACTCTCTGAAGAACTCATTGAAGATGTTCAAGGGAACGTCAGTCTGGGAGACTCATCAAAGTTGTCGGTAAGAGGTAAAGGAAAAATTAAAATTTATCAAAAAATGGTGCACCTCAATATGTCTCTAATGTGTATTATGTACCCAATATGAAAAGCAATATACTTAGCATTGGGCAGCTCTTAGAAATGGGGTATATAATACACATGGAGAATTATTTCCTCTCTTTAAAAGATGATCAAGGAAGGCATGTTGCAAAAGTTCAAATGGCACCAAACCGCATGTTTCCCCTCTCTCTTAGCACAAAGTTTGAAAAGTGCTACCATGGACTTGTAAACAATGAGTCATAAATGTAGCATCTCCGTATGGGGCATCTTAACTTTACTCAGTTAAAGCTCTTGACATCTCAAGCATGGTCCGTGGATTGCCAAATATTGAAAAGCGGGAATTTGTATGTGAAGCATGCACTCTTAGCAAGCGATCAAGAAATCTTTTTTCAAGTGGAAGTTCATGGAGAGCCTCTAAACCATTAGAGTTGGTTCACACAAATATATGTGGACCAATTGAACTAGTTTCTCATGGAGGTAATAGATACTACATTACCTTCATAGATGATTTCAGCAGAAAATTATGGGTTTATTTTTTGGAAGAAAAATCAATCGCTTTTACTACTTTTAAAATTTTTAAAGCACATGTTGAATTGAAAAGTTGTTATAAACTCAAAACAATGAGATCTGACATAGGTGGTGAGTACACCTCAAATGAATTTTGAGATTTTTGTAGAGAATAGGGCATTAGACATCAACTTACTATAGCATATACGCCACAGCAAAACGGAATCGCATATGAAAAGAACCGTACCATTCTTGACATGACAAGAACCATGTTAAAAGAAAAGAGTCTATCAAAGAATTTTTGGGTCGAAGCAGTAGCATGCACGTCTTATCTTCTCAACCGGTGCCCTATAAAAAGTTTCAAGTATAGATACTTCATTACCTTCATAGATGATTTCAGCAGAAAATTATGGGTTTATTTTTTGAAAGAAAAATCAATTGCTTTTACTACTTTTAAAAATTTTAAAGCACATGTTGAATTGAAAAGTTGTCATAAACTCAAAACAATGAGATCTGACATAGGTGGTGAGTACACCTCAAATGAATTTTGAGATTTTTGTAGAGAATAGGGCATTAGACATCAACTTACTACAGCATACACGTCACAGCAAAATGGAATCGCATATGAAAAGAACCGTACCATTCTTGACATGACAAGAACCATGTTAAAAGAAAAGAGTCTATCAAAGAATTTTTGGGTCGAAGCAGTAGCATGCATGTCTTATCTTCTCAACCGGTGCCCTATAAAAAGTTTCAAGTATATGACACCACAAGAGGCGTGGAGTGGCTGCAAACCAAGGGTAGCACAACTAAGAAATTTTTAGGGTATTGCATATGCTCAAGTTCCGGAAGCTAAAAGAAAGAAGCTAGATGACCATGGAGAAAAGTGCATCTTCATTGAATATAGTTACGAATCTAAGGCTTACAAGTTCTATAATCCACTTACTAACAAAGTAGTGCTGAGTAGAGATGTTGTTTTCAATGAAGAAGAGTTGTGGAAATGGAATGAAAATGACAAAAGCAAAGAAAACCAGTTTGAGATAGAAGAGATTACAAAAGAAGAAAGTTCAGAAAAAGTTGCCTCCACACCTTTGCAAGCAGCATATCTTCAAGTCAAAAGACTCCTATTGGCACTATTCAAAGTGCTACCTCATCAACCCAAAACTCAAGAAGATCATCGGTAACACCAATCAAAATGATAAGTTTATGTGATATATACGATCAAACTAGAGAGATGAATCTTTTTTTTCTTTATGCCAATCACGAGCCTCTAACTTTCAAAGAGGCTATAAATGAAGAAGGTTGGAAGAATGCTATGAAAGATGAGATCCATGCCATTGAAAAGAATAACACATGGGAGTTGACCTCACTTCCTCAAGGTCAAAAATTTATAGGCGTAAAGTGGGTATACAAAATCAAGCATACCATAGAAGGCAAGGTTGAATGTTATAAAGCAAGGCTTGTGGCTAAAAGGCTACAAACAATAGTTTGGCATAGAGTATGATGAAGTCTTTGCACCAGTTGCCCGACTTGACACAATAAAAATATTGATATCTATTGCAGCCCATCATAGTTGGAAAATATACCAACTAGATGTCAAATCAGTGTTCTTGAATGGTATTCTCGATGAAGAAGTTTATGTTGAGCAACCCGAAGGCTTCCTAGTCAAAGGTAAAGAACACAAGGTGTATCGTCTCAAGAAGGCACTATATGGGTTAAAGCAAGCCCTGCGTGCTTGAAACTCTCGGCTTGATGGTTATCTTCAACAAAATGAATTCATCAAGTGTCCATATGAACATACTCTCTACATAAAAAGAAATTCTCAAGGAAAAATGTTATTTGTTTGTATTTATGTTGATGATTTGCTATTCACAGGAAACTGTCAGGAGATGTTTAAAGAGTTCAAGCAAACTATGTTCAAGAAGTTCGAGATGATTGACTCTGGACTCATGTCTTTCTTTCTTGGCATTGAGGTTCGTCAGCAAGATGATGGCATCAAAATTTTTCAAGAAAAATATGCTAAAGAGTTGCTTCAAAATTTTCATATGAGCAATTGCAATGCCACCAATACACCTATTTCAGTGGGCTTGAAAATAACAAAAGGAGAAGGAAAGAATGTTGATCCAACACTTTACAAAAGTTTGATTGGAAGCCTAAGATACCTCACAACCGCAAGGGCAGATATTGTCTATTGTGTCGGACTTCTAAGCAGTTACACGGAAACACCAAAAGAATCTCATTGGCTTGCAGCAAAAAAAATCCTAAGGTATATAACAGGTACTTTGGATTTTGGTCTTTTGTATTCGTATAATGATGATGCTACATTATATGGGTACTCGGATAGTGATTGGGGAGGTGATCAAGATGAAAGAAAAAACATCACAAGTTATGTATTCTTTCTTAGATCAACGGCTTTTACATGGGCATCTAAGAAACAAAGTATTGTTGCACTATCATCATGTGAAACGGAGTATGTGGCAAGCACATTGAAATCAGTTATCATTTCTTAAGGGATCATGTGAACGAGAGAACTATTGAGTTTGAGTATTGCAATACCGTTGATCAAGTTGTCGATATCTTCACCAAAGCTACCAATTGGAACATTCAAAAGATTAAGATCGATGCTAAGAATGATTGGAAAAGAAAAGGATTTTATTTGAAAGGGGGTGTTGGAAATCGTGCATTTAATGCAAACCAAAAAAGTGTTTGGTTTTTCTATGTTCTTGAATTAAGAGGGCTCTTTGAAATTATTTTTTTGGGGGTAAAGACCAAGGAGGTATTAAGTGTTTCATGAAAAAATGAAAAGTCACTTAGAAAGTTCAAAAGTCTTTTGGGTTTTATAGAGTAGCATTTATTTATGTAATTATTTCTAGTTGTATTGTGATGCCTATTTAAGAAGTGAAGTGAAATAAAAAATTACGAAGTTTTGTAAAAAAAACAAGTTTTATTTTAATATAAAAAAGGTGTACTTATTTGAGTGAAAAGTTGCAATCTTTTCTACTCTTTTATTTATTTTTTAATCTGGGGAAAGGCTTAGCAAAGCCAACAAGATTGTCCCTATTATCCAATTTCACAAACTAAAAAATAATACTAATAATAAGGAAAAACATTCCATGAAAAATCCTAATACACCCAAAAACAATTAAAATAACAATATCAGGTCCCATCCTGATATTAGAGTGTACCGTATTTGATAACTACCACACGTTAGTTATCTCAACCAATTGTAACCGCTCACGGTTATATTTATAATCTTATTTATGCACTTTCCTATCAGAGTATTGTAACGCATGGTAAACAATGTAATCGACTATGGAAATTTGTCTATTCTATATTTCTATCCACATCTGCTCTCGTTTATCTCCTTATTTTTCTTCTTTATTTTATAATTTTAACACCTGGACATCTAGGATATTTGTATGCCTTGCCTTAATTTTGGAGTAGCCTCTATTACTTGCAGGTATCTTATTTTTGAACAAAAAAGTGAATCTACTTGGACCATCTCAAGGTGATACAACAAACTTTCAATCCCTTATTCTAAAAGTTAGCCAAGTTGTTAGATCGAGTCAGCATGAACTCAAATGTAATTCCCAATCTTTCCTCAAGCCCTAATTTCCCTCTATATGTGCATATGTGCAGGCAACCATGACATTTACAATCTTGCCCCAAGCCCTAATTTCCCTTGATATGTGTGCGTGTGTAGGCAAGCATGAATTGAACAACTACAAATTGTACCCACCTATATTTTGACAACTTGACATTGTTCACCTCCACATTGCATGTTGCATTGATGGTGCAAATGCCCAAGTCTAAGAAATCTTAGGCTTGCTTGATGCATCTTTAGCGAAACCTACTCCATTTCAAGAAAGAGGCATCCGCCATGGCTTAGTTCTGGGATTGGAAAGAGAAGCAATGATAAATTTGCAGAAAGTTGGTCGGTATCAAGTCAACCATGCTTGTTAGAATCTTGTTTACCTATAGTAATCTAGTGACACAATGAAGGACCCAATGTGGAAAATATATTTCATCTTCCCTCTACTGATAGAGATGGATGTAATGTGCATCATCAACCTTATTCAGGTCGCACGCATTGAAAACCCTAGATGCCATGCAAGTGGAGCGGAAATGACAATCGTAACAGTATTGCAAACAGAAACCCCATAGAGGTTGATATTTAATGTATCTTTCAAAGTAAAGTAATCGACCTACGCCTACCAACTTGGGGATGTCGGTGAACTATGAACATCATAAAGCTACACTCTTAAAAACTTGAAAATTGCCACAAGTTCATAAAAAATTATAAAGTTGGTTTTAGGTCCAAATATAGAGAATTTGGAGGGAAGTAAAAAAGAAACTAAAACTGACGTAAACAAGGTCAAGCTCACAAAATTAATGGAGATCAAATAGGAGGTCTAACAATTGAAATTTACACCCAGTAAACCTTAGTCAAAGCTATCTAATCTTGTTAATGTTGGAAAATCTAGAACAGTTGAATGAATTTCTCTATTGACATCATTCACTTAACATTTATACAAATAATAGACCAATGAAAAAAAAATGAGCATAGATCAAATTGCGGAAAAAAGAAATAACATTCAGATAGTGTATAAGGATTATGGAAAAGGGAATTCAAACTCACACGGCGATCGAAGAATCGAACAGCCCTGGGGTCCTGAAATATGCATGCGATCAACAACTCCAAGGAGTTAGGGCATCGAAAAAAGTACTTAGAATACAATAAAAGAATAGAAGAAAATTAACTAGTGGTAGAGCTCACTTGAGGTAGCGTTTTGAAGAATGAGATGAAGCCTTGAGCTTGCTTAGCATCTACAGTTAAATCGAGGGGGGGGGTGTTATTTTTGCAGGTTGAAACCAGTAATTTTATTTATGAAAAATGACGCCTTTTTTTACCTAGTTTTAGTTCGGGGAGCTTGTTCTGTTCTTGCGAATTGTCTGCCATGGCTTCTTCGTTCTTCGTTGGAGATACTAGAAAAGGTAAGTAGGTAAGTGAGCGAATGTGTAGAGAAAGCGATTCAAGTTACTTAGACCAATGACGTCATCGTTATTAAGATGTGGCGGGAAAATGTACCTCGAGCTTTGGAAAGGGATAATGGCTCCTCACCGTCATTTAACCACGAAAATGGTATTTAATTGTTTAAATTAAAGTTACACTTGTTTTATTGAGCTTTTCATTATCAGCCATCAAAACTAAAAACAACGATTACTATTTCAGTTAACAGATCGGATGGTGTAAATCTCTCTAAAACGCCATTTTGAGCGTATTGCATTTAAATCTATGATCTAACTTTAACGATGTGAGAGTTAGATCCAAAAAATAATCATCTTAAATCATTGATAGTGTAAGATCATTTAAACTGTTTAAATGACAGGCAAGAGAGTTAGATCTGTTAAGTGTCAGGTCCAAAAAAATAACCATCTTAAACCATTGAAGGTGTAAGATTATTTAAACAAAATTTTGGTGTCTAAATGACGGTCAAGAGAGTCAGATCCAAAAAATAATCATCTTAAACCATTGATGGTGTAAGATCATTTAAACACAATTTTGGTGTTTAAATGACAGTCAAGAAAGTCAGATCCAGAAAAAAAAAATCATCTTAAACCATTGATAGTGCAATATCATTTAAATACGTTTTTGGTGTTTAAATGACGATCAAGAGAGTCAAATCCGAAAAAAAAAATAACCATCTTAAACCATTAATGGTGTAATATCATTTAAACACGATTTTGGTGTTTAAATGACAGTCAAGAGGGTTAGATCCAAAAATAACCATCTAAAATAATTGATGGTGTAAGATAATTTAAACACCATTTTCTGTGATTTTTGGTGTTTAAATGACAATCAAGAAAGTCATATCCAAAAAAAGAAAAATCATCTTAAATCATTGATAGTGTAATATCATTTAAATACGATTTTGGTGTTTAAATGATGGTCAAGAGAGTTAGATCCAAAAAAAAAAAAATCAT
Organism: Chloranthus sessilifolius; assembly: GCA_021018995.1. Lineage (NCBI taxonomy): Eukaryota > Viridiplantae > Streptophyta > Magnoliopsida > Chloranthales > Chloranthaceae > Chloranthus > Chloranthus sessilifolius. The sequence goes on along the minus strand of CM037584.1, from coordinate 24,666,906 downwards.
CTTAAATCATTAATGGTGTAATATCATTTAAACACGATTTTGGTGTTTAAATGACAGTGAAGAGGGTCAGATCCAAAAATAACCATCTTAAATAATTGATGGTGTAAGATAATTTAAACACCATTTTCTGTGTTTAAATGTCAGTAAAGAGTGGCAGATCCAAAAAAATATCCATCTTAAACCAGTGATGGTGTAAGACCATTTAAACACAATTTTGGCATTTAAATGACGGTCAAGATAGCTGGGTCCAATTTAAAAAGGATCATACTCTATGAGCGTCATTTAAACACTAAAATAGTGTTTTGAGAGATCTTACACCATTAAATTAATACTTTTTATCTAACACTATGAAGTGTGATTTATTATTATGCCATGCCGTGCATATATGTGATAAATTTAAATTGTTCAAGTGGCAATCTGGCATTAGATCATGTATCAACTCAAAGAAACATGCCTATAAGCGAATGTAAACCATTCGATTGTTGAATTTTAACATCAACTAGTAAAACTAAAAACAATTATTGGTCCACTGCTCATATAGTTTAAATCTCTCTAAAATATTATATTTGGGCTTGTTGCACTTTAACCTTTGATTTATCACTTTAGCAGTATGGATCACCAACATCTTAAACTATTGACGGAGTAAGATTATTTAAGCAATATTATAGTGTTTAAATGACGATTCGGAGAATTGGGTTCAAGTCGGATCCAAAAAATAATCATCTTAAACCATTGATAGTGTACAATCATCTAAATACTATTATAGTGTTTAAATGATGGTCTAAAGAGTAAGGTCCAAAAATTAATTATCTTAAACTTTTGATGATATAAAATCATTTAAACATCATTGTAGTATTTGAATGATGGTTAAGAAAATCGGATCGAATTTTAAAATCCTCCAAAATTTTGGACCAGTTGTGTGACATTTCAATTGACGACTACAGTGTCTTGGCGTGTCACATTAGATGATTTTTAATAAGGGTAGCCGCTACAAATGTTGCAGTTCAATAAGTGTCTTTTACGGTAGGCAAGAAAATATGTGATGGTTCCTATAAAGGGTCTTTTAAGGTGGGCAAGAAAAGATGCGGCGGTTCCTTTAAAGAGTAAAACGAAAAGGTATCAAACAACTCATTCCGGATTGGCCAGGGTCACCCTTCGAAAAGCAAAACTTTTAAATTTGACTCTTAAAAACGTATTGGCCACTCGCACAAATTTATGTCCAATAACTGATATGTATAATATGGGGTGTTGGTGCTCTAATAGGCCAACGACCAAAAGCGGACTAAACTATCCATAGAACTACAGAATCCTTCTAAGATGAACCCATGTACAAGCTACTATGAATCAAAGTAGTCAAGCTGCACTTTTGTGGTCGTTACCTATACTAAAATTTACCCCAATATATTAAAGACTTAGTCTACAATAGGTGCCCACTCATTATGAGTGGACATAGCGGTCCACATGTCGCTCTGATTGATTGTTTGCACGAATTTTTATGCATTGAAAATATGTGCAAGTCACTCAATCATAGAGACATGTGAACTATTATGTCCACTCATGATAAGTAGACACACATTGTAGACTAACTCTATATTATAAGGGTTTTTTGTAGTAATTTAAATTTCATGTCTTTGATACACCTAAATTATTCATATGTGCATAATAGCGTATATACCGCATGGCTTGATTTTTTTAAACGTTTTACTTAAAAGATACATGTTTTGATTTTTCAAACTCTCATATTTACTTCTATCATTATTTTATTCAAGTTATAAAGCAGTTTACTAGTTAAAGGTTTGATTTAAAGACAAGAGGTTAGAGGATAGTATCTTAGTACGTAGATTTTAAACTTTTATTTTGAACTTTGAAGTAAATATCTATACATCCTTCTATGGTGTGCATGCTTTTATTTTTTAAAATATTTTAATTAAAATTTCATATTTTAATTTTTTAGACTCTTATATTTATTTATATCATTATCTAACATAAGTTATGTGATAACTTATTGGTTAGAAGTTTGAGTAAGAGATAAGAGGTATGAGGATCGAATCTTAGTACATAGGTTTAAATATTTATTTTGGACCTTGAAGTAAATGAATCCTGGAGACCTTAGAGAAGATATTCTAAATCCTCATTTTCTAAAAAATTTCTTTTTGAAAGATCGGCGAGACATTTGCATCTATTATTAAACGGCCTTCTCCTCCTTCAAGAGTCATCGCCATAATGAGAAACTCGATTGAATCGTGAAGATACAATCGATCTAGATATGAAAAAATCATGCTATCCTTTAAAACTTAAAATATCAATTTAAATATAAGTTTTATGTTAATTAATGCTTTTATTACATAAATAATTAAGGGTATGATTAGATGTGAATGCATGTTACAATTGATGCTTTTTATTTTGATGTTTTTGGCTAAAAATTAAGTTAAAATCCTACCATGCAATTTGAGGCACTTTGAGGAGTGCTCACAAGTTGAAATCGATCGATCAATTTTGAACGATAATTCATGGTATGCTCACAGGTCGAAATCGATCGATCAAACTTGTAAGTCGATTAATCGATTTTGGAAGATATTTTATAGTCTGCTCTGGGGTTGAAATCGATCAATTCTATAAATCGATCGATCAAGTCAGACTGATAATGATTTGAAAACTCACGAGTAGAAATGATCGATCGAAATGGGAAATTGATCGATCAATTCTAAGCAGATAAGTTTCATAGATTTGGACTCGGGACAGACGTTTGAGTCTTACTTTTCAGTTCTTTTTATAATGGGTTGATTAAATGCTAAGGTTTATGCTCAATGATTATATCCACATGCACTTTAATGTTTTATGACGGTCTATGAATTACATGATTAAGACACATGAACATAATGAAATGTTAAGAAATGATTGTATTTGATTAAAGTTAACGTGTTGAGAGAGATTTAGTCTAATATTAAATAATAAGAATGATTACACCCAACGTCTTGAGAGGGACGAAATTTAACGAAACAATGAATAAGAATGCATTAGACCCAACGTCTTGAGAAGGACAGAGTCTAAAAGTCAACGTCTTAAGAGAAACAGATAATAAAATGAAAAAGGCCTTATTAGACTCAACGTCTTAAGAGGGACGAAATCTAAAAGTCAACGTCTTGAGAGGGACGAGTAAAAAATGAACTTAAAAGAAAAGATAACTCATGTGATGATGACTTTCATGTCACGTTTCAGTTCCTTTCAGCTTATTGAAATTATGCATGTTACAAACTCACACTCATGAATTATGAAAGTATTTACATTGCGATGATCGATATCTTATGTTTTAATGGATTGAATGTCTGATCCATACAACTATAAACTTATACCCCTTGTTGATGTGGTGGCCAAATGAGACAAGTGTAGTCGAAGCTAACGTATATACTTATAGTGATGAGACTGTACGTAGTGTTCAGGGACCTGAGATGGATGTTGATGAAGGCTTCGTAGCCTAACTATTTATTTCTTTTAATGTTATTATTTTCAAATGGATGAGACAATGTTTGACTAGTAATTTTATTAAAAATGCTTTAAATTATTAAGCATGTTAGACATTATAATTGGAATAAGATGATTGTCATAGGTTTTATTGCTATTGATTAATCCTTATTGAATATTTCATTCTATTGTTTAAGATGCTCTTAGTACCTTAGAATAAGTTTTTACTTCATGATATGCGATGGTACTGCCTACGATCTTACAATCATCCATTGTGAGATTTTGGGTCGCTACAATAACACCGGATGTTTCTCTAATAAATAAAAATATATTATGGGAAAAACCTTAGATTATAATCTCATTTGGAGTTCTTCTTAAGAATGGAAGTTCTTCCCGTAAGAAATCTTAGAGACCTTAGAGAAGAGATTCTATATACTCATTTTCTAGAACTTTTTGTTTTTGAAGATCGGCGAGACGTTTGCATTTATTCCCAAGCGGCCTTCGCCTCCTTTAAGAGTCATCGTCATAGTGAGGAATTCGATTGAATCCGGAGATACGATTGATCTAGGTATTAAAAATTCATGTTTTCTCTTGAAACTTAAAATATCGATTTAAATATGTGTTTTATGTTAATTAATGTCTTTATTGCATACATAATGAAAAATATGATTAGATGTGAATGCATGCTACGATAGATGCTTTTTTATGTTGATATTTTTTTGTAAAAATCGGGTTAAAATCTCACCATGCAATTTGAAGCACTTTGAGGAGTGTTCACTGGTTGAAAACGATCAATCGATTTTGGACAACATTTCATAGTTTAGTCTCGGGTTGAAATCGATCGATCAATTCTGGAGATCGATTAATTGAGTTAGACTAATAATGATTTGAAAACTCACAAGTGGAAATTGATCAATTGAAATTAGAAATCAATCGATCAATTATGAGCATATAAGTTTCACAGATTTGGACTCGGAGCAGACGTCTATGTTCTACTTTTCAACTCTTTTTACAATGGTTTGATTAAATGTTAAGGTTTATACTCAAAAATTATATCCACATACACTTTAATGTTTTATGATAGCCCATGAATTACATGACTAAGACATATGAACATGATGAAATGTTAAACAATGATTGTATTTGATTAGACCCAATGTCTTGAGAGGGACAAAGTCTAAAAGTCAATGTTTTGAGAGAGATGGATAATTAAATGAATAAGGGCTTATTAGACTCAATGTCCTAAGAGGGATGTAGTCTAAAAGTCAACGTCTTAAGAAAGACGAGTAAAAGATGAACTTAAAAGAAAAGATAAACTCATACGATAATGATTTCCATGTCACATTTCAATTCCTTTCAGCTTATTGAAATTATGCATGTCATAAGCTCACACTCATGAATTATATAAATGTCTACATTGCGATAATTGATATCTTATGTTTTAATGAATTACATATCTGGTCCATATAAGTGTAAACTTATACCCTTTATTGATGTGGATGACCCAATGAGACAGGTATAGTCGATGATAATGTATGGACTTATGGTGATGAGACTACACGTGGTGTTCAGGAACCTGAGATGAATGACGATGAAGGCTTTGTAGCTTAGTTATTTATTTTAATTTAATATTATTGTTTTCAAGTGGACGAGACAATGTTTAGCTAGTAGTTTTATGCAATGTTTTAAACTTTTTAGCATATTAGACCTTATAATTGGATTAAGAAGATTCTCATGAGTTTTATTGCGATTCATTAATGTTTATTGAATTTTTTCTTCTGTTGTTTAAGATGCTTTTAGTGTCTTATAATATTTTTTTGGTTTATAATATACATTGGTACGCCCTAAAATCTTACAATTAGCAATTGTGAAATTTCGGATCGCTACATTTTTACTATAAAATATCACTTTAACATAGGCTGAACAAAGAAATAGTTTACCCAAGGTTATCCAATTTGCTTAAGCCCACTTAATGTGATATTAAAAAAATGTTGATTGGAGTTTTCATCCTTGGCCATGTCGTTCCCTAGGATAGATGGAACCAAACTGCCCAAGTCATTATTAGTGATATAAATATATTAAATCTTTTATTATAAAATCAAAATAAGTATTAATTTTAAAATTGCAAAACTCATTTTACCCCTAGCAAATCCGGTTCCACGAAGAGTAGCAAACCTTGAATCCCAAACCCAATTCCAAAGGAGCAAATCAACAAACCAGGTGACATTGGTTTAGCCTTGAGAATTTAGAGTTGTCAATGGGTCGTATTGGGAAAAAATTTTGGTTGCCCAACAAGTAAAGGGCATATGTCTGACTCGATGGGCAGAGGGAATACGCCCAGCCAGACCTGAATAATTGACCCGATCCGATGTGCGAGCCGAAAACTTGACCCAACCTTGTCAATATCGTAAGTTCGTAACCTTTAGACCATAGGTTTAATCCCAATTTACCCATCAAATAAAAAAAAATTACTAACATTTGAAAATTTTAAACATCGTTAACTTCGAAAAGATTCAATAAATATTTAAAAAATTTATAAATCAAGCAAATATTCGGCAATAAGTTAGTGGACCATCTATTTCAACAGTCATGCCCAAAATTTAATTAATTCAGTGAATTTTGTGAAAGAGCCTCAATACATATAATCGTAGAACTCTAGAGCAAACTATATGCTATTTTTGAAATGGAATCCGGCTCTAGGGATAATTGTTCCACTCAGAGTATGCTTGATCATAGTCACCAAATCGGGGTTCGGCAATAGTTGGCAAGGTTAAAATTCATAAAAAAATTGGCAAATTCGGGAAGTTAGGGAAATATTCGGAGGAAAAATCGGTGAGAAAAATTTTACATAGAAATAAAAAGATTTAAAATTAAAAAATTAGTTTGTCACAAATTTTTGAAAAATTCAGGAATAATTTGCATATTTTTGTGATAAGGCAAATTTTCGAAAAATTCATGAATAATTCGGGGGACCTTAAATTCGTGAATTATTCAAAAATTCGACGATTTTGTGACTATGTTTGATATTAGGCGGCAAATGGAAGGTCCATACCTTTCCATTGTTCTGGAAGGAAATACCATGTGGCAAATAAAATCCCATAGGTTCCTATTTTTAAAAAAATTTCCAAAGGAGGACCATCGTATCGTCATTTTTGAATCATTCAGAAAAGCTAAGTTATGATTTTTGATTTAGTCTCTGCAGCTTGAGGTTTTCGCCGTAAAATTGTTAATTGCCTCGAATTAGGCTGTAGAGATGATAAATAATAGAGTACCTGTATTTGCAATCGAAGATTCCTTCCTTACAACTAAGTTATGTATGTATGAAAAACTAGTTAATTGCTTTTAATATGATGATAGAAATCATTTTTCATCCCAATCTTCCATGCTACAGATCTTGAGATATGAGCTAACCATCAAATGAAAAAATATTGTTTCCACACACATTCCAAAAAGTGAGTTGAGAACCAAGTTTGATGGTACGCTCATGATTACATTCACCTTTTGGATGTGTACTACATGAAATCAACATTTGACCGTCTAATGGTATGCTCATTATTTCAAGATCCATTGTGAAAGATTGGATGGAAAGCTATCTCCATTGTCAAATCAAAGCAGTCAATAATGTCTTGGCATGTAAACTTTAGTTGCAAAGAAAGAATGTCTAGTTGCAAGTAACGGCACCCTAATTAACAAAGGCAGCGTCTTATCCTAGAGGCATTCGACCAAAAGGTCCAAAACGATGACGGTAGGACGACCGACAAAAGCTTGGGTTTTAGCACATTTAAAAGCTTCCTTACTTCTTGGTCAACCTTTTTGTCACACTGCTTTTGTAAATCACTTTAGAGCCCACATTTATAATTTGTTTAAGTAAGGTGTAGGTCACCAACTACACTCCACCGTATAACAACATTTACATAGCCTAGAGTAGATTACATTATGCTTCTTCTAATACTAATACGAGCATGACAGGTTGGTATCAAGGTTTAAAAACCGTTACAGATGCGTATGTCGGCCCAGTCTTAGGTCCAGACATAAGGCTTTAAAATCGATTCATATAGGCCATGTCGGCAACCTAGTTGGCCGATATATATCACCCGATACTGATATGTATCGGTCAAATCAGAGGCCTTTTTTTTAGTGAATTTAAAATTTGACTTTTTTAAAAATTAAAAAAAAAATTATTTTATTTTATGATAATATATGATATAGACAATCTAAATGTGCCTTATATATTGTAGAGAGTATAACACTTCATAAGCATACTACAAAAAATAAGACTATTAGCGGCAGTCAAAATTGTTACTATTAACCAAAAACTTTGTTGTTTCAATAGCGATAAGATTAGTAGTGGCAATTTTTTTGTTTATAGCGACAATTTTGACTACTGCTGAAATACCTTATATTTATAATGACATCACTTGAGTAATAAATTTCACACAACAAAGCACTCACATTGAGTAACACATGAGAGAATAAATCCCACCCAACAACCCGTGACTTGTATTGATACCACGAGTTGAGGGTGCATGAGGACTGAGGAGCCCTCTCATCTTCTTTGTTTCTAAAGGCTCCTCAGAGGGGATTTTCTGTCTCAAGATTATTGCTCTAGCAGGGATGAAAGACAAAAAGATAAAACAAAATAATGTATATATATATACACGCCTGGTCACATCGACTCAATAGGTTCAAATTTGATACATCTCCGGTGATATGTATCGGAATGTCACAATTTTTAAAACCTTGACTATACATATAGTACCCATACCTATCGATATATATTAAAATATCTTTTTATTTTAGAATATTAATCCAAATGATATGTTCTGCATTATGTTTGATTCATATCGGTCATATTGATCAATATAATCGATATAACATAATTATTAGCCGAATTTATATCATATAGAGTCGGGGCTTCGTGTCGACTTTGGCCTAGACCATAGGCTATAGATATTAACCCATATGTAAAACCATGGCTGGCACGTAGGTATTAGGTGACGTCTTAGATAAAATAGGCCAAAAAGTGTATTAGATGACCTAACCACTTGATTTAGGATTTAGGTCTAACAATTAGTTGTAGGATAAATGGAAAATGATTGCCGTTTTATAGACCGGATATAAGTGACATAATGTTAAACAGTTATTAGAGTATTTTTACAATCATATATATATACACTTCTAATATGAATAATTGTGCATATCTTTTTGAATAATTTATATTTAAGTACATCGATTAAAGGATTCCAAAGTTCTAAGCTATTGTTCGTCGGCTCACAAAGGCAAATGACTGCTAGTTAGATTACTTGGTTTCACCAACCTTGCTGCCATGCCAAACAAGTTTAATCTATATTATGGAATATGGACTATCGCTTGGACATATTGGATCAACAATGGTTGCCACAGGATTCATTGGAAAAAAAAAACCTGGTGATTAAGACTGTCAAAGTTCTGGGTTAGGGTGGGCTACCCGAAAACCTAGCCCAGTCCTATAGGGTAAGAATAGGCCCTAGCCCGGACCTAACTTAACTGGGCTTTGACATACCCATCTTTAGGCCTAAGCTAGGCAGGCTGGGCCAGGCTTCGGGCTTTATTATTTATAGTTAATTTTTTTGAAAAAATACATCATTAAAAATAGTGATATGTTTTTAATGAAGGAAAAACCTCTTTAGACCTCTCTTTATAAATATTCAAATCACAAAAGATATCATTATAATCATTTGCTCAATTATTCTAACGGTAATATTGAGAGTTATTTGGTAATTTGATTATATATATATAGGCCCGGGGATATGAGTTGGAATGCAGGGTGGATCCATGCATTCCAATCAGGTAGAGTCTATATGGAAATTATCAAGGCAGTCAGGTGAGATGGAAACTTGTACTACAAAAAATAAGGTTATTAGCGGCAGTCAAAACTGTAACAAAAAAATCGCCACTAATACCTTCGTCGCTAATACTCTTAATAGTCTTTAAAAAAAAAATTGCCACTATTGACCGTCGTTAATAGTCTTATTTTTTGTAGTGATAAATGATTAGTGATCACTCAAAAAATTTGGGTTTGATCGGATACATACACACCATCCAATTAATATGTGGTCAAAGGAGAGAAAATTCAATCTTCCAAATTATGTGGGGTGGTACCTAAACTTTGACCACGGTTTGAACTAATGCAAACTTTTTAATCTTTTATTATAGATCACATGCTATAGAGCAGATGATTTCAAAACGGGTATTGCTTTGGAATCACCTGGCACATGGCACGTGTTCCGAGATTGAAATGCATGAATTCATCCATGCATTCCAACCTATATGCCCTTTTCCAATATATATATATATATATATAGGAAGAGGGATCCATCTTCCATGGGAGGACGGTTACCATCCTCTAACCTTCTACGTAGAGTTTCACGTGGTACTCAAAATATTATTTCGATGCCACGTGGACCTTGGGTGCATTACTTAGATCATTTTTGAAAAAAAAAAAAAAAAAAACTCATCTCCACTGTGTATTTTTTGAGCCGTGAAATGTGGACCAATGAAAATTGTCAAACTTTGATTTGTGGGTTTAAATTTTTTTTTCAATTTTTTTAAAATATTGATCTGAACTGTCCACCTGTGCTCCACGTGGATCTTAGAAGATGGACACCGCCCTCCATTGGAGGACCTAACCGGCTCCCATATATATATATAGAAGCCCGAGGATCACTACAAAAAAAAAAGACTAATAGCGGCAGCCAGAAACTGCCGCTATTAACAAAAAACTGCCACTACTAGTCCTGTTGCTATAAAAAATTGTCGCTAAGGCCCTTAACAGCATGTGCCGCTAAAACACCTTATTTTTGTAGTGGATATGCATCCGGGCGTAGAGATATCTTTACGCCAATTGATATGAGTGCAACATGTAGTGCCATTTTTGTGAAGTGATGGGTGGCATGGGGCCCACTTTGGTAACTAGGGTTACACTTTTAAAAGTTAAATAGCCTTCCAGTCGTCATTCTTGACTTTTTTAAAGTCTCTTTCTTTTTTCTATTTTTCCAAAAAATGTCAGACTTACTTTTTTCCATGCATATTTTACTCAAAAAAAGTGGTGCCCGGTAGCGAAGAGCCAACACCCCGAAACGAACCGCCGATGCCCCTAAAACGAAGCCTCGGCGCCTTGTTTTAGAGGCTCTGGTGCTTTGTTAGGAGCGTCGGCGCTTCGGAAAAAAAATAAAAATAAAATAAATAAATAAATAAAATAATATATATATATATATATATCGAAGTGTCGATACCCCTAAAATGAAGCGTCGATACTTCGTTTAGGGGTGCTGACGCTTCCTTAAAAAAAAAAAAGAAAAAAAAAACTTCTGAAGCACTGACGCCCCTAAACGAAGCGATGATGCGTTCTAGGGGCCTAACGCATCCATAAATTTTTTATTATTTTTTTTTAATTTCGAAGTGCTGGCGCTTCGTTTTAGGGGCGCTTCATTTTTTTTTTTTTTTTTAAATCGAAACACCGGCGCCTCTAAACGAAGCGTCAACATCTCTAAAACGAGGCTCCGGCACCCTTAAACGAGGCGTCGACGCTCCTAAAACGAGGCACCGACGCTTCTATGTAGAGGTACTAACGCTTCGCTACTAGGCGGTGGGTGCTCATATTTTTTAAGTAAAATATACCTGAAAAAATAAGTATGACATTTTCTTAGAAAAAGAGAGAAGAGAAAAAAGAAAAAGAATTTAAAAATACTTTTTAAAAAGTCATAAATGACGACTGAAAAGGAATATAATTTTTAAAATATTTTAAAAGTTTAACTCTAGTTAATAAAGTGGGCCCCATGCCACCCATCACTTCACAAAAGAGGTGCTATATGTTGCACCTATATCAATTGGTGTAGAAATATCTCTACGCCCGGGTATATTTTACCATTTTCTATATATATATCATAAATAAAATATTTAATATATTTATAATTAAAAGAGATGGATGCACTGGTCGGCCGGGCTTCAGGGATTTAATTTGTTAAGCCTGGATCCGATGCTCACCAGGCTTTTAGTTATAAAGTCCTAGCCTGGCTCTCTTATCTTATTTTGAGCCTTAAGCTCCGTAAGATTTAAGCCAGCCGGCCGGCATTATTGACAGCCTTATGAGTGACACATTTACCAAAGATGACACTCAAGCTTAAGCAGGTAATATCGACTCCATTACATAAACACTATTTTTCTTTTTCTTGTTTATACAACTCAATTAAACAATACTTTTTCACAAAATATTTATATATATTACTTTCCTTACCTTGCTTCCTTCTTTTTTCCGTTTAGATTTCGGTGGTAGAAGGTGGGCACCAGTCAGATGATCAAACGAAACTTGCTGAGATTGCACATCATCTAAGAGAACACCCGTGGAGCAATGAAATGTCAAGGAGAGAGAATAGTGGCTCGGTGTCCCGCAAGGAGGATTTATAATTCTTCAAAGAAACCCGAAAGTCGGTTATTTTAAAATGGAAAATATTTAGAAAACATGATTGACTGTGATGTGCACCGAAAACTTGTGAGACAGTCATAGGCTGCGTTTGGGTTTGAGTTAACTCTTTTGGGGCAAAGAGCAGCTCCTTTATTTTTTGGTTCGGGCATAGAATTACTTTTATATTTGGTAATACAGCTTATCGCCTCATTTGCTTTAACGGGGAGCTGTTTTAAGTGATAAAACTGCTTTATTCCATAACAGATTTTATCTGCTCTGATTGAGAGCAGACAAAGAGCTGCTTCTGTTCTTATAAGAGCTAACCCAAACACAGCCATATGGTATCCCTCGTTCTCTAGGTGGTAGGCAAGGCGGTTTAGATAGTAGGACCACCATCATATCATGCAGCGGTGTAACTCATATTAGTATCCCTTTTTATGAAAGAAAATTATAATCTCACCCCAATTCAAATGCTAATCTCACTATTAACTAATTTGAATTAGATGATGGAGATCATTTTTCATCTCAAATATTTTATTTTGACTATGACCACTACCACCACTCCACCTTTTTTTTTTGATAAATCACCGAAACTCTTGATAGTAGAAATAAAAAGGCTTCAAAAGGAAGGATCTAGATGAGCTAGGTGCTCACCTAAAAAATGACCGATAAACCGAAATACAGAGGAGAAACAAAATAAACTAACCACCACTTCTTTCATCCTGACAACGGAGACTACAAATAAGTCATTGGAAAGTTTCAGATCTTATCCAAATAGTATGTACATTATCTAGGAAGTCCCGGTAAGTAAGTGTCAGATAAATATTCTAGACATAAGGATGTGCTTGGGTTAGCTCCTTCGGGCCAAAGAGCAGTTCTTTCGTTTTTTGGCTCAAGCATAGAATTACTTTTATATTTGATAACACAACTCTTTTTCTCTAATGGCCGAGAATAGTTTTAAGTGATAAAATTGTTCTATGCTTGCCCCATATTTATAAGAGAAGATTTTACATTTACAATCAAGAATATTGAGTGATCACATGGAACACATCCCCAAAAATGACCTGAAAAACCTTCTCATAGTATGCCCATGATTAAAATCACTTTTTGCAATGTATACCACGTGGAATCAACATCTAACCTTGTGATAGGGTAAGCCATGATCTCAATAAGTTCACAAGGGATATACTTCCACCAATCCCCACAAACATAGGATAGGAGTCATAGGACTGCATAGGAGTATATATCTGTGTGCAATCCCAACACCACATCTTCTTAATAAAATATACATATGTAGGAGGTTCATTTGTGATTCATTGCAAAAGATAGAGTGCATTTTGGGAACAAATTCCCAAATATTTCAAAATGGTCATGATCATCGTATCAAGAAAAAATGAAGGTGTTGACAATTAAATGGGCCTCTTTGTTCCTTGAACGCCAAGGAAGTTTCATTGGAAAGGTCGACCTCTGTGTTCCCCCCTCCGCATCAAAAGGACCAAATAAACTCCCAAACCCATTAATTTACCATAAAAACGGAGTCACATGGAAGCAAACCCACCTCAATTTCAACTCTCCCTCACATTTCTTATGTTTCTGTCCATTGAATTCAAGCTGTCAAACTTCTAAATCTCCTCATCTCATCTCCTCTTCTTCATATCCATGCTTCCTCTTCTCTTTCTTATTTTCTTCCTCCTCCATCGTGGTCATGAGGGTGTCACAAATTCTGAAGATTCTCATATGGGTCTCTCTCCTTTTCTTCTTGATTCATGGGTTGAGTAACTTGAGGTCCAGCACCAGCTCTCTCTCTCATTCTAGGAAGGTGTTGATGAGCAACTTCGACTTGTCTTCATTAGATACCCGGCACCGCCATCATCGGCATCGGGACCAGCCGTTCGTAGTCGAACCGGAGCCAATTGGACGCGAAATCGACCCCCGGTACGGCGTGGAGAAGAGATTAGTCCCGACGGGTCCGAATCCATTGCACCATTGAGATCCTCCAAAGATGGTGTTTTTTCTTTTTCTAATTTATGCTTGTTATAATCATAATATGTTAAGAAAAAGTGTTTGGTGAGTGCTCATATCGATTGCATTATCCTATTCTTTCTTTCTTTTTTTCTTTTTTTTTCCTTGCTTTGTAGAAAAAGAGAGCCAATTGAGATCAATAATGTCTTGTATGTTTAGTGAGCATACTTGTATGTGATTATGAATGCAAACTACTTTTAATCAAAGCTAAGTAGAATATCTTCAAATATTTACTGATTACTGATTAGAGCTGCCTTTTCGTTTGACAGATTTCGTAAACCTCATCTAATTGCTATTAACTAACTTAGATATGCATGTTAAGTAGAGAATCTTTTCCATTTATTTATTGTTTAAAGAGAATTTGTATTATATCAACAAATATATTTATATTGTTTCTTCTGGACAATGAGTAGCTGCAACGGCACGGCACACCACGGGAAACCGCAACTTCAGCTATGCTGAATTATTTGTTAATTGTTGTTGATTGGTGGGTCATGGTAAGAAGTGAAGGAGCGTTTTATTAAATTAGATGTTGATATATATATATATATATATATATATATATATATATATATATGGAGTCGGTTAGGTCCTCTAATGGAGGACGGTCACGGTCCTCCAAGATACTCATGGAGCTCCACGTGGCATCCAAAACACTGTTTGGGTGCCACGTGGAGCATAAGTGGACGGTACAGATCAATATTAAAAAAAAGAATTTGAAAAAAACTTTTTAAACTCATAAGTTAAAGTTTGACAGGTTTCATTGGTCCACATTTCATGGTTCAAAAAACACACGGTGGAGATGAGTTTTCCAATTTATTTTTTTCACAGATGATCTAAGTAATGCACTCAAGCTCCACATGACATCGAAACAATATGTTGGCTGCCACGTAGAATTCCACGTGGAAGCTTGAAGGACGGTGACCGTCTTCCATGAGAGGACGGAGGCCTTTTCCATATATATATATAGGAAACGGGATCCGTCTTGTATGGGAGGATGGTTATCGTCCTCCAACCTTCCACATGGGGTTTCACGTGGCACCCAAAATATTTGTCCGATGCCACGTGGACTTTGGGTGCATTGCTTAGATCATCTTTGAAAAAATAATAATTAAAAACTTATCTCCATCGTGTATTTTTTGAATCGTGAAATATAGACCAATGAAAATCGTCAAACTTTGACTTGTGGGTTTAAAGGAAAAATTCAATTTTTTTTTTTAAAATATTGATCTAAATTGTTCACCTTGCTCCACGTGGCACCCAAAAAGCATTTTCGATGTCACGTAGAGCTCCATGTGGATCTTGGAGGACAGTCAACGCCCTCCATTGGAGGACCTAACCGGCTCCCATATATATATATAATAAATAGGGTGGTAAATAAGCATACTGAATGATATTCTAGTTGTGGGTTGACTTCTCCATACGGAATTATAGATTGGGTGGGGTAATGAGGCCACGAAAACTAGTTTTTTTTAGCTCTTTGTAATGGTGTCCCTGTTTCTTAGGGAAACTAGTTTTTTTTGGCTCTTTGTAATGGTGTCCCTGTTTCTTAGGGAGAACATGCTCTATTATTGGTTGACTATGAGCATATACCACGCTTTTGTATTCTCATGTCTCAACCACGCCGTCGCCACCTCTTTTGTTCACTGTTCACAAGCCATCATAGACTTTTATGTGGTTAGTGGCAACTACTCTATCAAGTGAAAGGATATATATATATATATATATATATATATATATATATATATATAGTTGTAATCCGGCTCTGGGTCAATCTCCTTATACTAAAACGGTCAAATCTTAGAAAATGCACATTATTTACAAGCATTAAAAACAGTGCATTTGATCTTATACTTTTAAAATGTGCATTTGATCCTACATCATTAACGTCTACTATATATATATATATATATATATATATATATATATATATATAGTTGGTAATCCGGCTCTGGGTCAATCTCCTTATACTAAAACGGTCAAATCTTAGAAAATGCACATTATTTACAAGAATTAAAAACAGTGCATTTGATCTTATACTTTTAAAATATGCATTTGATCCTACATCATTAACGTCTACTTCACTGGTATGCCGCGCGGCATATATACATGATCAATCTAAACAGTTCAAGTCAGTATCCATCATTGGAACATATTCGGTTGCAAATTTCACCTATAAGGTGATGCAAACCATCTGATCAATAAACTTTAATATTAGCCGATAAAGAATAAAAACAATGGAAGATATTAGAGTATACAAATTTGAACAAAACATGATAATTGTTCATGATCATCACATAGTTTGGATACAACGTAGGATTGTATCAACATAGAGAACATCGTGAGTCAAAATAGTGTCACATGTACAAAAGTAAGGATTCATACACTTTCAATTGTGAACCAGCAAAACATCTTATACAACTTCGTCCTTAAAAGGTAAGTTTCTCTCCAGCAATCTTCGGGCCAGACTTTGTATGATTATCGTATCGCTCAGGCCCTAGATGCGAAACTTATCACCTGAAACGTTCAGGCCATATATAAAATCGTGACAGTAATAGAGCTGTTCATTTGGGTTAATCCCATGATACTGAAATGATCAAACACTGGAAATATACAATTATTTATGAGCATTCAAATAATTGAGAACATTGATCAATTCACAGTTAAAGAATTGAAAGCATGACTTTAAATATCGCTCAAGACGATATGCCTTGGGTGATAAGTTTCTGTGTATTGGGGGTGGGCGAGATGGCATTCACACCAAATCTTGCCCCGAGACGCTCGAGAGAAGCTACGCCTTTTAGGATGAGTTTGTATAGGGTGTTGGGTTAGCTTACGATTGAATGTGAAAGAATCGTCACTTTTAAACACGTGGCAGTATTTTGACTCACAACTGCATTGTTTTGATTCAATCAAAATCATATCCAATGTATGTGATGATATGTAAACAATTATCATGCTTTGTCCAAATATGTGGACTCTAATTTGTGTCATTGCTTTTATTTTTTAACCGCTAATATTAAAGCTCATCGATCCAACAATTTTCATCCTCGTAGGTGAGATTTTTTAACTGAGATATGTCTCAATGATGGACAACCACTTGGACTTTTAGATTGGTTACAGATTTGTGCAACGTAAAAGTCAAGTCCAAAGACTTTTAGATTGATCACAGATTTGTGTAACGTAAAAGTCAAGCATACTTCAATGGTGTAAGATTAAATATATATTTTAATGGTGTAAGAATATGTTTGTCTCACGTCAAGATTTCTCGCTAAGACTTAGCAAGACGTCCCGTTTATCAGCCCTATAATTGGATACGCTATATACCAATTTTGAAATTCTGAGATTTAAAATCATGGTTGAGAGTAACCGGCCAGCTACGCTATATACCAATTTACATATGTAGGTAACAAAATCAATGTATGGGTTTACTAAAAAAAATAAGACTACAAAAACTGATGCTATTAATCAAAAAAATTTATTATTTCAATAGCGACAAGACTAATAGCTAGCGACAATTTTTTTATTAATGGTGACAATTTTTAGTTGCCGCTAAAACAACTTAGTTTTGTAGTGGCAATCCGTGAAAGGGTGTAAAGCTACGATTTTCTTCTTGTGAGGCTAGTGATAGCAACAAATATTAATAATTGTTTTCTATGGGCTTACAGGCCACAGTCCCAGACTGCTCTACCTGGTTACGGCCCAGTGTATGCTATCACAAATTCTGTGAATTAATCAAAATTTTGGAAAAAATTCCTGAATAGGTCATCTGTCAAACTTTTTGCTGAATGTTCGCTTGATTTGTTAATTTTTCAATTTTTTTCTTGAATTTTCCAAATTTTATTAAACTTCTATCATTGTTGTATATACTTTAAAGATACTTCATATTTTTTTTTATGATTGTAAATTACAAATACATGTCAACTATATAATACACTTATTTTACTATTTAAAATTATCATTTTAAACTTTAAATAAATTAATATATATTTTTATGTATTTTACTAATTTATTATCATATTTATAATTTCTGAATTTTTTCTGAATTAAGTCGAACTCACATCTCACCAAATTATTGCCGAATTCAAACTTGGTTATTATGCGTGTATGCAGGGTCGTAGCCACATATACGTGTTTATGCAGGGTCGTAGGGCCTAAAGCTCCAATTTAATTTTTGAATATATATAAAATATGTTTCTTATACAGCTTTGTTCTATGTAAAAGGTGTTTACTTCATTCCCGAAGCGAGGTAGGGACTCAAACTCCCTGATTTTGGATACCAAGGAACTAGTCAACTGGGCCAGGCTTTGGTCAGGTCCAACTACACTTTGAATCGTCTTATTTGCAAGTTGGAATACTTGATGTGTGTCTGCGTGCGTTTGACCAACCATAAAGAATTAAATTAGATAAGCCAATAATAAAGTTGTGCCATAATACTCGGCAAGGAGCTGGTACAAAGGGTTTTGGCCCTTTTGGGAATTAGGCAGGTACAAATATTTGACCCAAGGATAACTAGGGCTGTCAACAGGTCAGGTCGATTAGGGCTGACCCTGAGATTTTTGGGGCCCAAAGCGAGTTCCTAAAATGAGGCCCCTCTTTGATATTATTTTGATAAAAAAAATTCGTAACAACTATTTTTTGATAAATAAAATAATACTCGTATTCCTAATTAAATTAAATATATCTCCATATTTCATTAAATTACATATAATTTTAAAATGCAACTAACAATATAATGAAGGTATATATTAAAAGAAAATGTAATACAAAAAGAATAAAGTTAAATAGTAGAATATACCCGATGGATCGAGTAACCCAAACAATAACTTTTTGGCATCTCTAAATTTATTCATCTGCACTCGAAAAGAAAAAAACATAAGGTCTTATGTTTTAGAAAAATATAAACATAAATATAAAAATACTATTTATATTATACAATTACCTAAAAGAATTCATTTATCATCCGCATTTGAAAAGAAAAAAAAATAAGATCTTATGCTTTAGAAAAATATAAACATAAATATAAAAATACTATTTATATTATACAATTACCTAAAATAATTCATTTAAATGACCTATCAATTTTGATCTACTAGTTGAACTTAATTTCATGTTTAACCAGATTTCCAACCATTGGATAAAAGAGAATCATGACTTAAGTCAAGATTCTCTTCTATGAACTAGTTGGACTGGACCATTGCCCTATGTGGGTCACGGTATCTTTGGATTACTTTTTTTTGGCATGTGTCACCTGATTATTCGATGATATGCCCATAAAACTATCTTCGTCATTCGGTTTAATGTCGTCAACGATTAATGAGGGTCATCTATTAAAGGGTACCTTTAAATACGCCCACCGAATTTTGAAATGTGCTGACCCCAAAAATCACTGATTGTTTTAAATCATACAATGGAAATCGTGTTTCGCTCCAATCGTCCACACAAGGGATCTTGAGGCCATGAATGTGTCATCAGACAATTAGTTTTTTATCTCACATCTCACATGTCATAGATCCTAAGCACACATCACACTCAAACATGACTTTAGGGCCACATTTTTTACATCTATGACTTGTGGAATAAAAAGTTACCCGTCTAATGATAAGTTCATTGCCTAAAGATTCCTTGTGTTGAAGATTGGAGTGAAATACGATCTCCATTGTAGGATTTAAAGCAATCAATAGCGTGGGCACATTTTAAGATTCGGTAGGTGTATTTAAAGGTATCCTTTATTAAATTGGTAGGGGTTGGTAGCAGGCAAGTTTTAGAGCTTGTGTTACTCCAACAAATGTGTTATAGCCACCTCACTTAAACAAAGGGAAAATCTGTTGATTTTTTTAAATTAGCCGATGAAGATTGTTTTACACCTAAACTTTCCACAAAATAGTCAAATGTCAAATATCTCAAAAAGTGAACGTGAACCACTTATCGATAACGCAGTTCACATTCACTTAATGTGTACAACGTGGAATCAGAATTTGACTGTTTGACAGTAGGTCCATGATCTCAAGATCTACTGTGTGGAGGATGAAAATCGATCTCCATCGTCAAATTTGAAGCAATCAACAATTTTTTCCTTCGTTAAAGTGAGGTGACTGTGACATGAAGTTGTGTGGTAGTAGCATCAACCTTTTTAATTGTTTATGAATTAAATAAGTACCTAACTCTCCTTGTAATGCAAAATGCAAATATGAAGTTTGGGTTTCAAATCGCCATTTATATAAGGGGCCTTCCACTGCCACACCTCTTAACTTAAAAAATTCTAATTACTAAATAAGATAAAAATTAAATTAATATTTAATTAAATACATTTAATCATCAAGATTTAAGAGAGAGAAAGAAATAAAATCAAAGAAACTAAAAGAGAGAAAAAAAAAAAAAACCTCAAAATCATAAAAACCTTAATTTGGGATTGGCCGATGAAAGAGCCGAAGAGGATGTCAGGGTGGGGCTCAAGGATGTCAGATGCGATGTTCACTTCGGTGTTGGGGCCTGCCGAGGGTGGGTGGGGCCGCGGTGGTGGTGTGGAGCCGAGAGAGAGAGAGAGAGAGAGAGAGAGAGAGAGTAAACCAAAATACATTCGGTTCGGTTTCGTCTTGGGGAGGCTTAGAACCGAAACCACACCAAACTTTTCGGATTTCCTTTTTCCAAACCAAACCTAGCGGTTCGGTTTGGTCCAAAAAATGCACAACCCTAGGGGTTTTTTTTTCGCTTAAAGGCTTAAAGCTTAAGTGGGCCCACCCGATTCTGTTAAGCCCAACGGTCCAACCTTAATTTGCATTGTGAGGGGCTCATGTCAACTGGGCATGGGGCCCCTCTAAAAATATTTTCAAATGAAAAAATTACTTTAAAAAATCGCTATTCCAGGTTTGGGGCCCCTAAATTTCGGGGGCCCAAGGCCTCTATGGCCTTGGTCCAGGGTCGGTAGTGGGGTCGACCCAATACCCTACTCTATGTGGCCCAATATTTTCCAGCTCGGTACATAAACTTGATCCATCGGGTTGGGTCATGCATGAGACATCCGACCCAACTAAAAAGTTCGAATGGGTTGGGTCGGGTCTACTCGACCAGACCCGATATTTTATACGAAAAAAGTATAAAATTACAAGTTTTTATCGGGTTGGGTTGGCTTGAGTTCACCATTGGGTCGGGTCGGATCGGGTGCACCATTAAATTGGGCATTTGCGATTCTTTTGTTGGCAGCCAAAATTTTGACTTGGCTTGTTGACAGCCCTAAGTGCGGCCTAGCTTTGAAAAATATAAAAATATTTATGAATGTCAATCAATCAAAAGGTCAAAAACATACTCTCACTCATTTGCATGTTCATATATAATGGTGCACTTCCAGAGGCTTTGGCGATTTTGCCAGAAGAATGACCCGAGCACAGTTAGTGATCGGTAGGTACGTAATAGGCCAATACCACTTGTATGCAGATTATTACGCTGGCGTCCAAAGAGACGTCCAAAAGAGAGGGCCAAATGTAGGGTTGTCACTAAGTCCGGCTGACCTGATCTCTAACCCGCCCGACCTGAGTTGTTTACCGGGTCGGGCACATAAACTTGACCTGTCGGGTTGGGTCTGGCATGAGGCATCCAACCCATCCTGATATTCTATAATAATAAAAAATCAAAGAAAATAGGAGATTTTTAATTGGGTCGGATTGAGTTTTTGAGTGTCGGGTCAGATCGGGCATATACACTTGACTGTTGGGTCGGGCCAGGTGGTATGCACCATCAGATTGGATTGGGTCAAGCAAATGCTAATATCTCATTGAGCAACCGAAATTATGGCCCAACCCAACCCGATCTCTTGACAGCCCTAGCCAAATGTATTCTACAACTGAACCACTTATGCCGACTACCCTTGCCGTTCAAATTTTCTTTTCTTATTTTCTTGAAATGGCAAAGCCAGAAAGTGGAGATAGCTAGGTGGGGGCCGTGGGGCCCAAGAAAATTGCTCACCACGCGGCAAACCTCCACAGTGAAATGTGGGACGCTCTTTGGATAATGAGTTATGGGTGCCAATACTTGCCCATAAAGGGTTGGCGACCCCACTTAACATACACCACCATCAGATCATGATCAGGTGGTGAAAACTGAGGATACACTTACATCATTCCTCTTAATAAGTTTCCTTGACTACTTTCAGTTGTTCAGGCAATGTGATATAAATAAACATAATATTCTTTATTTCTGTTCAAAGATGATGAAGCAGATCCATGCGTATCTTTGAATTAGTCCCTACAAGAGGTTTCTTTAGATGATTATGGGTTCGTTGAGATGTGATTTTCATTAGACCAAAAGACTTGTCCCCCCTCCACTTAGTTATCAAAGGTTTTGAAATTATATGAATAGAATAGTTCTATGGTGACCTTTCCCGATTATAATATAGTGGTGAACAGTTGCACCACTACCTCATGAACATTTTCAGCAAAATTGAATTAATTAGGGGAGAGAAAATTTTGTATTGTCAACCCAAGATTATTTCTTCTCAAACCGGGCTTCCGTTTTTTGTCCCATTCTTTGATACAAGTAAACGTCATTTTGATTTCACATGATATACCTTTGCAAAGAGGTTTTAAAACCATATTTGATGTATGTCAGTAATTATATTCATTTTTTGAGATGTGTGTCACGTGTAATTAATATATGTCCGTCCGATGGTAGGCTTATAATCTCAACTAGGGTTGTGCAAAAAACCGACCAAACCGACTGAAACCGACCAAAATTTCGGTTCGGTTTCGATTTTGGGACGTATCGGTTCGGTTTCAGTTTCAAAAAATAAAAACCAACAATTATCAGTACGGTTTCGGTTTTAATGTTAAAAAACCGAAACCGAACCGATAGTTATGTATATATGGATTATATAGTATGTCTATGTTTGAGTTTGATGATGTGTGAAGCTTATTGTAGAAAGCCAACTGTTGTTGCTTTAGTTTGTTAATCACCAAAAGTCTTAAAATCAGTTGATTCATAGAAGCTTGCAAAAACAGTTTGTATAAATTGGTTCGGTTTGTGTAAATTTTGAAAACTCTAAACCAAAATCGAAAAAATTGATTCGATTCGGTTAACTGCTACAAATAAAAAAAAGTTTTAAAAATGAGGTTTAGAAATCGAAAATCGATCGAACCGATAACTATTGGTTCGGTTTCGGTTTTGAACTTTATCGACTCGATTTCGGTTTCAGAAAATAGAAACCGATAGTTATTGGTTCGATTTTGGTTTTGCATGAAAACCGACCCGATAACACCCATAATCTCAACATCTATTAAGTCGAAGATTGAGACGAAAATTGATTTCCATTATCTAATTCAAAGCAGTCAACTCTGAGATTATAAATAAAGGCACCCAAATAATTTAGTCTTAGACCCTGTTTGATAGCAAGGAAATTCCAAAGAGGAAATGAAATCAATTTCCTAGTTGATTTTTTGGGAAATGATTTTTTCTGAAAAAAAAAATTCCACTCTTCGAGTAGTGTGTTTGAGAAATGACTTTTATTGGAAATTGATTTTTCTTGTTTGATTAATATATTTGAAAATGAGTTTTTAAGTTTGGATCATATATTTTCTACTTTTATAAAAGTAGAAGTTTGTTTGAACAAATACTTAGTGAGAAAAGAAGAAAAAAATTATTTAGAAAAATATCTAACTTATCACGTTATATTGCACTAGTAATAGATTGACTTTTTTTTTATCAAAATCATGATCAAAGTCAAATATTAATCAATAATTTTTTTAAGAATATTATATTACATTACAAATTAATTAACACCATAGTAATTACTATTTATTATCAAGTTACATAAGTCACAGCTTGAAAAGTCAAACTTTAACCAAACTTAAAATTTTGATCAATAAAAATTTATAAAGCTAAATAACAAAGTTGTAAATGATAGTATCTACTATAAGGTTACACGCTGAAAGGAAATTAAATTTTTATAAAAGTCAAACTTTAACCAAATTTCAACTTTGACAAAGAAAATATTTTGCAATGTACCAACAAGTTTCAAAAGTCCAACTACAAATTAACATAACAGTATTCATATACATCATTAAGTTACACTAGTCAAAATTTGATCAAATATTCACTTTTAATAAAAGTCAAACTTTAAGCAAACGCAAAACTTTGATCAATAAATTTTTTTAAGGCTAATGTACAAAGCTACATAGTAAATGCTAATATGCACTTTAAGGTTACATGTAGAAAGAATATTAAATTTAAAAAAATCAAACTTTGACTAAACTTTTTAATTTTGATCAATAGAAAATTTGACAATATAGTGTCAAGCTATAAATTAACATAATAATATTAATATCCATCACTAGGTTACACTAATAAAATATTTAACTAAATATCAACTTTTTAAAAAGTCAAACTTTGACCAAATTTCAAAAAAGGTAAAATAAAATTTGATAATGTACTATAAAATAATAAAATAATAAAATGATAACTTCATTGGGGTTACAAAAGTTTGAAAAAATCAAATTTTGTTATAAAGTCAAAGTTTGACCAAATATCAAATTTTGACTGATAAAAATTTAATTACCAAAATACAGAAAATACAGTAATAATTACTATTTACTGTCAAGATACACTTCTTAAAATTTGACTAAAGTCAAAATTCAAGTAAAAGTCAAACTTTGACCAATAAAAATGAGACGATGCATTTTAAAGTGAAAAATTAAAATAATGATAGATATTTTTAATTATAATATTTCACTAATTAAAAATTTTAATATTTTATAGAAAATCGAATCTTGACAAAAAGTAAAACTTTGACTAGGGAAAAATTGCACTGATACGGTATAAATTTATATAATAGTAGACTCTATCTATAAGCAGGTTTCGAGTTTGACTAAAAATGAATTTTGTGTAAACATTAAAGTTTGACCAAAAGTCACTGTTTGACTAAAGGTCAAACTATTAACTAATAAAATTGATAATCTAATATTATTTTATAAATCAACTTGACAATATCCTTTTTTCGCCATCAAATTATAGGAGTAAAAGTTTAATAAAAAGTAAAAATTTGATTTAAAGTCAAAGTTTGACCTTAAAGTCAACCTATGACTTCTAAAATTTGGTAATATATTACTAACTTACAACTCATTATCATGTTTCAGTAATCGAAGTCTAATAAAAAATCAAAACTTTAAATAGCTTAAAAATCCTATCAAAGTTTGATTAAAATTTAAACTTTGATCAAAGTCAAATATTAACTAAAAAAGGTATGATGTAGATCATGTGATAGTCATAGTGATCGTGTTGATATGATGATTATAAAAATTGAAGTTACTTTTTAAAAGTTAAAAGATAATTTTATTTGTTTTTAGACTCTTTATAAGTAAATTTATATTTGAAATTAAATGACAAAAAATTATTATTTTGTTAGTGAGAAACTTAATTTCACCCACTTAAAAGGTTGAAATGGTTTCATTTTAAAATGACTTGGTGCATGGAAATTCAATTTCCAAGCGGGGTCCACTTAATTTCATTTTCATCTCTTTACATAGCTATTAAACAGTCACAATTGAAAACTAAATTTAATTTTCACCTATATAATTATATTTTTATATTATCAAACAAGGCCTTAAAATTCAATGGTTGTTGGGTCCCATTGTTAAAGATTTACAATCAATCGCCTGCTGTCACCGAAGGACATGTGAGATTGGTGGTTGCCTTCGACTTAGATTTTATACACGAGCATCTTTGATAAATGTAGGTAATACGGTTTGTATTGCCTATTATATTTAAATCCAATAATGCTTGGAGATTGGTTATTACTATTATTTATTTTCATTAGTAAATTAATTACTATGAGGATAAAGTTAATGTGCCCTGGCTTTGCTTGCTCATAGCTTCACCGGGAGCTCGGTGAAGCTCCATGCGACACCTAGTTTTGGTGTCATATGGAGCTTTGTTACGTTGTATAGATTAATCTAAGGCCCTATTTGATAGTAATAAACTCCAAAGAAGAAATGAAATCAATTTCTTAGTTGATTTCCTAGGAAATGATTTCCTATATAAATGGATTTTTCACTGTTTGATTAGTGTGTTTGAGAAATGAATTTTATTGGACATTGATTTCTCTTGTTTGATTAGTATCTTTGAAAATGAATTTTTAAATTTTGATCATTTATTATTAAAGTCAAATATTAACCAATAATTTTTTTAATAATTTTCTATTATGTTACAAATTAATATCATCGTAATCACTATTTATTACTAAGTTACATAAGTTTGAGTTTGAAAAGTCAAACTCAAATAAAAAGTCAAATTTTGACCAAACTTAAAATTTTGATTAAAAAAATATGTAAAGTTAAATAACAAAGTTGTAAATTCTAGTATCTATTATAAGTTTATACGTTGAAATGAAATTAAATTTCTATAAAAGTAAAACTTTGACTAAAATTTTAACTTTGACCAAAAGAAAATTTTGCAATGTACCAACAAGTTATAAAAGTCTAATTGTAAATTAATATAACAATATTCATATATATCTTTAGGTTACACTAGTCAAAATTTGATCAAATATTCACTTTTAATAAAAGTCAAACTTTGACTAAATATAAAACTTTGATTTATAAAATTTTTTAAGACTAAAGTACAAAGTTATATAGTAAATGCTAGTATATATTATATATTGAAACAAAATTAAAAGTTTAAACTTGAAAGAAAATTCAATTTTTTAAAAAAGTTAAACTTTGATTAAATTTTTTAACTTTGACCAAATAAAAATTCGACAATCTACCGCCAACCTGTAAATTAACATAACAGTATTCGTATCCATCATTAGGTTACACTAGTAAAAAATTTGACTATATCAACTTTTTAAAAAGTCAAACTTTGCCCAAATATAAAAAAAAGTAAAATAAAATTTGGTAATATACTAGAAAGTAATAAATTAAAAAATGATAATCTCATTGGGGATACAGAAGTTCAAAAAATCAAATTGTGTTAAAAAATTAAAGTTTTGACCAAATATCAAACTTTGAATGATTAAAATTTATATTACCAAAATATAAATAACAATAGTAATAATCACTATCAACTATCAAGATACACTTCTCAACTTTTGACTAAAGTCAATATTTGAATAAAAGTCAAATTTTGACTAAAAGTCAAACTTTGACCAATAAAAATGAGGCAATGTATTTTCAAATTGTAAATGAAAATAATGATAGATATTTTTAATTATAATATTTCACTAATAAAAATTTATAACATTTTATGAAAAATCAAACTTTGACCAAGAAAAAATTGTGTTGATACGATATAAATTTATGTAGTAGTAGACTCTATCTATAAGCAGGTTTTAAGTTTGACTAAAAATAAAATTTGTGTAAAAGTCAAAGTTTGATCAAAAATCAAAGTTTGACTAAAGGTCAAACTATTGACTAATACAATTGTGAATCTAGTATCAAATTATACATCAATACGGCAGTATCCTTTTTGCGTCATCAAATTATTAGAGTCTAAGTTTAATAAAAAATAAATTTTAATTTAAAGTCAAAGTTTGACCTTAAGTCAACCTTTGACCCGTAAGAATTTGATAATATATTACTAACTTACAACATATTATCATGTTTTAGTAGTCAAAGTTTCATCAAAAGTCAAAACTTTATGTAACTTATAAATCCAATTAAAGTTTGATTAAAATTCAAACTTTGACCAAAGTCAAATATTAGCTGAAAAGAGTATGATCTAGATAATGTAGTGGTCATAGTGATCGTACTGGTATGATGGTCATAGAAATTGAAGTTACTTTTTAACAGTCAAATTTTATTTTATTTTTGCTTTTAGGTTTTTTACATGTAACTTTAGATTTCCAATAAAAAAATATTATTATTTTGTTAGTAGGAAACTCAATTTCAGCCACTTGAAGGATTGAAATGGTTTCCTCCTAAAATGATTTGGTGTATGAAAATTTAATTTCCATGCTGGACGACTTAATTTCATTTCTATCTCCTTAAATAGCTATCAAACAACAACAATTGGAAACTAAGTTTCATTTCCACAATGAAATTACATTTCTATGTTATCAAACAAGGCCTAAAAAACAAATAAATCAAAACTAAATTTTGAGAGTGAAAGTTGCGGAACTTTATTGACCCTTAATAGTCTAAATTTTAGCCTAAAAACACATAAAATGTATATATATATATATATATATATATATATATATATATATATATATATATATATATATTAACGAGTTTGGTCATGTCCAAAAGTAGTTAAAAAGGCGTGTCCAAGCCTAATGGCTAATGCAAATTATGTCAAGTTTAGGTCGGGTTCAAATTCAACTATGTGAGATCAAAACCAAGGTATTTTCCGGCCAAGGTTTAGAGGTTAATAAGTTGGATCAAGGTGGGGTGAAGTAAGTTGGTTAACAGGTCAGGTTAAGGTTGAGACTTCAGAGGTTAGCAAGTCGGTCAAGGTCACGTGAAGGGAACCCATTTACACCCTTACTTCTCGTGGCGACAAGAGCATATTTTGGGTGCTACTTGGAGTTCGGCATCGACACCTAAGGTCTCCTCTTCACTATAATGGAGATTTATTCCCACTAATACACTTAATTATCATAATAAGACATAAAACATCAAATCTAACCCTAAGAGTCATGGATCTCCTTATATGAAAAGCTCTAATAAAAGATACATAAGAATGAATACTAAAACATTCACTATAAAAAATAAGACTATTAGCGGCAGCTTTTTGTAATAAAAAACTGTCGCTATTAACAAAAAAATAGTAGAGGCTATTAAGACTATTAGCGGCAGTTTTTTTGTTAATAGCGGTAGTTTTTGGTTGCCGCTAATAGTCTTATTTTTTGAAATGATTTGGAGACGGCAGTTTTGGAGGAGAATATTGGGTGAGATATGCTTACATGGGCCATGCATGTCATAAAATTCCCAAAATCTAGGCATTAAAAAAAGAAATTTTCTCATTTTAACAAACAAACCAAGGTTGTGTTTGGCATTGCTCTTTGGGAGAGTAGAAAAGAGAAGGAGAGAGAGAAGGATTGGAAGAAAATAAAAGCGAGGCTACTCTTTGAAGTAGGAAAAATAGTCCTCTTTAAAAAAATATATATCATTTTTATACTTTTTTAAAAAGGAATGTTTTTCATGTTATAAAGAGCACGCTCTCCTTTTTTCTTCCTCCAACAACTGCTATTTGTTATTGCAAATATATAGGGGAGAGGGAAGGAATGGAAGAAGGTAAAAGGGAGGTTGCTCTTTGATTACTCTTTGAAATAGGAAAAACTTACCTCTTTAAAAAAACATAATTTTTTTAAAAATTAAAAAAAAAAAAAAAAATACCATTTTTTATACTCATTTAAAAATGAATGTTTTTCATGTCTCAAAAAGTGAACTCAAGAGAGGGAATGCAAAGAACACTTGCATTATATTCAAAAATGTTTATAATTGTTGAGGTTTCTCAGGCCTGTGAGGTGTTTCACAAATGAGGCCCTCTTCCCTATTTATAGGATCTCTAGTGTACAATGAATGGTAAGAGATTTGGACATGTGTATTTCTCTAGATGCCTCCACGTCTTTCCTAGTTTCTACACATTTTCAAGTATATTTATTTATAATATTCTAGACCTTTTCTTATTTCAGAGTCTTCTTTATCCACCATCTTCCTTGATCTAGAACCTTCTATGAAACCTCCCTACTTATCCTATTATTTTAGAGTATTCTATGTATCTCTACTATATATATATATATATATATATATATATATATATATATATATATATATATATATATATATATACTACTATATAAGCCAAATGGGTGGTTAAGGATTTTTGTCCAGCCAACTTTTCAAATGGCTAAAATATCCTTGTTCTTATTTAGTTATTTTCAACATTCAAGAGTATTTTATTGAGGTTTTAAAAAAAAAAATCTGATGCTGAATTGTAAATTTAAAATGATATATTTTATTTTATTTATAAATTAAATCAGTCCATTTTCAGGGTATGCATCAATTGTTTTTAAGTTACAACAATGCTTTTGCATCCCTTCTTTGAACTTATTCTTAGATTAGATAATTGTGGGTATCACAATTTGTAAGGCTTGCCTTATGGTTAATAGTGCTTTCACTTCACACGTTATCAAAATTATTCATCATTACTAATTTTATAACATCCAATGTATCCCTACTTTATGAAATTTTGAAGGCGGTGCCCGATTGTCCTTTCAGTAATTTAAAACATGTATAAGGTTAAAGAGAAAACTCATTTAACGAAGCCCCATTGCGTGTAGGACAGGGTTACTTTTAAAAAAAATAAAATATTCCTTCTCTTATACGTATTTGTATTTATAGCTGAAGATTTGGTCTCTACACCACGAAAGAAAAACTTTATGTTGGAGACCCTCACTCCAAAGATGAATATTTGGTTGCAAATATTGATACCCATTTTACATAATTACAATCACAGAAAGGGATTACGTCTGATGCATGTAGGTAGAGACCTGATGTAAACTTAACTGAAGATTTTGATGGGGGCGAATACAGATTTCTTCTTTCTTATGGTACCTTTGTTCTCGCCCACACGTTTACCGAAAGCGCTCCCGTGAGAAACCCCTTAAAACTCGTGAATCAGGTGATGGAGATATTCCACGCAAAGGATTTTACGATCATGTAGCACCTATCTGACGGTCAATTGTTTATTACACATATCACATATCTCCAAAATATGACCCTAAAATGACGTTTGAGAGTGATGTGTACCATATGATTCAAGGGCCGTTTTGGGGGATTTGTGGCACATGGAATAAAACACTAATCGTATGATAGGTGCAACATGATCTCAATATCCTTTGTGTGGAAGATCTGGATGAAACACAATCTCCATCATCTGATCTCACCTAATCAATGGGTTTTAAGGGTTTTCAACATGGGCACTTTCAGTAGACGAGTGCACGCGATCAGAAGTAATCCTTTTTTCTTTTTATTATTGGGCTTTCTTGGTGCGCAAGTTTAAAACTCTGTGCGCTTTTTTCTTTTTATTATTGGGCTTTTTTTTATTAAATCATTCAATAGCTTCTAACCCGGTAATGATTGGAAATTAGAAATTAAATTAGTCTTATGTCAATGACTCCATTTTTCTCTCTAATTTCAAAAATAAAATAAGCGATATTTTTTTAACCATTTGTATGGTATATATAATTTACTACAATACATTTTTACGTTTTTAATTTCACACTTTTTTGTGTCCTCTAAGTATAGATTTCTCATTTATTTGATGATATAATATAATTTTTAATGTTGTTAGCAAACATGTGATATATATCTTGTAATCATTAAAAATTTTAATATAAAATATTCATTAAAGTTGCCTTTTTGTGCATGTTTAGCAAAAAAGTAACTCTAAAATAAAATGATGGAAATGTCCTTGTTTTGATTAATGCATTCAATAGCCTCTAAGCCGCTAACGGTTGGAAATTAGAAATTAAATTTGTCCTATTATGTCAATGACTCAATTGTCCTCTCCAATTTTGAAAATAAAATAAGTGATAATTTTTTAACCATTTATATGGTTTGTATAATTTACTACAATACATTCTTACTTATTAATCTTACACTTTTTTATGTCCTTAAAGTGTAGATTTCTCATTTATTTGATGATATAATACAACTTCTAGTGTTATTTGCAAACATATGATATATATCTTGTAATCATTACAAAAATTAATATAAAATATTGATTGAAGTTGCCTTTTTGTGCACCTTTAGCCCAAAAGTAATTTAAAAAAGATTACGGGTTTTAAGAGATATATGGTATATATCATTTAGAATCATTTAATATGTACCTTGAGTGATAGCAATTCTTTAAGCTATGAAAAAGTGTGATCAACTAAAAATCGGAGAGAAGCATTCTAATATAGTGAAACAAAGCATGCACAGAAAATATTCTTATCAAGTAAGGTTTAAAAAGGTCCTTAGCAAATTACAACACTACCCATCTTTCTTATCAAATTACATCACTACCTTCTTGCTTAGCAAATTACATCACTACCCCTCTTTCTTAACAAATTACACTACTACCCTCTTTCTTACCAAATTACATCACTACCCCTTGATAGGCGATGAACATTGGATGATGAATACTATTACAATAATATATATATATATATATATATATATATATATATATATATATATATATATATATATATATATATATATATATTCTTACTAATTTGAATATCAAATCCAAAAGAGAGGAATAAAACTATTTTGAAAAATATCATCCCAGTAATAGAACGATCTACAATATTAATTCAAGATCTAAAATAGAAAACAAAATTGAAACCTCCAAAATACTAAACGAAACTGAGTCATTCCATTGTGCAAACATTAGGTTCAAGCTCGCTCCTGCTCACTTTTGTCAATATTTTGGCAACCCTCCTATGTAGTACAAGTATGAATGAAGGTATTTAGGGCCGTATATGAATGACAGAGTATATTTGCAGGTTACTCTATATTGCTATATTTCTATAAGTCATAAATATAAATTCTATAATCATCATATAGAGGACAAATTTAATTCTCCTACTTCATCAATTATCATAATCTCAACCTTAAGCGTCAGACATGTGAAGCACATGCATTTAACTAGTATATATATATATTGTATATGGTACAAATACGGTGAAAAATATTAGGTGTTACGCATGAGCATGATAAACTGCTCAGCTGCTCTTCTCTACTCTTCCAAAGATCAATGCCAAGCACAGCCTAAATGTGCTACAAAAATTTGGATTCATTATGATCACGGCTCCCTTAACACATTAATTCATTATTATTTTTTCCAAAAATCACTAAACTACCTAGTATAAAACCAATTCATTTAAAACCCGGATGTTTGAGAATTGATGTTTTTTATAGTGACAGGAATGCCCTATAATTAGGCACTGTAAAAAGAAATGTGTTACTACCAAAAACATCACAGTGAAAAGCATTATGGGCATCAAAAATTAAAATAAATGATTCTCTAGCTCCCTTTGGCCTCCTCTCTTCCCAATCTCTCATGATCACTATATGATTATACCCAAGGTGTCAAAATCGATTTCGAACTCAGGTATCGGTCCATGGAGGACCGATACGGCTCGACCGATGCGTGTCAGCCGATACCAATATGTATCAGCCTATATATATATATATATATAGAGAGAGAGAGAGAGAGAGGTATCGGTCGAAACTGATATCGTATCGGCCGATACAGACCTATATCAGCTAATATCGAGTTGAAATATCAATACGTATCGACCGATTTTTGATATCATGGTTATACCAGTAGGAAGCCCAACTCATAACAAGTATGAGTTGGTATTAGGTAAACGGTCCATGTGCCAAGTCCTTAGTTCACATGTCAATTTTTGGGGCATGTGGCATGTGATTTGGTGACCATTTGTATCATGACCTTTTTGACAATATGATAAAAATATAGTTTAAATCATGGCTTTCAAATCATACAGCCTACTTATTTTTAGATATTTAAAAGTTTTTTAAACTTGTCTTTTTTAAAGAGGCGTGTCTTTTCAAAAGAAATGTCTTTCCAAATTGGTGTCTTTTCCGAAGGAATGCCTATAGCACCTTTTCATAGGAAAATATAGCATTTATACACCACTTGATTTTCTATTTAAGAAATTTAAAATCATTGTTTCTACACTACATTGGAGTCTCCCTTCAACTCTTTGGTTCTGTCTTTAAAGGTTTTGATCAGAGCGTTCTTGCAATATTTAGTGTTTGGATAGCGTGAATAGATTCACCAAATCCTTCACAAGAATATACAACCAATTTGTTGTATCCTGCAACCAGGTTGTTGGTAACATATTGGTAACCACTTTGTCAAAATGGTGGGGGCAAATATTGGTTTAAAGACATCGACATTTCTCATACCTCGAATTGGTTCCCTATACTATTTTGAGTCAACATTTCATATTTTTTTCGACAATACAAGTAAATCACTATCCTTCCTGGGATGTTTATGAGAATTTAATTATCATCAATATAGTGCCCCTTTGTCAGTTAAAGATTTAACACTTGTTCTTCCCTTTGAACCTAAATATTGACCAAACAAATATTATGTAGGGTTCTCATCGTAAATAATTGTTTGGGTAAATGACTTTAAACGCATCCCGATTCTTTTTTTAAACTAATATTTTTCATAATTGCTCATAATTGCAATTATCAACACATAAAGTATTTTTTCAAACATTTTTGCTTGAAATCACATATAATTTATTTTCTTGTTCATTGATAAGAAAATAAGTTCCATAGAGAATTTAGAAGTTTTGACTTAATCTTTATTGTTACGTCAACCAATAAACTCTTAAATCACTTAATTTCTCTAATTATTTCAATACAAATAATACACTCAATGAGATTCACAATTCCTTCTTAACATCTCTTGCGAGACCGTACAAACAACACATGCAATGAGATTTATAGTTGCGTCTTAATGTCTCTTGTGAAATCATGACTTCCTTTTTTAAAGGGAAATTATCATAAAATGATTTAGATTTCAAATTTAAATCCATTATCTTCTTAAGATGATTCTTAGCATACCTGCTCAATTCACTTTTCAATGAACTCAATGCAATAGAGCATTCATATATTGGAAGATATCGAAGTTTCATGAATTCTTGAAACAAAATAATCATGTTCTTTAAAGCAAATAATTAAAAAATTTATAAAATAAATATGATAATCTAATCAAAATTTTTTGAACATCTATAAATAATCCTGCTAATCTTTTTGGTAATAACTCAATGATGTAAAAAAAAAATCATCAACATTTGATCATTGCTAATGATTCAATGTCATGCCCAATCGATCAAGGTCACTCAATGACCATAGAGCTAAATCTGGCCATTTGATTAAAATCGCACATATATGATGATATTTAAGCATGAATATTAAATCTCATCTTAACAAAAGATTTATCAAACTTTCGTATCACTCATTCAATGAGCCAACCCCCACAATATAAATAATAGGGAAATAATATTGATGTCCACTTTTAAGAATATAAACATATGTTAGATCTATCAAAGTAGTCCAACAATCATTCCATCATTGACACATGTAATTTATTCAAAATCACATCATTAGATTCTAATCATCTTGATTATTTAGATAGTCATGCATCATAATAGTGGAATAATATGCCTCTATAATCATTGAATTAATAAGAAATTTTGTAAAACTAATGTTTTGAAGAAGTACCATATTCCATACTTTTTCAAACATCAAAACATATCCTAACAAGTGTAATTGCATATATGTCTTAGAGACGACACAACCAAAATAAAAATTAATAATAATAAATAAAGTCAAATTTTACTTACCCGTTATTGAAAGGAAATATAAATCGACTTCATGAAACGATTTTATCTCTTTGGCCAATTGTAATATTCTCATGCTCTAAACTTCCACATATAGGAACTAGACACAATAACCTCCCAAATCCAAAACATCGCTTCAAATCCAACAGTACGCTCAGACGAGTCATCACCGCTCTCGACTTTATGGTGTCCTTCTCTACATGAAATAGTGAATTTCAAGTACAAAGACAATCTCTCTGTTATAAGATTGGCGCATCACCATAGTGCTTCGCAATAAATTTCAGCATCACGATTCCTCCGCTATAACTTATTTGAAATTGATAAATATTAGTTTAAAATTGTTGGAAAAATGTGAAATGTTGACCCGAAATTATACAGGGAACCGATTCGAGGCACAAGAAATATCGCTATCTTCAAACCAATATTTACCCTAAATGTACCGAAAGGACGATTGCTTGAAATGTATCGAATTTTTTCCAAAAGGTATCGAAATTAATGTGAAATATACCAAAAGGACCCCCACCAACAAATTACCGAAAACAAAATTTGTCACTATGCTTGAGACAACTAAAAAAACAAGGATTATTTAGAAAAAATAATAATAATAAGATGCATGCTCTTCGTGTGAGCAAAAAGAACAATGATAATCACAAGATTATATGAGTTCAATTCATCATAAACCAAATCCTCTTTATATTAGATGGGTTCATTCCATCATACACTAAATTCCCTTTAAGTAAACCTCAAGGAAAACTCTTACACAGAATATCCTCGTACAAATTACCAATAATTAGTGCAAAATTGCTTTGATTAGTATTATAGCCTTATAGGTCATCATGCAATATGCAACCCATTAGCTACTATCATGGTGACCAAGTCTAGGTAGGGCCGTAGGGGAATAAAATGGCTTCCCAAATATACGGAAAAAAGGGTGAAGTTTGGAGAAAAAAAGGGAAATTTTCAAAAACTAAAATAATGTTAAAAAATATTAATAATTATAAAAACTTATATATGTTATTATCAAACATGGGCTTTAAACGAAAAAAATGGGTTTAAAAAGCCTTTTACCCCGAAGGAAAAAGGAATTTTTGGAAAAGATGTTTATTTCCAAAAACAGGTTTTGGGGGAAAGAAAGACGAGGCTCCATCATCTTTGTTAAAGCTGAACACCAGGCTATATATAAATTTAAAGAAAAGTAGATAGCTGCTACGAGTAGAATCGGTACCATGTGCAATCTAATTAAAAACGATAAGTGGTATCAGATCATCTTTTCGCCAATCAAAATAGGCCACATATACTGGCAGCAGATGGGTTTGTTGTAGCCTAAAAATTGTATCGACAAAACAGGTTCTAATCATACGATCAATGCACTATGTCCAGACCACTAGTCATATTCAATACAATGCACGCCACTGATCTGATGGCTGAAGCATGAAAGTTTTGGGTTGTAGCGGTGGTTTTCCATAGGGGTTATTGCTTAGTGCAATAGTACAAGGCTTGGGCTGTCGAGCTCCAAGACATGTGTGTAGAAAGGCAGAAGTTAGGCCTCTATGGTGCCCTACTGCCCCCCATCTCAGCACCCGTACATATGGGACCAATATTGGGCAATGGCCTTTTTAAGTAGTGGTTTTCCATGTTGATAATTTGGATTGGCTGCACTCATTCCCTCTGATTGTTGGGCCCAATGACACCTTATATTAGCCAAGTAAAATGGAAAGTTTATCAAAATAATATTTTATTATTCTCTTTATTAAATCAATTATCATTTCTGTTTCTCCTTTCGGCCTGCTGGGATTAGATGAATGTTAGTCATTGAGTCATCAATTCTATACATGTGGACAATGGATTGTCGTCCAGCTCTAAGTTTGCATCCACAAACTCTCAAAAACTATGATGCATTGATGCATTGCCGCCCGGAATCTATATATATATATTAGGAATTGGACTTGTCAATTGATGCATAACCTTTAACGCACAACCAATATCTATTCGAACCCCTTTTTACCTGTAGGAGCACATCTATCGATTATGTTAGAGTCCCACTCATGGCGATTTAATCATACTGGGTCGATCAACTGGGGACTCAACTAATATTAAGAACTTTTCAGACCGACTGGGTATTTAAACTCATATAAAATCTTAGGGTTGATGACTTATAGTGATAACTGATAACCAAGGTGTCAACTCGGGTGCCAGTATCAGGTATCGATCCATGAAGGACCGATACAAATTGGCCGATGTATCAGCTGATACCGAGTTGTTTCAGTGTATTTAAAAAATAATAACAAATAAATTTAAAGGTAACGGCTGATACCCGATACGGATAGAGACAACAGAGTTGATACATGATACATGTCGGTGCCGATACGTATCAGTCTTCCAAAAAACCGGCCGATATTTGATACCTTGGTGATGACACCACTTGAATAGAAGTGATGAATTGATGAACAGGTCGGTCACCTAATGTTGATTCTACACACAATCCTGCAAGCATATGCATTTTTTTTAAAAAAATTTTTGAGTTTGACTATCCTCACCGTCTTATTAAGAAGAGACTTAATCTTCTTACATTTAGGTTATATAATGCCGCATGTCACACTTTTTACCAATCCTAGTCACCAAATTATTAATATAAGGCTTCAACCTTCCCACATTTCAAGTCATATAATTGCTACATGGCAAACCTTTTCTTATGCATCCAAGTCACCCACATTGATCAACTTTGCTGAAAAAAAATAAAACGGCCCATTGGGAAATCTCCACTATCTAACCTAAGCACATCAATATATTCCGTAAGTTAAATATAAACAACAGTGTATGTTACAGTGGCCAAATTTGGCAAAATTAATTGATTTCAAATATATACCTAATGTTTAGTTTAGTCACTAGAATCATGGTGACAAATTTCGTTTTCAGAAATATTTCGGTAGGGGTCCATTTCAATAAATTTTGGGAAATATTCACAAATGTTTCAGGAAAATTTCGGGGAGTCCAAAAAATTATATATATAAGGCATATCAAATATTTATAAAAATCTTATTTATTATTTTAAATGGCTAAAATTTAAAAGAAAATCATTAATTTAGGCAAAATTTTGGAGAAACAACCGAAATTTCACTAAAAATTTCGTCCAAGACCTGTTTCGGTGAATTTTGAAAAATTTGGAGAAATAATCACTATGACTAGAATGAGTTGGATTGATAAAAAAATGCCTGCCATGGACAAATAACCTGAGACTCGATGGTGCCAACTGTACAAGAACTGTTGTGACCTCCCACTAACCTTTTGTTTTTAAACTCCACCTCTAGTGGTCCCAAGCTCCAATGAGAAGGGTGGTTCTTATCAGATATTTATGATGAGTTGGTAAATGCAGAGGTTGACAATGAAAATAAAAAGGAAAGAACAAAACGTGCATAAAAAGTCAAGTGACACTTTGGTATACAATCAAAAGAAAATGGGTTACAGTGACAAAAAGATTACTTTTACATATGTCAGGGCCCCTGTACATCTCAGCCTGTAAGAGGAGTAAGTCGCAAAAGGATTATTGATAAGCTTAATACGATGAGTAGATTACTATTTTTTCAGAACAATAGATCAACCTTCCTTTGTTTTGCTTAGTATGACACTGTAATAACATATGCCTTGTACGCTACACAGACCATTTTAATGGGATGGCTGCCCAACCACAATCTAGAACGCACTCTCTCTCTCTCTCTCTTTGCTGTCCAGCTATTGACAATTATTGGTGTCTGGCAACCACCACTTTCCCCTTTTTCTGCCCACTTATAGAAACAGGGTCCTGTGACCATGATGATGGTCTGATCTTCCCTGCCAACAAAGTCGACGCCGTAACCGCCTTTATTTTTCTCCTCTTTGATTCAAGTTCTAAACGCTTCTTTACTGATGCAGAAGATGAGTCCACAAAAATTGAGGCAGCGTTAATTGCTGCTCGCTTCTCCTTCCTGTTATTCTCAAATTTCGAAGAGAACTTCACCTTAGCAGCCCTGGATGCATCTTCTGATGATGTCGGGAGCAGTCGAATTCCAAGTCCCATCTTCCTAGAAACAACTTCTTCTTGGGCAACCCTCTTGTTTTGACTCTTAGATTAATTGGGAAAAAGAAAAAAGAAAAAAAAAGTCATTTGACTATGATAAAAATTAAAGTGAAAATCAATAGTGAGCAGGGATTCAATTTATTACATACCCGGAGTCGAGCACGTAGGGTCTTGTTAAGGGCATAGTCATCTGAATGCCTACTATCAGATACTCGTTGGAGGCGCACTAGGAGTGGTTCGGCTTCCTTTTTCTTCTGAAGATCTTCTTCTTGATGTTCGAGACGGTAGAAGGGATCTGCAAGCTTGCCTCTTTCTGCAAGAGTAATAAAATGAGGTTTAAAATCCAAAGCCAAAATACAAGATCAAGCAAAAAATATGAGCTCAACGCATATTGGATTTATTGGGAGGGAGATGCGCATAAGGTGTCGGTTAACCTACATGTATCTCATGTCATTACTTGAAAACTGTGTGAGCAAGAGAGGGGGGGGAAAAAATTAAATT
This sequence comes from Chloranthus sessilifolius, assembly GCA_021018995.1. Classification (NCBI taxonomy): domain Eukaryota; kingdom Viridiplantae; phylum Streptophyta; class Magnoliopsida; order Chloranthales; family Chloranthaceae; genus Chloranthus; species Chloranthus sessilifolius. The sequence continues at coordinate 24,627,063 of CM037584.1, read as the reverse complement.
CCACGTATCATCAGTTGCAACTATGATAAGGTTAGCTCTATTCGCACCTACTGATTTACTGAGGGGACCTACACCAAAAACCATTGACTGCTTTGAATCAAATGATGGAGATCATTTTTCATCCCAATCTTCCCACCAAAAAAACTTCCACATATTATCAGTTGCAACTATGATAAGGTTAGCTCTATTCACACCTACTGATTTACTGCGGGCACCTACACCGAAAACCATTGACTGCTTTGAATCAAATGATGGAGATCATTTTTCGTCCCAATCTTCCCACAAAATGGATGTTGAGACCATGGGATACCCTGGAGACTGTCAGTATTGTATTCCACATGGCACACTTCCCAAAGAGTGACCTGAAAATTGCGTTCAAGCTTGATGTGTAACACGATTTTCAGATCACTTTTTGGGATGTGTGCCATGTGGAATGAAAAACTGACGTCCGATGGTACACTTATGGTTTCCACAGTCAGTTTGTTGGAAGATTAAGACAAAAAACGTATCTCCATCTTTTGATTCAAAGCAGCAATCAATGGTTTTCAGCATAGGTGCCCTCAGTAATATTGTAGCTGCAAATAGGGCTACTCCTATGATATCCTTTTGAAAATACATGCAGCATAGCATAAAGGGATCTTTCTTATTTATTTATACATATACTTATTTCTAACTAAAATAGCTGACATCACATCCTCTAGTATGAGGCTGATGATTATAGTATCACGAGGTCAACTCCTATGACCGCCTTTAAACAGATTATCCTATGACTGTCCACTTGCAGGTCATGTGGCACATATGTTTGATCAATCCAAGTAGGTCAACTAGCAGCCCATCATTGACACGTCTCAGCCAAAAAACTATGCCTATTAGAGGATTCTGACCATCCAATTGGTGCATGTCAACCGTTAAAATAAATATGGACAACCATTGTTTTTAGAATGCAGAAATCGGATGGTTTAGATCCTCCAATGAGTGTATTTTTAGGCAGTTGGACCCCTTTAGTTCAATATATGAACTACCATCTTGATGACTTGGATTGGTCAGATCTATTGGCCACATGGCCCGGTAAATGAATGTTCATAGAATTTGTTTAAAAGCAGTCACGTGCCTTTGTTCCTAATATCACCACACCCACACATACGCACACAGGGAAGGTCAACTAAGCTTCAAGCGATTTTACAAAAAAGATTATTTCTTTAAATCAATAAAGTGGAAAATGAGTTAAAACAAAGAAGAAGAAGAAGAAAGACGCAAGATCCAAAGTGGACGCAGGTGAGATGCTTAGGACCCAAAAATAATCAACAGGGAACAGATATACAATCCTCCCAGCACTATGTTAGAGATTTTCTGTCCAAGTTAGAACATTTATTCATGCCAGCTTATTGATGTTTCTCCCTCATCAAGATATCCCCAGGCTGATTCTAATCCTACCCATGAAAACCCTGCTCTTCTTTGGTTTCCAAATCGTCCATAAGCCTGCAGGTTCCCAACTATGATCCTGAAAAGACCAATATTCCATCATATGATTTACGTCCGCACAAAGGTTTGGGACAATTGTACAACCACAAAGAGTTGACATAATAGACCCCAACACCTTACAAGTGACCAGGAAATGAATGAGAGGTGTTCAACTGATTCCTCACTATCCAAGCACATCTGCTAGAAATAACCATACCTCTCCTCTCTAAATGGCTAATAGCGAGGAGTTTGTCCCAGGCCGCACACCAGCAGAAAAATAAAACCTTGGAAGGTTCCAAGATTTTCCATAACATAACCCACTCTTGGTCTATCAACAGTCTCCTACAAAGGAATTTGTGGAAAGAAGCCACATAGAAGTCCCCATTCACTGTTCTGTCCACAATCTGCTGTCCATATGGCTGAATGGAGATTTTCTCCAAAGATGTCCCACTAGAGATGCCAACAAAATCACATTCATCTTCCCACAGGTTGGGACGAAAAGCCTCCTTTTCACAAACTTCTCCCAGTTTGACCTCTTTGGATATTGAAATCTCATATAGAGTAAAGAACGCACATAACTAAAGCTCTCCACATCAGAAACCGCCTCAAAAGTACATGCAATTTCCAGTACCCACCTATGCCCACGAAGCATCAGACTTGCAATTTCCACAATCACTTTCCAAGAGTGCCCCGTTCATTTCTTTTAATCTCCTGATGGCAAGACCATCTTAAGTTTAGAGGAGTAAAGAGCGCACATAACTAAAGCTCTCCACATCACAAGCCGCCGAAAAAGTACACCCAATTTCCAGCACCCACCTGTGCCCATGAATTATCAGACTTGCAATTTCCACAATCACTTTCCAAGAGTGCCCCATTCATTTCTTTTAATCTCCTAATGGCAAGACCATCTTAAGTTTTAGCAATGTAAATAGTTTCCCAAGTGACGATGAAATTTTCAGTATCCCCCAATAGACCTAATATGGTGCAAAGTGTTGGGCTACGAAACAGCGACAGGAAGATAAGAGTTCATGTGGGCTGAGATGCATATGTTAAGATGGATGTGTGGAGTCGCAAGAAAGGGAAAAATTCGAAGTGAGAACATAAGAAGAAATTTGAGAGTGAAACCTACAAAGAAAAAAATTATGAAATGCCAGTTGAGATGGTTTGGACATGCCCATCGCTGGCCAGAAAACAGACCCTCTGCAAAGGATTTAGACACTACAAGCACAAGGAAGTAGGAGAAGATGAACAGCAATGAAGGTCTTCTTCACTGTTCTTTCACCAACAAAGTCTGGTCCCTCTTTCTCACTCATTTCGGAATTATTTGGTGTTTTAACCAGTCATGTGGCGAGGTCTTTGAGGCCTGGAGAGGTCCTATCTGGTTTGGGTGGGGTAAGAAGTTCTGGATGGTTTCTCAAGCAGCTGTGGTTTGGGCTATATCGCTAGAACGAAATGACAGAATATTTAGGAGCAGAAGAAGGTCTGCTGAAAGGATTAGTGTTCTGCTAGAGACCGATCGAAAAAAGAAAAAAGATCTGGAGGAAAGCAATGAGAAGGAACATTAATGATTGCGAAGTGACAGAGGGCTTAGCGCTGCTAAGAAACGAGTGGAGAAATAGGATTCGCAAAGCAGATCCCAAATAGGTGGGATAAGGCTGTGTTGGTGATCCCCCACAAGACCATATAAACTGTTGCAGCAATTGCTCCAACTTATCCACCACACTCAACGGGCACTGAAACATACCCATACAATGTACTAGAAGATTCAAAAGAGTGGACTTGATGAGGGTCAATTGATTGCAGATAGATGATAAGTTGCTTCACTTTCTAAACAGCTACGTTTTATTTATCTATTTTATTTTATTCTGGTTTACCTTTCAATAACAGATCCCAAAGAGGTTTGGTAGGTTTTCCAAGAGAGGGAGCGAAAGCCCAAGGTTGGAGAACAGTGGAGAATCCCTTCTCCCACTAAATAACCCACGAGTTCCATGAGTTGACCCTTTTCAAATCTCAATCCCATAATAGTAGTTTTGTCCAATTCATCAGTCGCGAATCCAACAGATCAGCTATATATTGTCAATGAGATATAGGCAGACCACCATGAACAATCTTAAACTCTCAGTTGAAGCCTTTGACATAAGCTTACCTGCGCTTCGCTAACCATATCAAAAGGGAGTGTAAAGAGGGATCCCTTGTAAAAGCACCCTCGATCTTCTGAAGAAACCCTTTGCGGACCTGTTCACCAAGATTGAAACCCAAAGTGTAGAGTAACAAGCATTCAATCACCAATCGCCCTGATCATAGGCATTTTCCATGTCAACTTTGCACATAATCCTTGGTTTTTTTATTTATTTTATTTATCATTTATTATTTTATTATTGTATTTTTATAAATTGTCTTAAAGCCATAATTTCCTTAAATGAAACGAAATTACACTGTAGCGAGATGCTTTGCCGAAAAACACAAAATAAAAGTCGAAACAAGAACAAAGACAAAAGGAGGAAATAAACACAAGAGAGGGCATCATAAAAAAACAAAACAGGAAACTATGGGGGTCTGATCTGTGCTCCCATTCCAGCGGAATATCAGTCACCGAATGTGCCTCTCTAGAAGATCCCAACACACCACCAAGAAAGATCCTTGATAGTCGCATATGTTACAAATCTAAGAATCTGGTGCTTATTTTCGCAGATTCATTTGTTCCTTTCCTTCTAGATCTCCCAGAAGAATTATAGAGGCAATGCATTCCAAATGGTTCTCACATTCCCATCCGAGTTCACTAGCCATCCCACAAATGCCACCGCCAATGTTGTCAAACCGCTTAAATCATGCTAAGCCATTTGACTGCATTTCGCATAATCGCATAAACCATGGCATATTTTTTTTTGCAAAAAAAAAAAAATTAATAAATAAATAAAAACAAATATTCAAGTCTTTAGAACTAAAGTAACACTAACAAAAAATTAGAACTGAGTCAATCAATGACAAATAAGAGAAAAATAGAGATTCTTGCATTTAAAAAAGAAGTTTTACATACTAATATTCAAAATTATAACTTTAGAATGGAGATTAGAGAGGAAGCTTAAGCCAAAATAGTAGTGTGACGAGTAGAGGACTCAACCCACCCTTTTATAAAGGCAATGAGAACACAAAAGGGGAAAAAAAGATTTAAGTGCTCCAACGGTCATAAATATGACTGTTGGAGCATTATGCGATCTTTATGGCTTATGCCATTGCATACTTTAGTATGCCGTGGCATAATGTCAAAATCGCATAAGCCAGGATGGCTTATGCGATTTTATGGCTTAAGTTGGCATAAGCGATCACTTAATTGATTAAGCAATCGCTTATGACAACACTAGCCACCGCAAAATTCTCCCCAAACAACCACTGACCTCAAACCATCTAAAAAAACCTCCCAAATCTCACATACAAACATGCATCTCAAAAAATAGATGTTCAATCGTCTCAACACATAGAACCTACACTCAACCAGGTCATCCATCCTCCTCTTTCTCAGTTGTGCAAGTTAGAACCCGCCCCTATGCCATCTCCAAAGCAAATAATCTTTATATGAAGTGTACTTTTCCACATTAGAATCCATGATTGGGCCACAGGTAGCCTCCCATAGAAACACCTATAGAAGGAGCAGACCGTGAACTTTCCTTTCTTCCTATTCCAAACTCTACAATTCGAAGTCTCGAACTATTTCGATTATCCATCACAGATCATAGTTCCCCCACCAATCTTGTGAATTCCTTACTCTCCTCATCCTACAAACCTCTTTAGCATTATATTCATAATTTATGCATTCATGTGCAAGAACCACATATCAAGGATTCCCCTACCATGGACAAATCCTCCTTGCAAAGGGGAGATGATGGTATTCTACACAACTTAATCCTATTAGTACGGACCTTGGAGAATATTTTGCAGACGCTACCCAATAGATTTATTGCTCTAAAGTCACCCAGTCCTTGCCCCCTTGCCCCCCCACCCCCTCTCTATTGCTTAGGTATTACAGTGATGAAAGTCACATTTCACACCATGATGATTTTTTGTTGATGTGGAATTCACTTAACATATTGCTTACAAATTGAGAAGGGGCCAATTTTTTTTGAAAAATTCAAGAATGCAACCATCCAAGTCTGGGTGCTCTTTTTGAATCAAAAATAGCCTTTTTCACTTCCTCTTCGAATTTTCTTTTCAAGTTAGTACTATCTGTTTCCAAAATAGAGTTAAAACTCAGCCCATCAAGCCTTGGGCTGATCCACCCTTAATCCGAGTAGAGCTTCTATAATTCTTTACCACACATTTTCTATAGCATGGAAAAAAATTGGTGTTATTGTCACCCTCCTTCAACCACCCTTGATTTTCGTTTCCAACATATCTCCTCTTCCTAGACTTTGATCTTAAAACTCTCCATAAATCATCTCTCCTTTCTACCTCAATTTCACTAAGGGTGAACACTTCCTTTTTTGTTATCTACGGCCTGAATTTTTAAGAGGAGTTCATTCTTTTTGCCCTCAACACTTGCGTAAGTTTCTTCATTCCATCTTCTACTCTCTTCCTTTAGCATCTTTAGCTTAGTTTCTTTTTTCTTGGAATAAAATTACATAGATCGAGCTCAGCAAGAAGCTAAGCGCGGAGAAAAGAAGAAAAGGCAAAAAAGAAGCCTCCCCAATGGGCCAACAACCGAGAACTTCGGCATTGCCATCACCCCTGGAAAGAAGGCGACAAGGAGGATAACAGCATCTAAGCCTCGTCAATCATACTGTCCCAGGCTGACTCAATTTCGATAGGAGTCCAATCCTGGCAGTCCGACGAGAAGGGGGATCTCCCTTCAAATAAGCTGCGCTCATTCCAGATACACCAGAAAGTGGTCGTAGAACCCAAGACATAAAGCAAAAAAGAGTGCATATTCCAGATCAGAGAGATTGTAGTAGTAACATTGCTCCCATGGCCTGGTGCACAAAAACTTAACAAGCCAACATTGGTTGAGTCATCTTGCCTATTCGACAACAGTAAGGGAAACCTCCCATCTATATTTGGATCAAAATACACGGTGAGAAAAATCTATGAAACCTCTCATCCTTCGTGTAATTTTGCTGCCTCTGCTCTTCCATGTACGTAACCATATCACATTAAAATCTCCTCAGTCTTTATTAACGTTAATTCCTTCCAAGATTCTTTCGAAGTGTCAATTCTTATGGGCCATAAACCGCCGAGAAATTGCATAAAAACCATCATATTTGTTGCGGTAAACCGAAAATTCCCTACCCTCTTATTTCAAACATCAAATTACACTTTATCTCAGCCATCAAAATCCCACCTGTTGTACCTATAGCATGGAGAGCAACCTGGCGTTCTCCCATTCAGATCTTTTCATCTCTTGCAGCATAACAATTGAAGAATTCGTACTTCTAATAATTTTTACCACAATGCATTTGTCTGGACATGCCAACCCTCCGACGTTCCTGAAAAAGCTCTTCATTGATAAACAAATAGGCCTCCCCTATCACACCAGGATACAAACTTACAGAAACTTGTCCCACCTTTCAACCCCCTCTCATAAATAATCAAGTACTGCAGTTGAAATAACTTTTTTTTATCAGCAACAAAAATAAAATTAAAGGGCCCAAAAAAAGGCAGGGAGAGTACAAGAGTTCAACAGCGAGAGACTGAAAAAGGAGAACCCCCAAAATCTAAAGGCAGCTTGGGACCAACCGAGAAACTAATCAGTGCGAAGACCCCCCAATCTTCAAGAAATCCCCGCCCTCCCTCTCACTTTTGTAGACCGCGAGGCTGACCCAATGGACAGCGAAGTCCCTTGCCAACCTAATGATGCAGAGAATTGGTCGCCACTTCTCATGAAACACCCTTTCATTTGTTTCATTCCAAATGGCCAATATCACAGCGAAAGCCATGATTTTCCAAAAGGCACCTCTCAAACTTTCAAAGCAGCCCACCCTCCCAAGCACATATGAGCTGACAGCTAGTTTCCGGAAAGACCCAAGTCATTCCAAATGCTTTAAGCAAAGCATAGCAGCCCTTCGTGCCACCCAGCAGTGAATCAGTAGGTGATCAACATCTTCACCCTTCTGAAGGCACATTACGCATCTATTACGAATATCCGACTCCATGCCACAGACTATCCAAAAAACTTAATCAGTAAGGCACTTCAACAGGCTCACGACTACTCCAGTTGAAATAACACCTTGACATCTTACCGTTTTTACTTTTTTTGACAACTAGCCAAACCAATTTCTTTTCCTGGGTCATGTTCCAACATAATAAACTACCTCTTAGACTCATCACCATCTTGGAATGTTAGTTCCAATATCCTCCCAATATCAGGTAAATCCTAGGCCAATAAACTGTCCCCAGATCTACAATCCCTAACACCCTAACCAAATTCACTACGTTTGGTAGTCTACGTCAAAATCCATTATTTCTAATCTTGGCTTGTGGTATATGCTCCCAAGTAATGTCTGTCATGGCATCTTCTCCTTACAAAATATCTCCTCATCTGAAATTTCACTTCAACATTATCGTGACGACACCTTTCCACTTTATATGTCAAATGATCATTCCCCTAGTCCCTCTTGGATATCCACTCATCCCCATACCAATCCATATCCCTAATACAAGGCAATGGAGATTGTGGTAACTCCATCCCGTCATCCCTATTGAACGCCAGCCCTTTTTATTTTAATCTGTTGCTATATTATTCAGCTTTCGTGTCAACCCCAATGTCGACCTCTATCAGGCCACTGCTGACCTCAATCGATCTTGCATTGACCCCCATGACTTCCACGTCGACTTCCAACAAGCTAGCATCAAATACGAAAGAAGATGGAATTGGGAAGCAGACAGATCTAATGATAAACAACCTCTCTCTGAGGCCCTCCATTGGGGAAATCACACCCAAAGATTGTTAATGTTCCATCAAGTTGTCAGATCAGGCCATGCCATCATCATCTCCATCATACTCTCTAGTATGCTTGAAGCTCCAATGTCAACCTGTAACTCCGCATCACATACCTGGTCAGCACTTGGGTTCCATATGGTTTCCTGCACCCTTTATAGTGGAGCACAACCCTCCAGATTAAGCATTGAATATGTCAACCCATGTTCAAAACTACCCAATCTTCACCAATATCGACACCAGCATGGGCGATACAGTTTGGATTCCTCCAATCTACATTCGCAAACCATTCAACCTCAATAAGGAGTACACTTCTCCATAGATCTATTTGATGCTAGAATCAGCTTCCAATCCCCGGAATTAACCCTTAATCTATTTCTAGCCCAAGCTAGGTCCTCAAAGCTACTAATCTTTATATTGACTTGAACAGCCCCCATAGCATTCACCAATAACCTTGAAGACATCAAAATCGCATGCCTGTAATGGTACCCCGTGAATGTGAACCCCAAAATCCCCCCTGTTCATCAGAAGGAAACACCATTTACGAGTGGGATCCACCTCGGCAACCACGTAAGGTCTCGAGACACTATTTGGGTTCTCTCGGTTTGTTTTTGCAATCATGAGCACAGAGGGAAATTGAAAAGGTTACATCCTTCTAGATATTTGGGCAATTATTGGTGTTTCCCCTACACGCAAACAGTATGAGCCCATACCTGAATCGCCCCCGTGTTCATCATCTCAGAGCACATACCTATCAATCACCTATTCCCAAGGTATGTGCTCCAAACCCTTATCTTTTTATAATTGAACTCACCCCCATCCTTCTTCGAAGAAATACCATAGCACTCCATAGCTTCAACATTTCATCTCCAAAATTCCCACTCTTTATCTCTAGGAGCTAAAGCAGCCACCGCATTTACAGAATCACCTAAACTTAAAATATAGGATATTGCAAGCTGAAGAAAACTAGCCACCTTCATCATGTAGGGAAATTGTCATCCTCGGATTTTAAATAGTGGTGGTGGTGGTGTTACTAGTAGTAGTAGTAATAATGATAAATAAATAAATTGAAAGCCAATAGAAGAAGATAAAGGACAGAGAGGGGGAGAGAGAGAGAGGGAGGGGGAAATGAATGATCTTAATGGCTCCTCAAAGAATCCATTACCATCAGAACCCTAAGTGATCCAAGACTCCCGACTCCCAAAAGAAACACAAAGCAAATCCAAACAACCCTCGCACAACAACTTTCATCGGACCAGCTAAGGCCCTGTTTGGTGTGGCTATAGTTTTGATCTTTCACTTAGAACACTACCACAAAAGCCAAAGTCGGAAGCTGCTTTTGGCTGCCTCCAACTCTTGGGCATATTCTGCATTAAATAGCTTTTGCAGGAAGCTGTTTTAAGTACATAGGAGTGGGAAGCTGTATTGACTAAGGCCCTGTTCGGGATTCCTTTTCCAAAAAGCACTTTCCAGGTGCTATACAGAGGTGTGTCACATGGTGCTTCTCAAATGATGCTTCTCAAAACGGTCTACCACATGCTGAAAATGGTGTTGTGTGAGAAGCAGAATGAGGCAGCTTCTCAACACAACTCCATTTTCAATTAGAGGTGGTTAGGTACTAGGGTGAAATGTGCTTTTCACCCAACATTTTTCCCTTAAAAAAGTACTTTTTGAAAAAGGGCTTAAACAATGTCTAAGACGATGGTGCTGCTTTTCGCGGTTAGAAGTGGGGAGTGAGTCTCTAGCAGCCACGCCAAACAGGACCTAAAGTGCCATGGAGGAATTCTAGGGCTTAGAGTGAAAGGTAGTAGTAATAGAGTTTTAAACTTCAACTAAACTTGTGGTGAGTTTTAAAAGACCTTCACCGTTAGAGAATTTACAAATAAACTTGAAGTAAAATGCGGTTGTTTGGGTACAAGTAACCACTTGCGTACTCTTGTAATGCCGAGGGTGTGAATAAGCATGGGAATTCTATGAGCTGCCTAAATGTCATTGCTTTTTTACTATTATGCCATCATTTTTTTTAATATTATGCCTCAACTTTTTAACTGCAGGTCAACCAAAAAAGTTACTTTTTGAAGGGTAATATGGGGGAAAATTGACCTTTTGGAGTGCTAACATCCAATTGGTTGCATGGGGGGTTGATATATCCTTATATATATAAGCTGGCCTATACATGCTCTAATACCAGCATTTGAATCCCTGGAATGAATGCTTTTACAGAAGAATTATCATGCAAAGAAAAAAAAGTATTACCTTCATCTGCAGGAAGGGCAAAAGTTTCTGCATCCTCAATGTCAAACTCCTCTGTCTTGCGCTCTGCCCCGCTAATAATCACATATTCACAGTTTTTTGGATCAGTCTGGATAACTATTTCGTGTTTGCAGCATGCAGATTTCATAGAAAAGCTCCATATCTGATCAAAACATACATATGGGGTAAAGAACTAGAATACTTCCACACATCAGATAAATGTGAAAAATTCAAAATATATATTATCCATGGCAACTGAATCCCAGCATCCTGACTTGTATTCTTTTCCTGCTGCTCACTAAGTTGGCATACTGTAGAATTTAGAGCTTAGAAGGTTAACAAAGAAGATTTAATCGGTTGAGTATGATACCTTTGTAGAATAATAATTTCCCACTTGTTTCTTCTCTGCATTGAACCTTACACCCTTGGCAATCATAGAATTGCATCCACCGCACCATATGTTGAAAGGCATCTCGAACCTGAAACGAATAAGTACTCAGTAATATGAAAAATGACAAATCTGATGTCACAGCCAAAACCAACCTCAAATAAGCATTATATAAATTCCAAAAATAACTAACTAAATTTACTAATGTGTCTCTCCTCCCTCTCTTCAATTAATTATCTTCTCCAAAACTACAAATAATTTAATATACTGAATGTGCGTCTCCTCGCTCTTTTCAACCTACTCTAACAGTCAATGCTGAAATTTGTGTCGGTATTACTTTCCCTTTAAATTCATGTTATACCTATCCCATGACTCCCATTTGTTTAAGGTAAACAAGAATTTTAAAAAAAGAAGGAATGAAGCTCACTCAGTCCATCATTATATCATCATCGCCATCGTGATGTCCCATTGCTTTGGGGAAAATTTTGTGAGTTTTATTTCTCCATTAACTTCAGTTTAGGGGTAAAAACTGTGACTTGAAACACAGCAATCCTACATCTCACTTCTCACACTTAGAAAAATAGTAAAAACTACAGAAATAAAGAAAGTTAATCTATTTACACCAATGAGTGTTGTATGTGTTTCATATGAACGTTGTATGTGTTTCATATGAAGGCTTCTTTCACAGCTTTTGATGGGATAAAAGGCTTCTGATTGAAATTACAAGGGAATGGAATAACAATAATCCATTCGCAGATCAAAGGCTTTTGCACAACATTAAATGGGTAAAAGACTTTTCATAGCATCTAATCGGAGAGCAATAAAAAAAGGAGGAAGAATAAAGAAAGAATGAAAAAAAGAACAAAAAATGATAATGGTTGCTGTAAACTGCACATCCTCCCTTTTCTTCATTTTGCGTCTTTTTGTTGTTTTCATATTAAACAGTGCATAGGAACGAGAATGATTTTTCTACCCTGGGTTGTTAAGTTTTGAAACCCTAGGACATGAACCCTATGCAGGGTACATGACTGTCATATATATTAAATAATTTCAATCGTTGATTTCTGGAAAGGGAGCGCAAGAAACAATGCATGAAGTGGGAAAAGAAATTCCAATAAAAGAAAGGATGTCACAGAGCAACACCAGGAAGTTGGATGGGCAGGACGACGTAGAGAACACAAACATATAGGAAATATATGGGAAACGTAAGGGAGTGTATGGAAAACGAGAAGGCATGAAGATAATCATGATCCTAGAGAGGTGGATTTAAATGAGAAATCTGGTTCGGAGGTCCTCAAAAAATTTGCTTTTCTTTCTAATTAGAGGCTTCTTCAAGAAGTACTCCTAATTGGAAGTTGAAATAATTTGTCTCCAAGGGAGTAAATAGTAAGCAGGGTTAAAAAAACCGGGATCATTACTATTTACTATCTTACTCTTGATCTTCCATTATCTAGGGCGGGGGTTTAAGATTTAGGGTTTAGTTGGTGAACGAGATGGCGGCCCTTAAAAGCCTGATATTTTCAAAATGAATTGAACCCTAAGAAACTCAGATGTAATAAAGCAAATCTAGAACCACTAGATGGAATGATGGCTAGGATTTCAACCTTGTTGCTAAAAGATATGCATGAAGATCAGGAATGGATAAGAGAACCTTGCATCTTCTGACAACCCTTAAGGAGAATTTAAAAGGAAAGAGAAGGGGAACTGTGTAGCAGATTTCTGAAAAGAAAATGAGACATAGTGGATCTATGCCTACCTTGAAGGGCAAAGTAATATGCGAAAGAGGGCAACTGAGTAGCAGATATCAGGGACAAAAGTGAGAAGTACTGCTCGCATTATATCATTTTAGTAGTGCTTATGTAGTTTACATGACTAAGGTGCACGAGGTTCAGCTGACTCAATGAAGGTTTCAAGAGGATGACATGCATTAGTGTGTAAATAATATCGTAATGAAGAAGGCTTCTCAGAGCAACCAGAAATGATGCTAACTGCTCTTTCCTTAGGAACCAATTCATGGTGGAAGTGAGGACTGAGGATATCCAAATTGCCTGCCCTGAGTACAGGTAATCTTAGGATATACAGGTAGGGTCCTTTAAGTTTTATTTTCAGTTCTACCATTATTTAAACTTCTAATGACCTTAGAGTTGTACATTTGTTAACAAGTTTAGCTTTAGTTTTACTTCTATTTATTAATTTCAACAAGTTTCACGTTTAATAATTTGAAGTTTTTGCTTATTTTACCATTCCCATCAAATGATTTGCTTAAAGTTTTAATTTTTAGTTACATGGAAATGGAGAAAAAAAAAATTGTAAGTAAAACTTAGTACAACTAGGAAGTATTTGAAGTGTACTACGTATCCTTACTCAACTCGAATCGAATTACTACGTAGGTAAGTGCCATTTTAAAGGAGAGAGGTATCATAGAGGGAAGACAAAATGTAGAACAGAAATGCCCTTAGATTAGCCTGGCATCTCTACTCCTTGGGAGTGGGAGTTCAACCCCAAAAGGAGAATATGGCTTTACGATTTTCCAATCCGATGTCAAGTAGGCGACAGATCCACTAGGGAAAAGTGGTTTGCAAGCGGAACATACAAAATTTTGATTCGGTAAATTGTTCCCTTTGTTTTTATTGATAATGTATATTTATTAAAAGGAAACAAAAAGTCAATGTGGGAGCCCTTAAGAAACACAGCCATGGTTGTTAAAAGCGCTAGGCAGGGCCAGGCAGTGGACCCCTTGGAAGTGAAGCAGGGCCTAGGTGGGGTTTAGGCGGAGCCTAGGCGATGAGAACCAGTAATGTTGCAATTTTTTATTTATACAGTTACTATATTAATCTGTAAAGGATTGATATTAAATGATAAATATGTGAAAAATAAAATTAATGATAAAAATGTGATCATTTAATCATTAAGTATCAACCATCATGTGGACTTGGACCTGTAGCAAAATAGAAGGTTGAAAATATTGCCACCTCAAGGTTGCAGGTTCAAGCCCAGCTTACCCATCAAAAACAAAAAAAGTAGCAACCATCATGTAAAATGTCTCAGGGGGCATGTGCTCGCTTAAAGGATCACATGAAGGTCACTTCACAAGTTCACGTAAATGAGACTAGTAAAAGAAATCTCAATTGCGGTAGTATTTGACCACCAAAAACAAGACTTAGAAATATTTATTTTATTAGTTCAATCTACCCATTTAGTAAGATGAGTAGGAGAAGGACGCTTATTCTGTTCTTTCATGTGACTTGCATCGGAAAAACTGTAAACCCAAAGTTCAGTTATATATATTTTTCTTTTTATGTATTCAATTTTTTATTAAGAAAGGAACTCGTTAATTTAGTTGGGTTCTCGAAACTCTAGAAAAGGCTGAGTGCTCTCTACTATGATGTGGTGTTGTTGAATACGTTTCAACATCCCCAGTTAATCTCCTATTGTATTTGTGATTTTTTTCTCTTGTATTGCAACCCCATACAACCAAATGATCCTTGAATGACTAGACTTCTATATTAGGACCATGAAACTACAAAGAAAGATCCATGTAATCAACCACTCACCATCTACAAACTTCTTGATGGTTCAAAAAATATATCAGAGCTTGGTACTCCCTTGCAATCGTGACCAGCCCAATTCAAACGATATAAGACGATGACTATATTATTAGTATTCCTCCACTCTCCACCTTTTACCCAGGGGGACAAAATTCTACATATAGAAATAAGTAGACGTTTATATGTTCCACGTAATCAATTTACCCCACTCCTCCCAAAATAAAAGGAATAAACTGTGACGACCCAGACCCACATGCCACAATATTGTCCGGTTTTGGGTTTAGGTCCCCGCCCCGGTTTTGTTTCTGGCACGGGCGTTTCATTTCGCCGTCCCCACCTAAAGCGTGTCTTGTATGTAAGAGTGGGGTTGTTACTTATGTCCCAAGGTGAGGACCACTATTTACACGATGTGGGACTTTTCATTCTCCCCATCTTGTAATAGAGCCGTCTTCGGCTCTGATACCATTTTGTAACACCCCGACGCCACGTGCCAAAATATTGTTCTCTTTGGGTGGCTCCACATGATCCCACCAGCCGTCCCTGGTCCCACTAGTAGCCCTTTCCCTTTAAAGTTTTGTTTTTGGCATATATACAACAACAGTTATCAAACAAGTATCTAGATGACACCCTTCGAGGCACTCTACGGAAGACCTTGTTGATCGCCTGTATGTTGGGAGGAAGTCGGAGATCGAAGTCTGCTTCGACCAGAACTAGTGAAAGAAACCACGAAAAAGATTCAAATCATTCGAGAACGTCTCATAGCTGCTCAGAATCGACAAAAGAGTTATGCTGACCAGGATCGCCGAGAGCATCAATACGAAATTGGAGATCGCATGTTTTTGAAGGTATCACCAACTAAAGGATTTTTGAGATTCGGAAAGAAAGGAAAGCTCAGTCCCGGATTCATCGGACCGTTCGAAATCCTGAAGAAGATTGGAAAGGCCGCTTATCAATTGGCCTTGCCTCCATCACTAGCTAACGTACACAACGTCTTTCACGTGTCGATGCTGAAGGATTATAAATTTGATCTCACACACATGTTAGGCCCTGAACCTTTAGAAGTACAAGAAGATCTGTCTTTCGTAGAAGCCCCAACGAAAATCATCGATTGGAAGAGTCACGGTACTAGAAGCAAAAGAATTCCTTGAGTAAATGTTCTGTGGCAACATTACTCTGGAGACGATGCAACATGGGAACATGAAGACGAGATGCGCCAGATGTACCCGCACCTGTTCGAAAATGATTAAGGTAAATTTCGAGGACGAAATTTTTTTTTAGGGGGAGAATGTTTCAAATGCTAAGGTAAATTTCGAAGACGAAATTTTTTTTTTGGGGGGAAGAATGTGATGACCCAAACCCTTACTTGACCGAACTCGACCCGATTCGACCGAAAGCACACACACACACTCAAACTATACATGCTTTATACCATATGGCTTCCCTCACAACTTAAATCCCAAATTAAAACCCACACTTGGCCAAGGCGTTTTCTTTCTTCTTCTTCAATCCGGTAACGCCCACCATTACTCGCAGATTTAATTCAAAATTTGAACGGTCACCCCACCCGAGCCTATATATAGAGCCCTCTTCCTCCTCTATTTTCCACACCAAGCCTTCTTCCTCAAGCTTTTCTTCTTCTTTAAGTTATGTTTTCCTTTATATATTTAGTTTGTATTTTATTTTCTCTAAATTCTAGTTTTGTAAATTAAAACTCTGGTTCTTCAAACCTAGATTTATATATATATTAGAATCCTATATTTTAAATCTTATAGTCTATTCATTTAGTTTTGTAGATTGTTCCTTAAAATTCTGGTTTTATTTTAGGTTTATAATATGAGGTTTATATTCTGGTACTTTTAGATTATGAGATTTTATATTATGGTTTTTATATTCTTTGATTTTTTAAATTCTGGTTGTACAGTTTTAACCTGGCTTTATAATATGATATTCTGGTTTTAGTTAGTTTATAATCTGATTTTTATATGCTAGTTTATTTTGCATTTTAATTCCGATTTTCTATTTTTAAATCCTGATTATGTATTTTATTCCCTGGTTTGGTTTTATATTGTGACGCTGATTTTATATTGAAATTCAGGTTTTTATTTTAGTTTCATATTTTGAAGTTGTATTTTAAACACTGATTTTACACTTTAAATCTCTGGTTTTATATTTCTTATAATCTGATTTATACTCTGGTTCTATTTAGCATTTTATGTTTTGGTTTTGTAATCTAATATTTTTATTTCTGGATTTTATAATCTAATATTTTATATTTTAAAATCTGGTTTTATTCTATTTTTATATTTTGATTTTATTTAGTCTTACAATCTAGTTTTGTATTTCATATTGTTAGTCTTAATTCTGGTTTTAATTTTTATATTCCGAATCTTCTGTTTAATATTAAATCAAATTTTAAACAAAGGTTTTAAAACTGATTTATAAAGCTGTTTTAAATTAAGGATTTCAGGTATCAAAATAGGGAATTTGAATCCAACCTAACTTCGATAAACCTACCTTAGTTTGCTCTCCTTATCTCATCTTCGACAACATTTTTGTTTACCACCTTCCCTTGTGCCCATGTAACCATCCGAACTATAAAACTTCACGTCGCCCTCACAAGACCCTTGAATCCAACAATTGAGACAAATAGCCTATCTCATATCATGTTTTAGACTCATACCTTATTAGTTAATGATGTTTTTGTTTTACATAGTATATATTATTACTTTGATAAGTAGATGCTTGAATGGTTATAATGGTATGGATAATTTTAGACTTGTTTTGCCCAATGATGATTATGTCATTTTGAATCATGTTATTTTCAGTAAATTAGAAATGTTGTAAGCTTTGTTTACTAGATTTGAATTTCATATGATCTCATTACATTGAAATTTCATATTGTTTTAGAATGAGAATTGATAACGCATATTGGATAAGTTTTTCCAAACGAAAATGATATGAAGGCTTTAGAAATAATGAATATCTATGATATGATATTTGATTAAGATCCCCATGGGGCCGCATGGTAATATTGGACGAACGGATCTATTTATGTACTTTCATAATACGAAGTAAACCCGTCAAACCGGATCAGCGCGGTTGATAATGGGATTAATGAAAACATGAGACCCTCCTTTGTGACTGGTATCCAAGATGAATGATGAATGATGATATGAATGCAACTGCAATTGGATCGGTGCTATTATTTAACAATTGTACAATATATATAGTACAATTGTAAATTAAGTTATTTTTTTTCTTCTTTATATTGAATCATTAGATGGTATAGCTGATGGTATTTCTTATGAAGTTCTCAATATGAAACTGATAAAATTGATGTAAGAGTTATACTATTTATTGGGGGTTACTTATTTAGTTTTATCTCACCCCTGTTACTATTTAAATTTCAGAGATCGGACCTCATGACTCAGGAGCTACATTTCAGGAAGAGACCTTAGAAGACTTGTTGGTTTAGCCTTGGTTAGGAGTTGTTTAACGTTGGAATTGGAAACAAATATAACTTTGAATTTTATTAATGAGAATGGACCGTTGTGTTTCGTTTATTTGAATTTTGATTATTGAATATGTCCATGTGCCGAAATGGATCATGTATCGGATTTCGGGGTGTGACATAAACAAATTAAGATTTCACAATAAGTTAATCAAAAACGCAGAACATTCATTCTAATTAACATAACTAATAAAGCCACTATACACATACACATACATGTACATAATCTAACTCCTGGGTACAAACAATCTGAACAAAACTAACCAGCATAGTAAGATATATCATATAACCATCCAATACCGATAAAAAAAGAAGATATAACCATCCAATCAATGAATATATAATTAGATTGTAAGAATCCATACCTGATAATCAATATGCCTTGGTCTAACTTTCTTGCTCTCTCCCTCAAAGCATGTTGACCATGAAATTTGTTCAGAGAACCCTGAATTATAATAGGAACATGAGACTCAAAAGCATATTGAAAATAACTACAAGGATAGCATATTGAGACTCAAAAGCATATTAACAAATAGTGAAGGATTAATTTGCAAACAAGTGACTACCTGATTTGGGGTCCATTCTGGTGGATAGTAAAAATTGTCTGCTCTGGCAGCTGCAAGGGAAGACTGAAAACAAGCAAATGAAACAGGTTGAGCAACACTCAAACGACCATAAATCCCCACCCCTCTTCTCCCCACAAACACGCAAACATAAATAAATAAGCTAAAATATATTAAGTATAAAAAAATTATTCCTATGGTAAAAAAGATTACAAGTTCAAGATATTAGGTGAGCAACAGCAGATCTAATTAGGGCTAGCCAAGAATGAAGATAACTATGTGTTAGGGTAGTAGTAGAGTACAATTACGAAGTTCAGTATGAGGATGGTGTTAGGGTTATATTTTAAAGTAATTTTCTCTCTCCCCTTCATAGATTACAGCTTTTTACAAAAATTTACATGGTTTCAGACTAGGAAGCACCGCTACGACTGAAAGGGCGCCGTATCCGTATCCATACATATCGGATACGGGTGGAATACGCGTGCATGCGTATCCCACGAGTTTCCTAATAATAAAAAAAATCGGGCGCGATACGGGAGGGTTTTTTTTTTAGGGTTGCAAAAGGGAGGGGAAAAAATATAGAAGAAGAAGAGGAAGAAAGGAAAAAAAAATATTACCATTTTAGATGGCTACGCTCCTTCTTCTTCTTCTTCTTCTTCTTCCCTTCTTCTTCTCTCGTTGCTTGCTGCGACGGGACTTCTCTCCTCCGATTATTGTTTTGTTGTTGCTTTGCTGCGATTGGCCCTAGCTCTTAGACCTTGTGTTTAAATGATCCGACACCAACAGTTTTTATTTTTTACTTTGATGGTGTTAGATCAGTTTAACATAAGGTACCACTCTCACCGTCACATGCTTGGATAATTTTAAAGGGCTCAACTCATGTGATCGTCATGTATACACAAACACGTGTTTAAATGATCTTAAACCATCAAACTTGATAGTTTTGAAACCCCAAGATGTCCCAACTTATGTGACTGTTATGTATATACAAAAATTGTATTTAAATAATTTTAAATCATCAATGATTTAAGATGTAAATAATATAGATAGACTTAAGCCATCTAATTTTAGTCATAATGAGCCAAAAAATGGTATTGTAGGGAGATTTGTCATCTGAATTGTGGACTTTCATATCAACCATTATTAAAGTTTTTTTTTTTCTTGATAACCTTGGTATTCGGGCCTCTTAGAGCACTCGCGTAATCCCAGGGGCACATGCACACCCCAAAACCATTATTAAAGTATTAATAGCTGATATTAAAGATCATCGATCAATGCTTTAAAATGTAATGATTCGTATTGTTAGGGATATTTAAGTCATCTAATTTCAGTCATAATGGGCCTAAAAATGACATTGTATCGAGATTTAAGTCATTTAATTTATGGAATATCAACCATTATTTTCATTATTAATTATGGTAGTGAAGGCAACACTATAGCCTCGTCATGATAAATGGCAATGAGAAATATTATATAAAACCAAATAATCATGATGGCTAAATAGTAACGTCATAGCGGCGCCATTACATAATAGCACTATGCATCGCTATGCACGTTATTTGATTTGGTTGGATAATAACGTATAATACTTATAAAATAAATAAATTATAAGTATGACATTGTTATCACTTATAATACGATTTATTTTTTTTTTTATATAGAATCACTTATAATATTTAGATATAACATTTTTTTAATATATAAGTTACAGAAAATTAACTTATAAAAGTCCAAGTTATAAGTTACAAAATCTTTAACTCTCTCTCTCTCGTGACAAAACCTTATAGTGTTACCGGTTGACAGAACCTTGGCGTTGGCGACGCTATGATATGTGCATTTGATATTTAAATATTTTTTAATATTCTATATTTATTTATATATTTTATATTTATTTATTTATACTTATTATGTTGCAAATTTGTTAATGTTTCATATTTGATTTGTATTTATTAATATTTGTTTATGCCTAGAACATGAAATCCTTAATATCAAAATTAAAGTATGATGCTTTAGTAGTTAAATTTTTTTTTTCCTATAATTTTTTATTTTTTCTTTCCATATAAAAAATATAAAGAAATAAAAAATAAAAAATATATACTACTAATTAAGAAATATAATAAAAGTTTTAAATTAATAAATAGAGTAGTCATGGTTATTAGGGTCGCGTTATAGCCTCCCTATGACCACATCATGTCGAATGACGATGAAAAACGTCATATATAATCAAGTAGTCATGATAGTTAAATAGCGACGTCATAGCGTCGTGATGGTGGAATAATATTATAATATGGCTATGCAAATTATTAATTTTTTTTAATAACGTATAATACTTGTAAGTTATGGCATTTTTATAATATATAAATTACGAAAGTTAACTTACAAATCACAAAACTTCAACTGATAAGTTACAAAATCTTTGACTATGATCTCTCTCTCGCCACAACTGCTATCAATACCAGCGTTGCCGAAACCTCGGTGTTAGCAACACTACCATATGTATACTTAATATTTTATATTTTTAAATATTTTATATTTGTTGATATTTCATATTTATTTATTTATTTATAATTATTATGTTACAAATTTGTTAATGTTTCATATTTGATTTGTATTTATTGATTTTTGTTTATTCTTATAACATAAAATCCTCAATATTATAATCAAAGTATGATGCTTTAATAGTTGAATTTATTTTTTCTATATTTTTTTTCTTATATAAAAAATATATTTAAAAAAATACTACTAATTAATAGATAAAATATATATTTTTTAAATTAAAATAATAAATAATTTCATCATGGTTTCCCTATAGCAACGTCATGGCGTAGTGAGCCTCTTCGTTATGACCTCGCCATACCGACATTAATATCTTGGGTGTCGCCATAGTTACACCATGGCATAACGGCCCTCTTCGCCATGATCTCACTACACCTCCTTAACTTTGCTATTAATGACTAATATTAAAGATCATCAATCAGACGGTTCACATCCACTTTATTAATTAATTTTTATATTAAAAAACAACATAAAATATATATAATTTAATTTTTAAATATATGTATCATGTTGTACTCGTGCCCTAATTTTTTAAAAATTGTCGTATTGTTGTACTCGTATTGTATCGTACCCGTATGCCTTACCTGCACCAGTGCTTCTTAGGTCTTAGAGCAGTTTAGATCTCATTTATCTCTTTTTTCTTTTTTATCTGCCTCTTTTCAAACCCTAACCTATTCGATTTCTTTTATTGTTTTAAAGAATTTTTTGTTATCTTCTATCAATGATCCAATGTTCTACGGAAACCTACTAGAGTTTGCATTAAAATAATCAAACCATACTGCTCATCTACAAATAGACACATATTTGTTAATGACTCTCTCTCTCTCTCTATCTCCCCTTCTTTTGTTTTCTTCATTGATTATAGGTCTCTCTCTCTCTCTCTCTCTTGTTTTCTTCATACATTACAAGTTTTTACAAAAATTTATATGATCTAAGAGCAATTTAGATCCCATTTATATCTTCTTTCTTTTTTCTCTGCTTCTTTACAAACCCTAGCTCATTCGGTTGTTTTTACTGTTTTGAATAACCTCTTGTTGTCTTTTATCAATGATCCAAAGTTTAAGAAAACCTCCTAGAGTTTGCATCAAAAGAATCAATCCATGATGCTAATCGGATGCTCGTATTCTAGTGGTGTGAATTGATGGGAAAACTCTTGATCAATTTGACATGAATCCTTGTGTGATGCTACAGATACATTTTAACTTGGTATGTGATGTCAAGCCTTAAGTAAACTGTACATGATTATTGTTAACATGTTCGGCTATGCAATGCCTGATAATCATTAGTCTAGTGGTGTGCATTAAGTCCACTTATAGTCGATCTTCATACAGATGGAGATAAAGGCATTGTCTCATCAATAGAAGTCTTTCATTGTACAAGGTAGTTGTTTGTATCCAAGACCATCATTATAATATCTTTGTACGTACGGTTATTGTCATCCCTCTCCAACTTGGGGAATATTGAAGAAAATTATGTTTTTTGTGTTAGATTATTTTTAGAAGTTTGAGTTGGATTCAAAATTAGATTAGCAAAGTTGATATAAAAGTTCAATTATAAATATAATTCTTGTACTCGCTTCTATGAATAGATGCATTTATGTTAATTTGTTAATGAAATGGAGTAAGAATTACTTATAATAAAAAATTAAGAACTTTCGCAATGTAGTCGTTTTCTTCATAGCTTTCAGTTTTACAATAAAAAGTTACAAGGGCTTTGATCAATAAAACTAAATATCACATAATGTTCGGATGCTATTGTGTTGAGGTATCTTTAAATTTTCCTTGATAGAATATGTTTATAAAACAGTTTTATTGATCATGCATCTATATAAAACAGTTGTATTGATCATGCATCTATATAAAACACGGGAAATGTAGGAAAGTAAAATAATATTCCTATATTTTTTCATGGATACCTAAGTTGTAGGAAATCATGAGATTCCTTTATTTCCCTTTGTTTTTAGTTGTTTTGACAACTACATTGCTAGCTGGGAAAACGCTGGATTGACCAAATCCTGTGTTCGGATACATATGTAGAAAATTGTAGGAAAGTAACACATCCTAACAAAAAAATAGTCATAATACCACAAAAGATCATCCAGACTAAAAAACAATTGCAATATTATAAAAATGATTCACAAAAATGACTATATGTATTAAGATTTTTTTGTTCTTTACATATCTTAGCGAATTGTGAAAGTTAGGTTTTACGTTTAAACCTTGTTATGTATAATAAATTGTTTATTTTTTTTAATTAATTATACTAGAGCATATACACCATATATGTAAATATATAGCTTTACAACATGGAGGCCCTTGTGAGAGAAATTTTTCCCAAAATAAGTTCGTGCCTCACCTAAATAGATGGAGGGGAGCCTAAAAATAGGCTAAAATCGTGAGATTTAGTTAAAAAAATTAAAGAAAAAATATTTGTTATGAAAATAAATACCATAAAAAAATTGTTTGAAGATTTTTTATAATTTTAGGTGGTCATTGGTCAATATAATTTTGAATGGATGAGAATCCACTAATACAAATTAGCATTTCTAAAGCTTAGTAACAAATTTTTAGAAAGTTTGGGTGGTCAATTGACCACCTAAGTCATAACATGGTTCCGCCTCTGTTTTTTTGGGATGTGTGCCATATAGAATCAACATTTGACCATTTGATAGGGCGCCATGATATTACGATGTATCATGAGGAAGATTGAAAAAAAAAAATCTCCATTGTCTAATTCAAATCAATAAGTTGTTTTCATCCGTGAAAATATTGTGTGGTATTACTAATAAATGGGTGAGAAGAGCCGTATCCGTATATTTTTTCTTCTCCACTCCTTTTATCTTTCCGAGGTTTCGGCAAATTGAATGCCGAGGGGTACCCTTGAACTCTTAAGTCTGAAATGAGCGTAAAAATTGTATTTTGTATTCCGACCCTTAAGTCGCTTCCAATAGCAAAAAACTACATAAAATATAATCTGAATCTAAGTATTCCTCTCTTTTCCCGTATCCAAACAAGTCCTGAGAAAATGTCTCAAAGACCAAACTCCACCTACTTAGCATAATCTTCATTTCCAAGCCTTCATTCACACATACATGGTCTTTTTTATTTCAGATAGTCATAGAAACTATCATATTGGTGGGCTTATTAGATTATCTACTTTCTCATTTACTGTTCCCACACACGCCCACACCATCAACCGACCTAGCTATTATAATATCCGACAGTGAATAAATCAAGATGTCGATAAATATGATTCCGAAACTAATTTGATTCAATGGAAATGACTTTCAAAAGAAGAAAATATTTATAATAATAATACGAGAAAGGGAGCCATTACTTCCACACTCAAAGTTGGCCAAGCACACAACTTAAAGTCAGCTTCCAAAGTCTCTCTCATCCATCGGTTGAACTTACTACATTTGCACCTCTGAACGAGTTTTGAGCGATTAATAAATACTTTGTTATTTTTTTGTTTTTGTTTTAGATGAACCTGATCTATCTTGAGCATCATGGCACCCAACCTTGGGTTAGGTGGCACGAGGTGCCCAAATGATTTGAATTTCAAAGGCATATTTCGAGGCCTCAAATAATAATAATAATAATAATAATAATAATAATAATATTTATCATAATTCTTGTTCGCATCAAACAATCACAAATCTCCAACACCCGTAAACAATGTAATTGATTAAATCTTCTCCCAAATCGAAAAAACTCTAATTTCATCAAAGTGATATGAAATCTTATAAGTATAGCGCAGAACCGCAAACCCTAATTCGAGGTCAACAATAAATTCTTATAAATATAACGCTTAAATTGAAAAAATTCCTAGTTCCATGGTTAACAGTGAAGAGATTGACGGAAAATGACTCGTTTGAGTAGAATCTCATGGCCGAACTCAACCTTGTAAAGTGAAGTTTGCCCCAAGTTTATATATAGCCCAAGGCCATTGACCTAGGTGACGTGGGACTATCGTTCACGCCCCCTCATGTGTAACGTGTCTATTTATATCCTTGTGGTTACTTAATATTCCACAAATCAGATGACTTAAATCTCGCTACAATGCCATTTTTGGGTCCACTATGACTGAAATAAGATGGCTTAAATCTCCCTATACTTAGTACAATGTCATTTTTGGCCCATTATGACTGAAATTAGATGGCTTAACTCTCCCTAACGGTACATATCACTACATCTTAAAACATTGATTGATGATCTTTAATATCAGCCATGAATATTGTAAACAATGGCTGATAGTATAGTTTACAATCAGATGGCTTAAATCTCTCTACAATGTCATTTTTGGGCTAATTATGACTGAAATCGGATGACTTAAATCTCCTTAATGGTACAGATCACCACATCTTAAACCATTGAGTGAAGATCTCTAATATCAACCATTAATACTTTAACAATGGTTGATATGAAAGTCCACAAATCAGATGACTTAAATCTCTCTACAATGTCATTTTTTGACTCACTATGACTGAAATCAGATGACTTAAGTCTCCTTAACTATCCAGATCACTTACATCTTAAAACCATCGATGATTTAAAATTATTTAAACACAAATTTTGTTATACATGGCAGTCACGAGTCGGGCCCTTTAAAAATCTTGAGTTTCCAAAATTTTCAAGTTTGATGCATGGTTTAAGATCATTTAAACACAATTTTTGTATATGTATGACGGCCACATGAGTCAGGTCCTTTAAAAATATTGAGTTTCCAAATTTTCAAGCATGTGAGGGCGAGAATCAGCCCTTTTGTTTAATGATCTAACACTATAAAAAGAAACTGATGGTGTTAGATCATTTAAACACCAGGGCTAAGAGGTAAGGCCTATCGCATCAAAACAACGAAAAAACAATTGGAGGAGGGAAGAAGGCCCGTCCTAGCAAGCAAAGGAAAAAAAATTTAGAGGAGAGGAGTGGAGGTGAATGTACCTCATGCGCCCCTAGCCATCTAAAATAGTATTTTTTTTCTTATTCTTCTTCTATTTTTTTTTTTTCTCTCCCATTTGCAACCTTAACAACAAAAGCCGTGATACGGTAGACCCTGTATATGATTTCGGCCCCTAAAATAGCAACTATGAAAAATAGGGATTAAAATCATATTTAAAAAAAAAAATTAATAAAATAACCTCCTCTATCCCGACCAAATCCCTCTCGTCTTGTGCCTTTTTTTCTTTTTAAAAATTTATTAGGAAACTCGTGACATATGTATGCATATGTATCCGTATCCAATTCAATGTCTTTTTGGGCGAATCGATGCTTCCTAGCTTGCCCTAATAGTACGATACTATGTAGAATTTTGTGGGTCCAATCCAACCTCATAAGCGTGATGTGTGGCATGGGATGACACACTGACACATGAAATAAAAAATAAAAATAAATTATAAAAGGTAGACAGATTGGAAGCGAGCTTATGTGGTGCCGAAGGAAGAAGGCCAAAACAAAAGTCACTTAAAAAACCCAAGAAAACAGAAGGGCAAAAGTTGATTCGGAAGGCTGGAACTGAGGCGTCTCCGCTTCTTTACTCTCGTATCAACATCTATCGCGTTCTCGCGCAGTCGCTCTTGTCTTCTTTACTCTAGTATCTTCCTTTCAATCCATATTTTTCTTTCAGAACTAGCTCCCCCTAATCTCCCTAATCTCCAACCAGCGAATAGAGGAATCGAGTAGGAGCCCGGGGTAGTAGCCAAGAGACAATTCGCCAGAGCGGCAGGTAAGTCATCAACCTCTTTCTTTTTGCATTATTTTCTTATATTCCTTACTCTAATCCCTAAAGTCAATCATCAAAATTCCTCACCAAAATACCTCACATTCTCACTCCTATTCCTAAATCTCTCTATACCCGTAAAGTCCTACATAGAGTAAAGAGTTGTCCTGACCGTGGGACATAAGTAAAGGCATCCAACTCACATGTAAGACGTGTTTTGAGTGGACCTACTCTCTCGCATCCTCAAAATTCCCAAATCCCTAAAATATCTATCATATATCCAACTCTTGTAGTTTGATTTTACTAAAGAGGGGTTTAAGGTTTAGGGTGATATGACCCAAAAGTAGTAAAGGCTTTACTTTCCACTCCACTAATGCCTACGGTTTAGGGGTAAATAGGGTTGTCGTATTTATTCAAGAAAAGTTGAAAACAATTTCGACCAGATAAATCCTATTTTGGCTATTTCCTTTATGTTTATCTCTATTTCTAGATTCGTTCACGCTCTGATCTAACCACTGTTGGTTTTAAACTCTCTCAATGGCTAGATGATTTGCCCTATCCGAAACTATTGGGTAATCCATGCAACCGACAAAATAATTGCGTTTTTTTTTTTTTTTTTTTTCCATTAAATTTCTGTAGTTATATAAAAAAAACGTTTTGTCAACCTTTTAATATATAGGATACTAAGGGTACGTTTGGTTCATTGTAATTGGTTCCCTGCAAAAATCACTTTACCTGTAAAATGATGTTGACTGGATTACATGTAGATTTTACTTTTTCTCATGTAAAATACATGTTTGTTTCACCATAAAATTTTGGTGTAAAGTTCACTTTTTGTAAAAAATAGAGCCTTTGGGGTTTGCTTTTTACTTTTGCAAGTAATATTTCAATATTACGAGCCATCACCCTCGTAAGTCAAAAAAATTACAGATAATTTTTGTGGCACAATCCACGAGAAATTACGGTAAAACAAATGACTTTTGGTGTAAAAAATAGAACTGTTGGGGTGATATTACAAGCTTTACATGTAATATCCCCCCTTTACATTGAAACGAACGTACCCTAAAGGTTTTCGTATGTGTTCTTTACATCTTTGTTTGTTATGTTATTCTCTTCCAAGGACTTATATACGTGGCCATTTGGCCTAAATGATCTCTAATTTGGTAAATATATTCTGACAACATAATTCCGTTATTATGAATGTTAAATTTAAATATATTCTAACAACATAATTCCATTATTATGAATGCTAAATTGCTAATTTTAATAAAATTTTACTTTGGCATTTATATGCGCTCAATATTTATTTTTCAATATATAAGAATTGCTTTAGTTTAATTAGAACTGCCTTTTTTCTTGGAAATATATTTTAACATCATCATTCCATTATCATGATTGTTGATTCTATTGCAAATTTATTTTGCAATTTACCTTAATAAATGTTGATTGTTTAGTGATATCTAATTTTAATGGACCCGGCGCTCCTGACTGTCATTTAAACACCACAATGGTGTTTAAATGTTCTTACACCATTATTGATTTAAGGTGTTGTACTCGTATCCATACCGTCAAAATGATTGATCATACATTGAAGAGCAATGGGCCCAAAAAAGCTCACTCTTTGGGAAATTTGAACCATCGAGTCTGTGCACGCATGTTTATGAAAAATCACAGTTCAAACATTGCAACCAAGAAGTGACACATTGCCGTATGTAAGAGGGTAACCAAACCATCCATATCAGAATAAAAAAACAATTGTAATGAGTCAAGTGATATACTAAAATGTGCATGAGTCACAATGAGGGTTATAGGGTTCAAACAGGCCCTAAATGGCTGGCATTCTTCTCCGATTTTTGTGAACTTTTGCTGATGTTTTTGTATTACTGTCGTGTAGTTTAAAATAACCCTCTTATTTTGTCTATCATT
This sequence comes from Chloranthus sessilifolius, assembly GCA_021018995.1. NCBI lineage: Eukaryota > Viridiplantae > Streptophyta > Magnoliopsida > Chloranthales > Chloranthaceae > Chloranthus > Chloranthus sessilifolius. The sequence goes on along the minus strand of CM037584.1, from coordinate 24,598,211 downwards.
ATGTGCCACTTGTGGAAAAAAACTGAAAATAAGGAAAATCTGGAAGTTGAGCAGTTTGTGACATTCTTACTAGGCTATGAAGGTTGGATTTTTGAAGAAGCAGCTAAAAAAGCATGCATGATCTAATGTAAATACATGAACAAAATAATTCCCTGTCGCCATATCGGTTGTTTGGAGCGCTAGTTTGGTTGCTTCCTCCCTAACTGCTTCCTTTATTGCTCCCGTTGAATCATTTTTTCGTTCTATGCTTCTGGCTATGTTTGTAATAGAGAATTTGTTTTTTTGGCCCCTTTTATAGTAAAAGGAAGTAAATAAGTTAAAGTGGGCTTGTGAAAGTGAGGAGTATTTGTATGTTGTAGTCTTGTACTGTCCGGTTTGGGATAGGATGGTATTTGATAAACTTACTCTTCTATTTCATCCGTTGTTGACTGTTGAGGTGAATCAAAAATTTATTTTGTTCATGTAATAGCGTCTGATTTGTTAATGGATGGTGTTGTGTTGGCAAATGCCCCTCACTAGTATTAGTGAAAGCATCTTTCCTAGTTCTCTTGGTAAATGCACTATATGTACTTGTAGGAACTTTATAAATCAAAGTCCTTGTGCATCTCTATTTCCACTGATGAATTTTATTCTCTTTATGTCCTCACTTTTTTCAAAGGCATCACTTCATGAAAACGTACTGTCATTGGCCTAAGCTTGATGATGCGGAATTTAGATCCGGATGTTTGGATCTTGGCCAGGTCAAATGAAGAAAGTCAGTAAGGAAGAAGTGGACCTACAAATGAGTTTTTAAACGATCCGTGAAACAAAGTTCATCAACATATGACGGACGTCCGTGGCTTTAGAACGGACATTCATGGTTATAGAATAGACGCTCACAAGTTGGCGGTTGTTGGCGGTTTCAGTTGGTTATTGATGGTTTCAGTTAGTTATTGGCGGTTTCTGTTAGTTAATTAGTTTCTTATTTTGAATTTGTTTTAGTTAAGATTGTCTTAGCCTATTTAATGATATGTAAAAACAAATTTAGTAGCGAATGATGAAAAAAAAAAAAGTTACTTTTGTGAAAAAAAAACAACAACCAAATTTCAGAGCCAAGTTTTTTTTGTTTTGCACAAAAGCAACTTATTATTATTATTTTTTTATCATTCACTAGTAAAGTTTGTTTTTACATGCCATTAAATAGGCTAAGACATCCTTAACTAAAACAAAATCAAAATAGGAAACCAACTAGCTGAAACCGCCAATAACCACCAACTTGCGGACGCCTATTTTGTAACCACGGATGTCCGTTCTAAAGCCACGGACGTCTGTCATATGTTGACGAACTTTGCTTCGCGGATCGTTTGAAAACTCATTTGTGGGTTCATTTCTTCCTTGTTGACTTTCTTCATTTGACCCGACCACAATCCAAACATGCGGATCTCAACTCCGCATCATCTAGTTTCTTCAACTTAGGATTATCAAGCTTTGCTTCAGCTAAACATCCCCACACATGAAGATGATTCCCTATTTTCTAGTGATACACCTCTCCCTTGAATCCTTGATGGGTCAGGATTCAAGGGCATTCTATAAAAGAGGACAACGTCCCCTCTTCATCTTTGCTCAATGTTATCGTGCTTATCGTATAGAGAGAGATAGAAGCGAGTAGTTTTGTCCTCTAGCCATCTAAGCGAGCGACTTATCAGAATTATTTAGTGGATTATTCTCATCAGAAAGGTATGCTCAAACCTTGAGATTATCCTTCTTTGTTTATGATTGAAATTGATTGCCTTTGATTCTTTACATTTATTAACAATTGGTATCAGAGCTGCTTTACAAGGTACACTATTGTTATTAATCGTAAAGAATCAAAGGCAATCAATTTCAATCATAAGCAAAGAAGGATTATTTCAAGGTTAGAACATACCATTATGATGAGAAAAATCGCTAAAGAATTCCGATAAGCCGCTCGCTTAGATGACTAGAGGACAAAATTACCTCGCTTCTATCTCACTCTATACGATGGGCATGATAACATTGAGCAGAGATGAAGAGGGGACGTTGTCCTCTTTATAGAATGCCTTTCAATCTAACCCATCAAGGATTCAAGGAGAGGTGTATTACTAGAAAATAAAGATGACTTACCACAAACCAATCATGCGAAACCGACTCCTAAAGTTGCGTGGAATAAGATCCCGTTACAGACAAAAATTCTCGAAGCCTTTTGTCAATCAAGTTTTAATTAAATAAGCAAAAGAGTTAAAGTTAGTGTGTAGGTCACAAATACCCAACAGAGGAGACTACCAGCCGGTGTAGAAAATGACACAAAGGAGTTATGCGGGGAGCCATGACGTGAAGCTCATGAGAATCAACAAAGGTCATTCAAATCTGCATGTCTCTTTCAAAAGAATCATAAGGGAAATCCGATCCTATCCCATGTAATTAGCACGAGAAACCACCTGCTTTGAGGTTTGTGTCATGAAGAACACGAATATCGAGAGATAAACACAAGAAACAAGATGCCTTCGAAACTCACAATAGATGACTTCAAATAAAAAAGTGATAGAAGTGTAAAAAAGATCTCCATAGAAAAACTGATGACATCAACAGATCGGAGAGTGGAAACCGAGATCTGATACCAAGAAGTCAGTGTTTGTAAGAGTAGGGTTTAGATGTAGAGAAAGGTAGGTTTAAGATTAGGGTTTGAGGAGGAGAGGAAGAGGAAGAAGACAAAATGATTAGGGAACTCCTCTATATCTCAGTTTGTGTCAATAGACTGTTTTGTCGCCTAGATTTCGTCAATTTTCTCTTATCTCTAATGTCTACACCCATAACTAACTCTATTAAAGTTGCCTCGTTGTCTCACTTTGGTTGGAAAATTCTATGATGGAAAAGATGTCTGCCTAGCTCCGGTCGGCTCAGGCTTTTGGCCTGAGCCCAGGCCGACCTGAGCTCATTGACAGCCCTAGGCAGACATCTCTTCCATCATAGAATTTTCCAACCAGAGTGAGACAACGAGCTCAGGTCGGCCTGGGCTCAGGCGGGGCTTTTGGTAAGCCCCAATTATTTTTTACCTTAAAAACTATGCCCGAACCCAATCCAATTACAAATCAGACCAATCTTGTCCCAAATATAGTTCGTGTCGGGCCAAGGTACTCAAATCCAAACCCTACGTGAATCACGTTCGAGCTAGCTTGGTTTTTCTCTTAATATAATCGGGCTTGGCAGAGTCGGCCAACCTGATTATTTTCGATCTTAAATGCTAGGCATGAACCTGACTTGATTACTAATCGGGCCGGGCCATTCGGGCTCAGATTTAATATTTAAGCATGAACCTGCTTCGTATCGAGCCAAAAGCCCTCCCCATTGACAACCGTATGTCTGTCCTGTCCTCCATTAAATCAAACCTAGGAATTGATTTAATCCAAACCCTATGTGTATCACGTTCGAGCAAGCTTGGTTTTTCTCTTAATATAATCGGGCTTGGCTGAGTCGGGCAACCTGATTATTAAAAATTAGGCATGAACCCGACTTGATTACTAATCAGGCCGGGTTTGGCCCGAGTACATTAGGGCTCAGATTTAATATTTAAGCATGAACCTGCTTCGTATCGAGCCAAAAGCCCTGCCCATTGACAACCGTATGTCTGTCCTGTCCTCTATTAAATCAAACCTAGGAATTGATTGATCTTCCAGATGGAAAACGAGTTGTTAGATGTCGATGGCTTTATACTATGAAGTACTTTCTGATGGGACTAAAGATGCCTAAAAACCAGACTTGTTGCGAAGGACTATATCCTACTGTATGGTGTTGATTACTCAGATATTTTCTCCGGTTGCAAAGTTGAATTCAGTTCGAGTTACAATTTTCATTACCACCAATTTAAATTAGCCGCTATACGAGTTGGTTGTGAAGACTGTTATCTTACATGGATATTTGAAGGAAAAGGATTACATGGAGCGACCACCCAGCAAAGCCAGTGGATACGCCTATGGATCCTACATCAAGTTAGTAGCTGACAAACGGGAGTTATTGGAGGATGTAGGCAGATATTCTAGACTTGTTGGGAAATTGATGACTATTACATGACCATACATAGCCTATTCTACGAGTGTTGTTAATCGCTATGTGTAGTCTTTGCTTGCATCACACATAGTTGCAATGATTCACATTTTGAGATACTTAAAGAATGTTCCTGGTCGTGAACTTTTGTGCAAGTCTAACAACCATATGAAAGTTGAAGGGCACTCTGATGCTGACTTAGGCTGGATGTCCTTCTGACAGAAGGTCTACTACTGGTTGCTGTTTTATAGGAAGGAACTTTGTCACATTAGAGAATAAGAAGTGGTTGCAAGGTCTAGTGTAGAAGTAGAATATAGAGCTATAGCTCATACGATATGTGATCTTGTGCGGTTGAAGATTCTAATGCAAAAGATAGGATTTGAGGTAATTAAACCTATGAAACTATATTATGACAATTAGGTTGCTACCCATATCGCAAACAATTCCGTGTTTCATGAGAGGACCAAACACATCGAGATAGATTATCATTCCATTTTCAAAAAGGTCACCCTAATGAGATTCCAATTCCATATACCAACTCTAGGAATCAACTGGCAGATATTTACCAAAGTTTGGAATGCGGACCTCTTAAAAGGATCTCCTCCAATTTGGGCATCGATGATATCTGTTCTCTACTTCTATGGAGAGTATAAAGAATTAGTTTCCGGTCTTTATTTTTGTATTTACAGCTCTTATTGATTGGTATATACATAATAGTCGTTGTATTAGTGACTAAGGGTAGAGTCATAGTTGCATTAAGGGAAGTTTGAAAAGTAGTTTAGTGGTATAACTATAACAATTGAATTTCAGGTTATATAAAGACAGGATTGGAGAATGTGCAACATCATCCACGCCCTCTCTATATCACACATATTTCTCGTCCAAACCTTTTATCTTCTGTTTCTTCTTTCGCTTTATTCCTTCGTTATTTTACGTGAAACTGTACGATCTTTTCTATATTTACAGCATTTATGTATAGACGGCGTCCAAAGGGTCTGCATGTGTCAGAATTTGGGCTGTCAACAGGTCGGGTCAGGGCCGGGCCAAGGTCAGCCCTAGGCCAGGCTTCCCTGCACTCAGTCCTACCCTGGCCTTAGACCAGGCGCTATGCTCCCCAGCCCTAGGGAAGGCCTGGCCAAGGTAGGGCCTAGCTGCAGGCTAGAGTTTAAATAAACTGTGCCTTTTTTTCTTTGACAAACTTTAATCCAACGACTTATATCGCTTTCTGCGATTAGCTTCAGACAGGCCAAAAAAATTGGTTAAGCTTGCATCAATCTTGTGATATTCAAATATGCACTAGTTGGGCACTCGAGTCTCAAGGGGCATTATAGTAAATGATTAAACCAACGGTTTCAAAACAGGTAACTATGATGGAAATGTCCAAGATTTGGCTACCTAGCTTTCAATAATTTTGAAACATATATCCTGACCACGGCTTTTTTGGAAATTACTGTAACCTAGCCTTCAATTGGCTTGAGTCATTTAGAAAATAAATATACTTTTTTAACAAATATATAGCTATGATCCTATTGACGCACATGAATCTGGATCTTGACTGTCCAAATTGATAGGACCATAGGAGAGGGACCAAAAAGTAGACATATAGTATGTCTGTGCTGGGCTAGGCCGCGCTACAGACCCTCTGGCCCTATCCCGGCCTGGTCTGGGGGGCTAGTATCACTTAGCTCGGTGAGAGGTTCTGGGCTGCGCTATAGGGGCTAAAAAACACTTGTTTCCGAGCCTGATAGGGGTGGGCCACTGGGCCAGCCCAGTTCATTGACAGCCCTCATCAGGAACAGACTCAGAATCCTTATAGTCCAGACAATCGTGTTTAAAACTGATAAAAGACCTATAGACAGCCTTTCTAGTTCTTTCATTTCTTAAAGGGTAGACCGACTTCAAACGATACGAAGGCTGCCACCTGCTAGTCTTCACTCTCAAATATCAGTTCTCAGTTCTCACTGTAACTGGTTGGGCAAGTTTAGGAATTATCCAAACAGCTTGAAGAGGCAAGAACAGATAAATTTGGTAACAAAATCACTATTGCACGAAATGTGTAAACTTCATATTTGACAGCAATGCATTTATATATCAGTTCAACTATTTGGTTGGTGGTATCTGTAACTTAGCTGTCTTTCTCAATTTTCCCATCTTGAAAAGTACATTATAACCATATGACAAATTTGTAAGAGTATCTGTTGGCTGCTTTACTTAGATATCAGGCGGTGTTTCAATTCATTGATGAGGACGTTTGACCTTGAAACAGGTCATCTTCTTACTCTTGGAGTATTGTGAGCTAAAAGTTCAAAAGTAATATAAAAAGATCCATTCTAGAAACATAGGACATTTGTACATCCATAGCTCAGGCATAATTAATACTTCAATATATGTGGAATGAGACGTGATGATACGTATGGCGTTCTTACAATTTGTAAATTTGTTTGGAATCATGCTAAGCAGTGTAAAGCCTTCGGCATTTCGATGGAGTTAAGAGCAATGACCCCAGCCCAAACAGATGTCACACAGGTTAGCACGTAGCACCATTGCATTGCTTCGGAATTTGGATAACAGGATAAAATGTTATTAAAACCTTTTGGAGGAATTTGATTTTCCTTCTTTATTTGTAGATTGTACCGCTGTACTAAACCACCTTATGTTGAAGATTAGTGCATTATATATTTATGGAGGACTTTTGTGACTTCTAAATTATGAAAATTTCTGCACGATTTGAATCCAATTTCGAGAAAATTTATTAAATGACAAGGAGGGGTGAATGAAACTAATGTTTGGGGCTTTGGTCAGGTCCAACCAGTTGAATCCTACATGTGGTTCAGCCAGTTTTAGAACCCTTCAATATGGGGAATCTGGACTTTCACCATTATTGGGATAATGGAGCATTAACCATACACCATCTTAAGAAAGGAAAACACACCTTTTTGCTGAAAAATTCTGTGAATCTGAGTTTTACATATTTTGAGGCTTGAACATATATATATATATATATATATATATATATATATATATATATTTAAATCTTTGAGATCTAGAATCCTATGGAAAATAGGCATGTGCTCAGATGACCAACCTGTGTACTAAGAACGGTGCACGCGTCAAGCTCACTCCAAACTGGTCAAACCTAGGGAGATGCACCAATAATTAGGTGTGTCAAATCAATTGTTATCATCATCATCGTTATTGAAATAATGGGGCATTAGTCATATACCATCTTAAAACTGGACTACAAACATTTTTGCCCAAATATCCTGTGAATCTGATTTTCACAGATTTTGAAGCTTGAAGAGAGTTTTTATCCTTGAGATCTACAAAAATCCATTTTTAAAGAATCCTATGGAAAATAGGCATGTGTTCAGATGCCCAACCTGTGCACCAAGGGCAGTGCATAGGTGGGTCACCTAATACTAACTCATTAGCAAAATGGAGTATAAAACTATGAAGAGACGTTCAAAACTTCAAATTATTATTTGGTCCAACCTAATCTTATTTTCAGAAACCATTGTTGGTCTTATAGATTTGCCAACGTTGTATTATTTTGGACACCATGAATGTGAGGTGAATCCAGTTACTAGTGAAAACAAGTTGATCGCATAATTGAGGAACCTGCACATTAATAAATGACTCCTTTGTAGTAGTTGGGAATTTATCCTTTAAATTGTTGATTTGTGTTCTTGTTTAGTATGGTGAGCAATGTTTAGCGGGTAATATGTTTTAAAAATGGAACGATGTTGCTATACTTATGTCAACACAGTTTATTGAAGTCTGTTTTTCTGTAGTTCTGTTGAGAAGCCATTTAATCTATTAGTTTTTAATTTATCTATAGAGCTGATTATATATTATCCCAATATCCATCATGCTAAAAATTTGAATATCTTGAGAAGCTAACCGACTGACGCAGGGAAATTGCTTGCTAACCCTAAAATAGTGTAAATCCGGCACGATAGGGGTTAGGGTTCTCAATCTTCATTTAAAACTAAAAAATAAAAGAAGAATAAGATAGAAGATCTTCGGAATCGCTTCAAAGAGGCTTGTCGGTCTCGCACCAACGATAACTTTGAAAAATCACTCCTCAAAGGAGAAAACTCATCTCAAGTTTTCTAAATGAAAGAATCACTCTTTCACAAGATGCACAAAAGCAACTTAATTTTTTTCATTCATCATTTCATTAATAAAATTTGTTCTTACATGCCATTAAATAGGCTAAGACAATAATAACTAACTAAATTCAAAATAAGAAACTAACTAACCAACTAAAACCACCAATAACCAATCAAAACCAATAGCTAATCAAACCGCCAATAACTAATTGAAACCCAATAACCAAGAAACCACCAACCAATTGAAACCGCGAATAACTAATCGAAACCGCCAACTTATGGCGTAACTCACGACGTCGTTCGTCTCTATTCACTATCGCCCTTCGCTCACATGCTCAAAACAGAAACCATATGAAATCACGGATGTCCGTCCGAATACCCCAAATGCCCGTTCTGAAGCCACGGGCGTCTGTCATATGCTGACGAACTTTACTTCATGAGCCGTTTGAAAGCTCATTTATGGGTCAACTTCTTTATTGTTGACTTTCTTCGTTTGACCCGGCCACGATCCAAACATGCGAATCTAAATTCCGCATCACCCGAGTTTGGTTGGAGCCCATGTTAACACAAATCCCGGCCCAGCCTCGGCCAGCAACAACTATAATGAGCATAGGATGGTTTTATCTGTTGGGCTTGAATAGAAAATTCTATGATACACTAGTCTAAACCCTGCTGTTGATAGCCTTAATTGCATCTGTATGAAAATGTACTTTCTAGAACTTATTTAGTTTAATCCACTCCACTCAACTTGAAATGAATCAGTCGATTTTCGAGTCTGTATCGATTCATTATTTTGTGTTCCAGTTAATTTTTTTTAATGTTTCCAGTTGTTGTTGCAGGAGAATCTTTCAATATAGATCTTTGGATAACGGTGAAGTATCCACATTTTTGGTGAGATAAACAATTTGAAAATATGGGGCCTACAAACAAAGATCTTTTGGACTTGGAGCAAGAGAAATCCTCTTTCATAGGTTTGGTCTTTTCTTTTTCCTCTTCTATTCTTATTTAGCAAACTGAAGCTTTAATCTTAACAGATATTCTTTTTTAACTCTATTTCAATAATAGCAAGGATGGACACTCTATTCTTACTCTATACATAAAGTTATGCACACTACATTTGTCGGCACGCCTTATACTGTTGTTTTTTTGCTATTAATGACAATGTTCCTAACTCGGTAGCAAATTTGACTATTTAAAATGTCTGGATCTATGGTTGTTTGATTGGATTGCAGAGTCTACATTCCGTGTTTGCAATAAAGATCCCCTGCGTGAGACGAGAAAAGATGATATTGATACGAATGCTAGCGGGAAGCTTTTAACAACTGCAATTCCTACAAGTCAAGGTAAAATGATGTAAAATGACATTATAGTCTTATGTTTAGGTATTTGAGTGTGGGGTTTTGGAGTATTTGAGTGAACCGTGACTGTTATAACTTACAAAAGTTTGCAGAAATGGTGTTTGGGGATATACAGTATGTGATGGCTTCAACAATAATGTTTTCTACATTGACAAAAAATACGGTTTTATTATTGTAAAGCTCCAATTGGACAGGCATAAATTGTTGGCATGTATATGTGTGTGTGCCTATACACACACACACACACACACACACATAGAGGAGTGCTAACCTCATCTTCTTCATTGTGAGGTTAGCAACACATCCAGACTAAAATACCCCCATGCGGTGGCAATATGGTAAATACATGAAGGAAAAAACTGCCCTGTTTACTTTTTTAGTGGCAAACTTGTAATTACCGGGTTGCTATCGAAAAGGCAAAAAGGGGAATTTTGCCTTTCATGTATTTACCTCAATCTCACCACATGAGGGAAGTTTGGTTCGAGGACTATCCTCGCAATGAAGAGGGTGAGGATAACATTCCATATATTTATGTGGATACATAGATATATATATATGATACCGGTTAGGTCCTCCATTCGAGGATGGTGAGTGTCCTCCAAGGTCCAAGTGGAACTCCACATGGCACCCAAAACATATTTTGGGCTCCATATGGATTAAGAGGGCATTACATTGATAATTAAAAAAAAGATATTAAAAACTCATCTCCATGGCAAAAGCTAAAAAATGACTATAATCAACGGTCCAGTTTTCAAATAGTATTAATCACAAGGTGGAGATTATATTTAGATTTTATTTATTTTTTGAAATTGATCTATACATTGTCCATTTGGCCCATGTGACACCATAATAGGATTTTGAGTGCCACGTGATACCTTCTTGGAGAGCTTGGAGGATGGGGAGGGTCCTACGTTAGAGTTCTTGGTTTGAGTCCTTCAGGAGTGTGGTTCTCAGTTCTCACCCTGGGATTTAGACAGTGACACTTTGATCACATTGTCTTCACCTGTTTTACCTTTGTTGGTTGCTTGGTACTTTTGATTTATGGTGACGACATCTTCATTATTGGCAATGACTGCTTCCATTGCCCAAGTCAAGCACGACCTTGGCTATGCCTTCAATGACAAGGATCTTAGGTCTACTTCAATATTTTCTAGAATTGAAGCCATAGTTGTTAGGAGTCAGTACTGGTACTTGTACATTTAGGTGAAAAAAGTCTCGGGTATGTTTTTATTGATATGTTTTTGGTACGACATTGGAACGCCATAGAAACGAAATATTTACGTTATAGGTACAAAAATAGAAACGAAATCAATGCGTTATAGGTACAAAATAGATACAATACTGGTACGAGATGGATTCGTCATAAAAACATTAATGTGAAGTGAATAATTTAGACTCTGTGATATTGGTGTAACATTGGTGTTTTTTTGTAACTATATATGATAATTATATTTATATGCAAGTGTTAATATTTATATTTTTGAAGACAATGTTCTCATTTTACTGCCAACTTAATGAGAGAGGTGCTAAACACCAACATAACTAGTTAACTACCGTACTTCCATTCAATAAGCTTACAAAATAAAAGAAATAAGATTAATCAACTCTAAGAATCCGTGAACATTAGGTTTTGACATAATCTAATAGATCTATGAAAGAAATTATGTAGAAGGGAAAGATTCATTCAAAATAAAAAGATAGAAGTTTGATTAAACGAGAAACTGGTTTCTTTTATAATAGCAGCAAGTTTCTATATAAACTGAAACAAGTTTCAACAAGGATACCGTTTTTATTTTTAAAGAAACCAATTTCTATCTTAAATGAAACCTGTCTCTATTACTCATCGAAACACGTTTCCGAAACACTTCATACCAGTCCCTGATACTGGTACGCATGGGGACTAGTAAGAAAGGGCAAAACAGGTTTCTAGGTAACTATGATTGAAGTTACTTGATCTTCTAAGGGCATTTTAACTTCTCATCGAAAATATGTTTGGATCTCTTTAGTGACAGTGACATGCTTGGTTGTCGTTCGTCTGTCTCCTATGGATTCTAATCATTCTCTTCATGCTGAGGAGGGTGATTTTCTCTCTCCTTGACCTTGGTGTTTATGAGCAATTGGTTGGTTGTCTCATCCTTCTTACATTCACTCCCTCAGATTTAGCCTATGCAGTTAGTGTTGTTAGCCAGTTTATGTATGCGCCTCGGGCTCCTCACCTTGCCGCAGTCCCTTGCATATTACATTATCTGAATTCACTCACACCCTAAGTCTCTACCTTTTGTATTGCCGCCACGATCACCTCGATATTGTTGTTGTCGATTATGCTGGCTGTCCCACAAATCAATGCTTGCCTTTGGGTACTGTATCTCCTTAGGAAGTAATCTTGCTATATACTTAAAAAAGGCCGTTACCAGTGTTGACGTACGTGGTGCTGGTAAGGTGGATGGGATACAGATGTAACCTTTGGCCTTTTACACACGACGTGGCTGCTCTCCAGATTCGAAACTTAAAGACTCCTAGAAGATAGGGTATTGGTTCTAGTAAAGTTCCTTTGTTTACTTTATTGCTTAGAAGTCCGAGTTAGAATTCTATTTTAAGGAGTCTAGTAAATAAACGTAGGAATTTTACTTAGAATCAAACTAGGAGTTTCCTTTTTATTTATCTTTTGCTATATATGTAAGCAAGCTGCTACGAGGAAAAAAAACGGAAGATTTGGTGAATTTGCCAATTTGGAATAAGAAGATATTGTTTATGCACAATTTCTTTTGAGAATTTAATTGAGGTTTTCAAGGGGTTTAATTATGAACCTCTCTAGATACTTTTGAGTCTCAATATTGGGATAGTGTGAGGCTTCTTATCCTCTGACTGCTGGATTTTCATCCTCTGTCCCTCCTAGAAATCCAGTCTTTTAAGACTGATCTTTGCTTCTGAACAGTGGTAATATGCAGAATTGTTAGCTGTTGTTGTGATCCTTAATTGCACTGCTGGATTTTCATCCTCTTTCCCTCCTAGAAATCCAGTTTTTTAAGACTGATCTTTGCTTCTGAACAGTGGTAATATGCAGAATTGTTAGTTGTTGTTGTGATCCTTAATTGCGTAAGTTCTAAACTCTGTACAGAAACTGCGGTCGTAAGATTAAGTGTTCACTGCTATATACTCTGATCTGATTTCAATTCTGGTGCTGTTTTCTGTGATTATAAGGTGTTGTGGTTATTTTTATTTTGATAGTTTGCTGGTGTTATCTATTAGTGATGTGATCTGTTTGTGTGATACTGAAATTTTGAGTCTCACCTTTGTAGGTCAGGGGCTGTTGATGGTGTTTTAAAACTGTGACAGAATCATGGTTCAAAAACCCGAAAACTCGACTTGACTCGAAAGTCGGATGGGTCCAGTATACTCAACGACTTGAAAAAAACTCAACTCGGCCTGACTCGATATATATATATACAGAAAATAAATTTTGTTACAATATATATTAAAAAATATTGTTACCAAATGAAAAAATACCACATTATTATAACCACTAAAGAATGAATCGGAAAGTCATTTTTTTAAAATATCCAATAATCATAACCAATTATCTCTACAAATTCACCTCAATAAAGAAGAAAAATAATATGCAGTGTCTCAAATTTCAGGAAATTGTTTTATATTGTAATTTCAGGAAGCTACAATACAGCAAAATCAATAGTGAGGAATCAGCTCTCAACCCTTCAGTGATATATCAAAGCAATAAATCTGTCCCACAAAAGAAAAAGAAAAGAAAGATTCGATTTTGACATAAAATTATTTTTGGGCGTGAATCCTTCGACTCAACTTGTGAATTTTGTGATTCGACTTGAATCTTACGATTCAAGTGAATCAAAAGATTCACAAGCCCACTTACGATTCAAGGGAATCACACGATTAACAAACCCACTTACGTAAGTTTCGTTCACGGTCTATGAAACATAAAACCTAAACACGGTAAAACCCCAAATTTCCTATTTCCTTTGTAACTTTTTGCTATGGAATCATAATACAATTATGTTGTTGCAAATGACTACTACAATGAAATGACTCTTAAACGCACATTAAGATTTCGATTAAAATTTTGAGGATTGGTGTTTTGTTTTTTGAAGATTCATTTCAGGCCATCAGTCATGAATTGATGACGTTGATTCAAATGTATTTGACTTATATCTTTATACTATTTATGAATGAAATATCCTGTTATAAAATTGATGTTCCGCCATCTCACCCAATGAATCATTAGGATTCGTTTTTAATAAAATCTTCTTTAGTCATAGGTTCTGTCGTTCCCATAGCTTCTCCATTAATGGCTAAGCCCGAACTCTGTTAACTCTCACCTACTCTCTACTCATGGATGTTCACTCCATACAGATAGTGCAATCCTGCATACTTATGGGATTAGTCATTTGGTGGTGGAGTTATGAGGGAACATGTGCCATTTCATTCCGAAACGTTCCTGTAGCACGAGGTGCAAGCCTCCAAATCCATCCTTCTTTTTGTTGTTCGGTAAACCAATTGGACTTCTCACATGCAGTACTGTAGTCTTGTCCATTCCGCGCATATGGAAACACATGTCCTCTCGGTCGGTTGGATTCGTTACAGATCAGCCCGAGTGAAACGATTTCATGAGTTGATAGTTCTTTCTTTTTTTGCCTGTTTTCTTTCTAGGCCGGTTTAGGCTTGGCTTGAGAGCATTAATGGCACCCTACGAAGTATAACTTTTGTGATGACTCCCTTGACTTACCTACGGTTCATTCTTATAAGGAGGTATCAGATAACATTACTTGTTAAGTTTCACGGTTTTGATAGCTTACTGGTTTCACAGGGTTGAATCGGTCACATCCGACTATTAAGTCAGAATTAATAACAGACGATGCATTTGAATCTGTTGGACCCCCTCAATTCCCTCACATCCCCTAGGTCTTTGTGGGACCTACCGAGCCTAAAGTTGGGGTTTGTGCTAGTCACCATGGATCAAAATTTCGTCCGATACCGATACGTATCGGTTTTGGACTTGGACGATATGGTAAATTGGGTTTTTATCATTTGTATCGTCCTAATCACCCAATGTATCGTCCATAGAACCCCCAGCTTCAAGTGAAGAAGGGAAAATATCGGTATATATCGTCCGGGCGCATCGGTCCGATATGTATCGGTTTTGGAGCTGAATGATACGTACCAGTTTTATGAAATTTTGACCCATGCTAGTCACTAGTTCTTGTGCGAGATGCTTCAAACTTCCGAACCTTATCCCAATGTTCTATGGATTTCCAACCCTATGGAATCTTATCCTCTCCCAACTGCAGATAGTACTGGTCTCGACGGACCAACGCACCTCGCAAAACGTGTCAGGGAAGATCCGTTGTTACGCCATAAATCAAAGGTTCCACATAACCTCCCCTCCTGTTCTGCGGCTTGGTGGCAGGACCGCTAGGGGATTGGCTTCAGGTGTAGGTAGGATAAAATCTGCAGGTGACATAGGCCACTTCCCTTATGTCGAGTTGTTTAGAAGGCGCTTTTCATTCTATGGCCCGTCAGAGGGAAGGGTTAGGTAGGTAGTATGGGTCTTCTGACTTCCAACTATGTGTTGTGCGGCTCCCTCGAAGCGAATTGTGATGGGGTCAACACTCGAGCTTATAGCATGGTGCCCGGGGTACGCGATGTTGTGCCAAGAAAGACACGCGACATCTTGGTGCCGGGACGACACGACATGTGGTGCCAGGAGGGCATGCGACATGGGGCCAAGAGGGCCTTGCGACGTGGTTGCGCTGCGAGGATGCGACACGGTCGCATGGGGGGTAAGATGCAGGAGTGACTCGGTTGCGACACAGACGTGACATAGCCAAGCTGGGCTAGCGATGCAAAGGCGTTGCTGTATGTCAAACCAAGGGGTTTGAGGTTCTCCTGTCATTCTGGTCGAATGACTATTTTACCCTTATATAAGGGAAGGGAGCTTGAGAGCTATTCCCCCACACACGGGGCCTTGCGTTGCCAGAGGAGGCACAAGTGCCTCCTAGGTCTGAGAGGGTGGGCCTAGGACGTTGACGCAACGATGCCGTGTGTCACCCAATGCGAGGTTGAAGTATGGCCCCAGACTACGCGTCGCGATGCATACGACTGGGCAACCTCCTGAGAACACTTGAGCGCTGCGTGGGACTCAGTAGAGCACGACAACATGAGGGCTGCGTGGGACTCCGTTGAGCACGACAGCATGAGTAGGCACGAGACTGTGGGCTTGGTTCGTTATGTGAGCAAGACACGATGGCATGGGTAGCTGCATGCCAAGATTGTTGCGAAGCAAGGTACTAGTGCAGTGCACAAAGTGAAGCTTGAGCAGGCCAAATATAGCACAATGGTGCAAGCGAGCGTGTTGTAAGGAGCACGATACATCGGGTGGTAGGCCGTGAAACAGGGGTAATCACGAAGGGGAGTTCCCGTCCTCTAGGCGGGTGGTATTAGAGCTGATGAGAAGATTGGTTGGCCTCGTTGCATGCGGTAGCGAGACACCGCACGGGTTGAAGGCGCGTCGAAGGACGCCCCCACGACAGTTGGTACCAGAGATAGGCTGACTTAGTGCATCAGGCGTTAGGTGTTGCACGGGCTGATATTGTTGAAGAGCGACCCCGTGACCTTCAATGAAGGGAAGCTCGAAGCTTTGCTTCTTGTAGTCAGCCCGTAATGCCTCCGTTCATTTGCTTGCCTCTTTCCAACCCATAATGCTTGGCCTCCTGCGCCAAGCCAAGTCCATCTTTAGGCAGCCGTCCTAGAAGCGAAGCTTCTATGACGAGTCGCTTTTCCCCTTCTCCACTCTCTTTGGTGGAGAAAGCTCGAAGAGCTTCCAGGTGAGCTTATGCTTACTCTCAGCCTCTTTGATTGGTAGGCGGGCGGGCTAAGCTCCCTACTTAAGATTCCAAATGCGGGGATAAGCTTGCTTCTTCCCCACCAAAACCAACCCTATAGCGCTAACGCTTCACGTTCTTTCTATTCCATCCCATTCCGTTCCGGGATAGGTGGCCAATACTAATCTAATAAGTGAAGTAGTCGTTGTCTGACCAATTGGCTCGGACACCAGACTGCTTGTGCCCTGCTGAAAAACTCAGTCAAGAAAGCAACCTCTACAGTTACTGCCTACACTTGCTCTGCGACTTGCTGCTTCAAAGCTGCGAGCGGAGCAGCAGCACTGTTTCGGTGCATGCCGCTAGAGCGGTACCAAATTGAGGCAAACTCTGAATACTAGATATGACCTTTGGGGTATTTAATTTTTTAAATTTATTAGATATTTTTTCTGCAAATTTTTTCTTATTTAAAAAAATATTTGTGAATCTTACGATTCGATTTGATTCACAAATTCCAAAACGATTTTGCGACTCGATTCGATTTCTTCAACATTGGTATTGACCAAACAATGTCTAAGACGATGCTGCTTTTCATGTGAGAAGTGGGGAGTGGGTCACTAGTAGCCCCGCCAAACATGGCCTTTCTATACGTTGTCCCCTTGGTCGATGTGGCACCAAAATAGGATTTTGGGTGCCACATGGCACCTCTCTTCGAGAGCTTGGAGGACGGTAAAGGTCCTCAGTTGGAGTTCTTTGTTTGACTCTTCAGCAGTGTGGTTCTCACACTGGGATTTAGATGGTGACACTTTGATCACATTGTCTTCACTGTTTTAGTTCTGTTGGTTGCTTGGAAATTTTGATTTAATTTGACGACATCTTCATTATTGGCAATGACTGCTTCCATTGCCTAAGTCAAGCACGACCTTTGCTAGGCCTTCAATTTCAAGGATCTTAGGTCCCCTTCAATATTTTATAGTATTGGAGTTACTTGATCTTTTGAGGGCTTTTTAATTTCTCATCGAAAGTATGTTTTGGATCTCCTTAGTGACAGTGACATACTTGATTGTCGTCCATCTCTGTCTCCTATGGATTCTAATCATTCTCTTCATGCTGAGGAGGGTGATTTTCTCCCTCCTTGACCTTGGTGTTTATTAGCAATTGGTTGGTTGTTTCAACCTTCCCCAGATTTAGCCTAGGCAGTTAGTGTTGTTAGCCAGTTTATGCATGTGCCTCGGGCTCCTCACCTTGCCACAGTCCATTGCATATTACATCATCTGAAGTCACTCACACCCAAGTCTCGACTTTTTGTATTCTCGCCATGATCACCTTGATATTGCTCATGTCGATTATGCTGGCTCTACCACAAATCAATGCTTACCTTTGGATATTGTACCTTCTTAGGAGGTAATCTTGTTAAGTTATATTAGTCAACTATCGAGTATCTGGCTATTGCTCTTGGCACCTGATTATGCATGAACTTCGTTTTCCACATGATGCATGATAGGGGAATGACAGGGCAGATTATGAAATTGCAGTTTCTTCCGAGATACACGTAGTTTGATTGCCTTTAGCCAGAACACAGTGGATATATAATGAATTCCCTCGTAAGCCTAAATCCACCATCTGGAAAGAAATGCTAACATCTCCAACAAAGAGAGTGGAGATGACGAGTTGCATCCTTGAGGTCACAGGTAATCCCAAGGCCTTACTCATCAAACAATAAAAGGAAAAAAAATGGCTAGTTGCATCTAACCATCATACTACGGTTGAGAAAATTTCCTCTTGCTAAATGATTTCCATTGTAAGTAGAAAATATTTGCCAATTAAGTAGCTACTTTGTATCATGGTTTGAGTTGGGCCTTCAGATTTAGAGTTGTACATATTCAATTCTGAAAGTGTCACTAGAGTAAACTGTCACATTTAATATGTAACTTCCACACTCAATAAATGCAAACAGGTCAGTATTTCTTCTCCATTCTGTTCTTCTTGGCCCTCCTTTTGCAGTAACTATAAGATTTTCCATAAGCTTCTTTTGGAATTCTTATACCTATGCCTTATCTTTTAATTTGTATTCCCTTTTTACTGTCATTGACAAGCTGCAGACTCATTTCATTATTTTTTAAGGCTCAGATTGACATAATTCTGTTGGAGTTTCTCACTAAAGCCACCACCATCCCCCCATACGTGTTGGTTTTTGGTGTTGCAAAATAATATCCCCAGATGGGTTGGATATGGAATGTTACTTCCCTTTTTTATAAACCGCCATTTAGCCAAATGACCACCCCCCCACCCACCCACACTATGGCATTGGCAAACCTTTATGCACCATATCACACATGCGCGTGCTGTGCTGAGTCCGGGTCAAATCTGGTCCATGAATCTAAGAAATAGTGAGAATTCTGGAGCTCTCAATCTCTCTTTCTCAATTCAAAGATTCAGGATTGGAATTGATGTTGTTTCATCAATCTCTGTATTCATTTATTCCTCCTAAAGATTTTATTTCAATTGGAAGGTATACATTAGAATTAGACTACTTAGCCATGGGTCAGGGCATAATGAGAGGTAGTGGCATGCATGGTAGACTTAGTAGATAAGAAGCAACATAATCCCTTAGTGATTCTGTTTAGGTCAGTTAAGGTGCCATTCCTTATAGCTTTAATGCTAATCCTAATATATTCCAAGAACTCTAACTCGAGTTGTATTGTGTCTTCCTCGTTAATGGCAGGACTAGCTTTAATCATATCCTTCCCTTTGATTCTTGCTTGAGCCAGATGATGAAAAATTATCATGTCCTGTTCTTTGTGAGGATGGAATTTTTTTCTTTAAAAGATTGATAATTAATTTATGAATTGGGGATTAACTGAACTCTGATTTTTAGGCGATTCGCCATCCATTGCACCTACTAACCAACCCATTAGTTGGTGTGTTGTTTTGCGTTTACTGATTTTTCTTTCCTATTAGGGTTTTAATATGAAATCAGAAAAATACGTGTTACAGTACCAGAGAGAGCTCTGAGTTTACCTTGATACTTTCAATTCTTTCTCTTTTATTCCCTATCTTTCTATATTTTCTTTTGAGCAAAGCAATTTTGTGGTATGCGATCCTGATCAGTGCGTGAGCAAGGATCTGTTGTATCATGGGGACGATGTGTTGGTGTGCCCGATGCACCAGTCGTTTCAATAGTGGGGTCTCAAATCATCTTAAAGAGAGAGACCTAGTTTGCCCCTCATCCTACAGATTCGCCTTTTCAATTCCTGCGGTTCGGGGCAGGTCATGTTCAACCAACAACTTTGTAATTCGCGGGTCGTACACAGGTAACCTTTAGTGTTAAGTTTTGTTATTGACTTCCAGTCTACGTACGTAAGTGTCCATTGCTTCTATCAGATTAGGAGCTTTTCAGTGGCCATGGTGCAAATTTGCGTCCTGCTCCATGGTAGCGTATTCATGATCTGAACGCGATTCTCTATTAGGTTAGTGTCTGCATTCTTCCACCTCCGCCCCTCTTTTACTAACTGCTTTCCAAAGGCAAGTCAAACAGAATGGAAAATTTGAAAGTACAAAGATTCTGTAAGATAGATAACACCGAATTTAAGGTTCATAATTTTGCATGTTTTTTGATGTTTTTCCTTTTGCACTTGTAATAGTCCTTTTACTTAGTTCACCTTGATGTTGCTAATATCCAAAGGATCCCTCTGTTTTATTGGCCAACTGTAAAATTTGTTTGTACTTATTGCAGTTCTTGGAAAAGTAAAGGACTTTTTAGGAGTCATGGCTGAAGCAAATAAAAGACTACAGCTTGATGCACAAGTACACATTGATCTCACCAAAAGCAAATATTGGTTACAGTTCTACATTTTCTTTTCTTTTTTCCTCTCTTTAATGCCTGTCAAAAATGCACCACCTATTGCAGGAGAAATCTCGCGAGGATTACGACATTGAAGTGCTGAACAGAGACGAAACCAAATATATTGAAATGGTAGATGGGTTTGTCTGTACACTGCCAGAAAATTTTGATAGCAGGTGAAATGCTGATGAGCCCTTTGATATGCAGGATTTGGTTCTGGGTGTTGCTGATCTTCATACCCCAGAAGCGGTTGCAGCAGCTGAATCTGCTATGGCTGGCTCTCAACCATCTTTTCCTTCATCCGCAACAACCATTGGCTCTGATTCAGAAGAAGAAGAAGAAGATGATGACGACGACAACGACGACGACGACGACAACGACGACGACGACGCTGACGACGACGACGACGATGATGATGACAATGACGAGGAGGATAAATCAAATTTTCATACTTCCAGTACCGCGCAGCCGAAGAAACGGCCTAAGATTATAGAGCTGAATTGATCCACTTGGCTTGTTCATGAGCTGTGGGCCGTGGGTGGTGTCTGCGCATGTTAGAGCCTTCTTTTCAAACAGAAGGGCTGAAATTGGGTTTAAAGAATTCGAAGTTGGGAATGTGGGAAACTAACAATGCACACAAAATCATTGAGAATTGCTGTGGAGAAAAGATAAGAGAGTAGCTTTCGAAGTCGGAAGAGCATGGTTTTGTTAAACAAGAAACTCCGCGGCATGAGTGGCTGAATCTGCTTTGCTCTTTTTGTTATTTATATTCTGTGTGGAATGACTGCCCCCTGGCTGCTGTTGGGTTTTTGAAAAAGTAAATGAAGATTATGATTATTTAATCTTAAGCCTTTTATTTCCAAAACAGGGTTCCAAGCCGGAATTGTGCTCTCCATCCCTTATGTAGAGGCTCTTAGGTAAACTAAACTCACTGATGAAAGAAGAGGTGAGAACGGCTGAAAGTGAGGACTACTTGCCATTGGATTTGTGAGCAGGGGCTTTTATGAAAGGGATCAATCTCTTCACTCTAAGCCCAAGCCAAAAACCTCACTTACACTTTTTAGCCATACGGTGCCACGTGGTACATTTTTTTTTTTGCTCATCCAAGTTGTTCAAGTGATAGAACATCTGATAGCGTTTGAGTTGCCAAAACAAATGTTTGTTGGATGATCCGTACTATTGAATTCAAGGACTTCAATATGAAGTCTTTTGTTAGATATGAGAAAATAAGTTAAATCCTTTAATGGGCATTGTTTTTTCGGTTGGGTGAACTTGTTTAGCCACTTGGTCAATTGAACTTAGCAAAAACAGTTAGTTGCTGTGACTAAAAAATGAAAAACGTGAAAGGAAAAATCAAGGATTGGAATAATGGTTTCTTTGAGAAGGTGAAAGAGGAAGTGAGAACTTAATAGCTGAGATAGCTAACCTGGACAGGGCAGAAGAGACTGCCCTGCTTTCTAGTAGGGATAGGGAAATCAGAATGGTTCTCCAAATCGATTTAAATCGTCGGGTTCTGGCTGATGAACAGTTATGGAGACAGAAGGCGAAAGCTCATTGGCTATGAGAAGGGGATGACAACAATAAATTCTTTCACATGGTTGCAAATGGGAGTAGAAAAAGAAACCACGTAGCTGTCATCAACATTGATGGTGTTGAGCACACTAATCAAGCGTCGATCCCACTCAATGTCGTGTGGACCTACGAACAGATTTACTCTCGAGAGGAAAGGGATAGACCGAGAATGGATGGGATTCAATTTCAGGCGATTACGACTTCTCAGGCGTCTCAGCTTGAAAGAAACTTTGACGAAGAAGAGGTGAAAAAGGTGGTCGATAACATGGGTTTTAACAAATCCCCGGGGCCTGATGACTTCACCACTGAATTTTTCAGGACCTGTTGGTCGACGATTCGAATGGAGCTCTTGGCAATGATCAACAAATTCCATGGCACAGGAAAATTAACAAAAAATTTGAACTCGACATTTCTGGTCTTAATCCCGAAAAGGGTTGGGGCCACTAATTTGTCTGATTACCGCCCGATAAGTCTCATAGGAGTGGCCTACAAGATTTTAGCTAAAGTGCTCGCCAACCATTTCAAATCGGTTATTTAAGACATTATCTCCCATGTTCAAGGCGCATTCATACCGGGTAGGCAATTGAAGGACATTGTCGTCGCGTTTTCGGAAACCATCGATTCGGCTAAGAAACACAATGACAAAGGTTGGGCCTTCAAGATTGATATGGAGAAAGCCTACGATACGGTGCAATGAGACTTCTTGGATTACGCGCTCCTTCATATGAGTTTTGGAGAAAAATGGAGGAAATAGATGAAATGATGCTATGCATCGGTTAGATACTCGGTGTTGATTAATGGTATTCCTCATGGATACTTCAGAAGCAAATGCGATTTTTGACAAGGGGATCTGCTATCACCCCTGCTCTTCAATTGTGTAGGGGAGGTTCTCCACAATTTGTTCAAAAGGGCGGGAAACCTGTCCTTAATCAAAACGGCTGACTCGGGTCCTTACATATAGCATTTTCAATATGCAGATGATACGTTGGTTTTCTGTAATGGAGACAATGGGGAAAGGGAATTAAGGCACACGACAGACATTCTTATGATTTTCGAAGCTGTCTCTGGACAAAGGATTGACCTTCATAAATCAAGCTTAACTAAGATTAACACCCCTATGGAGATCACCGAGCGAGCATCGAGGAGAGTCGGATGCAAGGCTACTAGCTTCCCCATTGTATATTTAGGGATCCCCTTGGGACTCGGAAGAAGCAGAATTCGGGTTTGGGAGACGGTGCTTCAGAGATTACAGAATCGTTTGGCAATTTGGAAAAGCAAGTTCTTTAGCTATGGGGGAAGATTAACTCTGATTAAGTCCTCATTAGCGTTCATTCCGATTTTCATGGTGTCTTACCTCAAAGCACCGGTGGCCATCATATATAAAATGGAGAAGATTATAAGGGACTTTCTATGAGAAGGAGCGGGAGACTGCAAGAGGTTTCACTTGGTAAGATGGGAACTATGCTGTGAGAATAAAGCTTTTGGGGGGCTCGAAATCAGAGATCTAAGACTAGTTAACAAAGCGTTACTCGCTAAGTGGGTGTGGAGATTAGGAGAGGAGAGGGAAATAGCAAGCCTGTGGCACCAAATTGTGATTGCAAAATATGGTAGAAATAACGGGGAGGTTCCTAACACTAATAGGGGTTCCAACTGATGGAAGAGCATCAACTCTGAAATTCAAGAAATTATTGATGGACTAAGTTCAGCTGGGGAGATGGGCGTGAAATTCGGTTTTGGAAGGACGTGTGGATCGGGGAGCAACCTTTCTGTCGAAGATTCCCGCTCACTTTCTCTCTATTCGAAGATAAGGATGAGGTAGTGGCACATTTCTTCACTTCTGTTGATGACAGGGTTGAGTGGCAGATTCTTTTAAGACGTCCTTTACAGGGCTAGGAGAGAGGGGAATTCATGAACCTTTTCGATATGCTAAGGGAAGCTATCCAAGATGCAAATAGGGACTTAAGGCTTTGGGCCCACTCCAGGAAAGGAAAGTTATTTGGTAAGTCTTACTATAACCTCCTCAAGTCGAAGGAAAGAGGATCGACGACTAGAGGGGCATGGATGAGACTGTGGAAGATTAAAGCGCCGCCGAAGATAAAATTCTTTGCTTGGTTGGTTGCCAAAAAGAAAATCATTACTAGGGATCAACTAGTCCGAAGAAATATCCTGGTTACTATGTTATGTATGAGGGGGAATGAGTTGGCGGAGCACATTTTTCTGCATTGTTCATTCATGAGAATCTTATGGAGCAAAATTTTTGGGCTCTTCAAGGTTGAATGGATAGTTCCCTATTGGCCAGCGCATATGATGGAGATGTGGAGAGACTTCAATTTCGAGGATTCTAGGAAAGAAATCTGGCCTTTAATGATCTATGTGGTTTTCTGGGCCATTTGGTTGGAAAGAAACAACAGAATATTGCCAAACCGTTCTCTTTGGTAATGCGGGATGTCAGGGACCTGGTGCTAAGTTGGAAGGCCAGCAAAATCAAAAGTTTTAACGAGGGTTTGATGATTTTCCTCGCCATCTGGGAGGACTGCTGCTACAATGGTTCATGAGTATCGGATGTTCAAAGGGATCGCAGGTTTGCCTTTGTGATATGTTTGCTTGCCCAGGGGAGAGCGGTTTTTCTTCTGATTTTGGTTTTGCGACTTTGATTGGGTAGCTCCTTACTACCCACTAAGGTTTGCCTTTCCGGCTTTTTTCGCTCTTGCTTTCCTTGCTTTTTGTTTGCGTTTCTTTTTCATTTTCTATATCTTTGCTTTCTATTATATGAATCTTTTGTTATCGTCTCATAAAAAAAAAAAAAAAAAAAAAAAAAAAAAAAAAAAAAAAAAAGTGAAGACTGTGGGTTAAGGTGAGCTTCCAATAACCCTTTACGATTTTGAGAAGCAAAGAAAAATCTCTTTACTGCCATGGGTTCTGTTGTGACTTCCCTATTCTTTACGCTAGTCTATGATAGCTTCAGACACTGGAACTGATTGGTGCTGGAATTGTTGCGCCACCTATTTCCTTGATGTATGGGGATGTTAATCTTTTTTTTAATGTAAATTTTTGTCAGTATTTATTTATTTTTGATAACTTGGGGTATCCCAAGCTTACGCTTGGACTCATCCCTAAGGGATGCCCTAGCCTCCACCATGTCACAAGTATTTCACGGATTACGTATCGTATGGGGCATCTTGAGAAGAGGAGTCACTACTCAAAGTATCCAAGTCACCACCAATGTTACTGTCGTCCGTCCCCCATTTTGCTCTCCAGGTAGCGCATGAGATTTCAGTTGGGAATCTAATCAACCCCTTTTGCCAAGGAAAAGGAAAAGGTAAACGAACCGCCTCTGCTAACAGATTTAAACAGATAGGGGCTTGACTCCTCACTTATACGTCCCTTGGCCTGCACCTTTAATCAATCGAAGCAGTCAAAATTTTAATTTTGGGAATCTTTTGTAATTAAATAAGTATAATAATGATAGCAAGGTTAGAAGATTAATCTAATGGCACAACCACCCAAGCTCTTAGAATAAAATAAATTATATTGATGCTCCATTTGTGACCTACAATTGATGCAAACATAGATCCAAAAATTCCTCCTCAGCCTCAAGGGAATCTAAACTACTACGAAAGGGTAAGGTGGTTTGGGAATCAGTAGGAGTATAATTTTTATCCAATTAAAAAAAATAAAAAAATAGGTAGGAGCATGGTGTGAGGAATCCTTAATTTAATCAATCATGCATGGAAGGAGTAAAAGAGTAAAACTGACTGTATCAGATGTACAGGCCAATCATGCATGGGGCTAAAATTCTTCTAGAGGGGAATCTAAGGTTGTATTTGGCATAGCTCTCTCCTAGCCCTTGTTAGATTAGAGTTTACCTGCTTTAACATGTTCTCAGTCTCTTTCCTCACTCTCTACAAAGCACGTACCTGCTCTAACAACTATGGCTGCATATGGCATAGCTCTCTATTAGCCTTTGCCATAACAGAGTTCACCTGCTTTAACAAGTTCCCATCCTCTTTGCTAACATCCTGTTACCTACTTTAGCAGATACCCCTTCTCCTTGACAACTCTTTGTGTAGCAAAATTCTATGCAAGATTTACCTATTCAACAGTTCTATTCTCCTTTCGACTCACTCCTTGCCAGAGCTGATTTTATTTGCTATGGTAGGGAGTTAGTTGAATGCAGGGAGATTGTTACTAGAGCAGGTAAATCCTCCTCTGCAGGGAGTTAGAAAAGAGAATGAGAACCAACTAAAGCAGACGAACTCTCTTGTGGGAGGGGCAATCAAAGAGCTATGCCATCGTATCTACCTCTCTGCCAAAGCAAATAAAATCTGTTTGGTAAGAGTGAGCAGAGGGGAGGGAAGAACTGCCGAAGAGGTAAATCTTGCATAAAATCTTATTATGCAAGGTGAAGGGAGACCTGCTAAAGCAGGTAGCAGAATGTTAGGAAAAAAAATGGGTACCTATTAAAAATGTGAGCTTTGCTCTAATAGGGGCTAGTAGAGAGCTATGCTAAACACAACCTAAATTTCTACAAAACAATAACTGAACCATGGAGCCCCTGCACCTAAAACCAGTCTGAAACTACCTTCCATTTATGTTATCATGCGTAAAGGGAACTGTTTTTTTTTTTGTTTTTTTACAGATATAATATATACGGTATTTACAGCCGAAGATTCTATCTTTGCAGCAAGAGGTTTCCTTATTTTTCATTTGAACCTTCCACACAACAGATCTCCACATATCAAACGGTCAGTTATTGATTTCACATGAAACACATTCACAAAAGTGACCTAAGAACACTTTTCATGGTATACCTATGATCACAATCACTTTTGGGGATATGCGCTACATGGAATCAACATCTGACCATCTGATAGGTGGGTCATGATCACAAGATCTATTGTGTGGATGATCAGAGGGCACAACAATTTCCGTCCTCCGATTAAAGGCAACGGTGGAACCCCTAGCTGTGGAGACCGAATCTTCGGCTGTAAACACCGCTAGCTTATACTAAACAGATGAGTTGTAACTTCTAATAGATTCAATTCAGATCTGGTTTGACATGGGCCGGCCATTTATAGTCGGGTCTGGATCCAGTTGGCTTGGAGGAGATCCAAACTCAATGACTATTTTAAAAGGTTGATTTTGACTCCAACCCAACCGTGACTCAAACTTGTGACCTGTCAGCCATCAAGTTGGGTCCATGAAACCACCAAGTCCAGACAACCCATCTTTTAAGTCAAACATAGACATTAATGCATAACAGAAGGAGGGAAATAAGAGGCTTAAAAATTACCATTGGAGATGTACATGTTTCCTTTCCATTATTAAATAGAATACAGATGGACTCTCGTTACATGTCAAGAGAAAACAATGTTTTTGACTAATTAACGTCATCCAAGTTGTTGAATATTTATGTGAACTTCACTTGTCTCAGCAAAAGTATATCATCCATCAACGGTTTCATACTCTATAATCCTTACGTTAGACGTGAGAAATTGAATATATGCGGTGAGGGTTAATTAACAAAAACCTAACCCCATCTTGTAAAGACAAGCGTGGGAGAACGAGAGTTGAATATATTAGAGTAATGCCACTTTTCGTCAAAATTTTGAATATATTAGAGTGCTTGTATCTTGAATTTTTTATGAATCATATGGATGCTTGGAGCCTTAGACCTTCATGCGGGTCTCCTCTTTTTTTATATGTTGTTTGATTGGTGCCACATGATCTAAACATCTACAAGACAATCACCATTGTTTGATTTGAACTAGTAACACGCCTTCACAATGATCACGGTAACATTTGGATGTGTGTCACGTGAATCAACATCTAACCGTCTGATATGTTTGGTCATGATCTCAAGGTCTGATGTGTGAAAGATTGGTACGAAAATTACCTCTATCATTTGATTCGTGGTAGTCAGTAGTGTGGACATGAGCGTCGAAAGAATCTTCAGTTGCAAAAACCTATACCCTTCAGCATACCATAAGTTGGATTTACATGATAACTGTTAATTTTAGATGGAGTCTGACTGCGGGGGAGTTACAGTCCATAGAGGAAATGAGTTAGTATTCGGCAAGTGGCATGAGCGCTAGGTGATTTGGTATTTAGGTCATTTTTTGAGATGTGTGTCATGTGAAATTAGTATGTGTACCATCTAATAGGTGCACCATGACCTAAAGATTTGAAATAATGAGACAAAAAAGGATCTCCATCTTTAGACTCTAAGCTGGAAAACACTATCTAAAATTAAGGGGTAGCATGTAAATCCAACATACTATTAATTTTAAATGACGTTTGACTACATTAAATTAGTGGATGGGGATTATTTTTGTTTAGTCTTTTACAAAATAAATCTTGAAAACATAACTATCAAATCATATGAAATACATAATGGTTCCACATGACACATTTCAAAAACACTATAAAAGTAAGGGATTTCAGCGGCACTTGCTATTAAGGCATTTTTTTGGTTGCGGCACGACTAATAGCGGCAGTTTTTGGTAGCGATAGTACTAACAGCAACAGGTTTTTGTTAAATAACTGCCACTAATAGTCTTATTTTTTGTAGTGAAAGTTGTTCGAATCCTAAGATTATCGACACTAAGTCGGGTACTTACCACTAACCCAAAAGAGTTAACGCTATTACCTGATTGGGCTTTCGCGCTAGCGCGCCCTAACCGATATGGGGCTTGCTTGTTGCCATTACTAAATAATACGAAGTATTAAGATTAATGACCTAAGCTTTCGCGTATTACTAAGTAATACTCAGTATTGGCGCCGTAACCGATATGGGTCTTGCTTGTTGTCATTACTAAGTATTAAGATTAATGACTTAAGCTTTCACAGATTACTAAGTATTGACGCTCAATTTTTGCTTGTTCATGAAGTAAGGATTTGGAAGCTCAGGAGCAAGAGTCACTGTAGGTGGGCCAGGGGAGCTAGTCTCGTAACTGGGGGCAATTTGAGTTCTAGCTCTTTACAAGACAGATGGGAGCTGTAGCTAACAAGTGCATGCGCCATGAGTGGAATCCTACTTATACTCATTCTACTATATAATTGGCAGGCCGGGTGCCAAGTTATTAGTAGCTAGGCAGCTAAATCAGTAATAATTCAGTTCAGGTCAGGGCATGAAGCTACAGGTTCTATTTGCGATCGTGAGACAGAGGTAATTAAGAGGCAACTTGTTATATAGGTAGTGCATGTTAATAGATTTTCTTCTATACTAGTAGTAACAGTAGTGGGTGAATCGGTTTCTTAGGTAAGGTTTAGTTTCTTTATTAGAAGGATAAGCACGGTTGTTGCTGTTTGTCCCAACATTCAGCCGAGATACGCTACTAACTTGCTCGTTAGAAGTAGTTAAAGAACGGAAATAAGGCCCTTTGATGTCTATAAGTGACCATTGTATGGATGCCTGCTCCTTGGGTATGCTTTCAAAAGGGCTGTTTTCATGCGTGCTGGTGTTCGTGATCTGTTGGTTTTTCTGTTCTCGTGGGGGAAGGCGGGATTGGCCCATCTGCAATGGGTGTCCACCCATTATGAGTGGACATCCCAGTCCACATGTTCCTGTCATTTTTCAAAATTTGGGCCATTAATTTAAATTATCGGCCGTAATGTTTCAGTTTCGATCCCCACCGAAACAAAAATTTGAACTGAAATTTCGGTCAAAATATGCATGGAGGAAAAATTTTCGACTGAAATTTTGGTTCAAATTTTCAAGTTCGGCGAGACTGCTATTTTGATCCTTGAGTCCATGTGACCAAATGACTTGCATGAACTTCCAATGTGTAAAAATCTATGTAAGTCACTCAGTCACAGGGCCACGTGGATTGTGACGCTCACTCGTGATGAGTAGACACCCATTGTAGACTAACTCAATCCAAAATGACGAGGGGCGATATGGTTGGTTAAAAGCGAGGAAACTTACTTTAACTAGTAGCCGTACGTAATATAAACAATTGACATACAACAGCGGGAGGAGCCCGCCGCCTGATTTGTGTTTTGGATGGCTATGAGTCTATTTCTAAAGATTGACTATTTTGGGATTGGGATTGGGATTGGGATTGGGTAATGAGCCATGTATACTTAGGCCTTGTTGGTTATAACTTCTTTAAAAAACACTTTTCACAATATCATTTGTCTCTGTTTGGAAAAGCACTTCCGGAAAGTGCACAGTTTGGTACTGTGTTAATACCAGTATGGGACCTTTAATACCAGTATGGTACTGTGTTTGGAAAAGCACTTCCGGAAAGCACTTCCGTTGTTTTTATTTTTATTGACTGATATTAAAGTTCATCAATGAAATGATTCAAATCAACTTAGGCATGTTACTTTTTGAAAAAGGGTTGCCAAAGAGGGCCTTATCGATCTCAATTGGCCTATACAAATGAACCTCAGGACACATGCAAAAATTTAAATCTGTGCGCGTACACCAGTACAATATCCGTGTACCTGCACCTGTTCAAATATAAACTTTATGTAATATAGAATAATAAAGGATAAGAGTTGGTATCCAACCCGATTACAGCAGACCCGAAAAACAAGTCACTTTTTGGACATGTGACCTCTAATTTCATCAATTGTACCATGTGCTTTTCAAACTATGATCTAAAAATATTTTGCGTGGAAGATTGAGATGAAAAAGAAATTCTATAAGGTGATTCCAAGCAATTAACACTACTAAAATA
Source organism: Chloranthus sessilifolius (assembly GCA_021018995.1). Lineage (NCBI taxonomy): Eukaryota > Viridiplantae > Streptophyta > Magnoliopsida > Chloranthales > Chloranthaceae > Chloranthus > Chloranthus sessilifolius. Next base: position 24,567,749 of record CM037584.1, on the reverse strand, counting down.
ATGGCTAAAAATTATTTCAAAGATTTACATGGCAAGTAAATTTTAAATGATTTAGACCACTTTATATCGTATAATGAGATATTTTCCGCTCCAATCTTCTAAAGCATAAATCTTTAGATCATGGTTTTTAAATCAAATGACATGCTTGATGAAACCACATGCCATGTATCCAAAAGAGTAATCCGTTTTGAAATTCTATTGGAGATTGAGTCGACCAACTAAAGATCGACACAAAAACGATAAGCATGCGCACTCTGATCTAAATATCTTTGTTGTAAAAGACAGAAATGAAAACATATCTTCATGGTGACTGCTTTGAATCAGATGATTGAGTTATTTTTTTTTTTTCAAATCTTTTATACCAAAGATCTTGAGATGATTTGTGGCACACATCCCAAAAAGTGACCTTAGTACTAAGAGAACACCTAGAGCTCTTACCTAATGCTAACTCAATCCAAATTCCCAACTAATGAGAAATCAAGTAAGAGAGAATCTTTAGGGCTATTTAGATATTTAAATCTGAGTTCGGTAACCAACCCAAGGATTTGGGATCGTTTGGCCAAAACCGATCCGAATCGGCCGATATTTGAAATCATGCTCCTATATTAACCTACCCGCTTAACCAAAGCCAATTCTACTGGCCTTGCACGGTTGCGCTGGATTCTCTCACAGATGCAAGGTTATTACCAATTGACATGCAACAGCGGGGTGGGCTCGCCGCCTGATTTGGATTGTTGCTACCATTTTCTTTGGTTGGTGTAGGTCAATTCATCCGTTTACTCTCCAAGTGCGAACGGTTCAATTTAGCTCAATTTCCTTTTGCTAAAAATAATCAAGTCTTATACATTGACTACTTTGCATGCTTATAAAAGAGGACCCGACTCTCCTTATTGTCATTTAAATTTCACTAAAAATGTGTTTAAATGATCTTACACTATCAATGATTTAAGATTTGTGTGATATGTATCGTCAAACTGATAGATCATAGATTAAAGTATAACAAGCCAAAAATAATATTTTAAGGAGATTTAAACCATCTGATATATAGACTATTATATGAACTGTTATTCTTAGTTTTAATTGTTGATATTAAAGTTGATCAATCGACATGTTTCTTTGGACTAAGATATATTTTAATGATAGATTTGTCACTTAGGACAATTTAGATTGATCAGAGATGTGTGCCACATGGTGTAATGATAACAAACACTTCAATGGTGTGAGATAAGTTTTTTTTTTAATGGTTTCATATCATTTAAACACTATTTTGGTATTTAAATGTCGCCACGAGCCATTATCCCTATAAAAAAAATGTTAATTTCAATTATCATAAAAAAAAAGTTGTTCATTTCAGTGGGCAACCTTGGAAGATGTGTGCGATGTGGACTCAACATGTGTACTGTTTGAAAGGTGTGTCATGATCTAAATATCTTTGGTTTAAAGAATGGGGAGAAAAACAATCTCCTATTATTTAATTCAAAGCAATCAAGCTAACATCTAAAATTTAATTGCATTGAATCATATTATAGAGATCATTTTTTAATTTAATATCTTAAATATTAGATTTAGAGATTATAAGTACCAACATTGGTGACCCATGTACATAGCGTTAGAATATGGTAAGCTGGCTCTGGGGGTTCGATATTTTTCTCATCTTAATGAATTAGCATTCGTAGTCGGTGAGCGCGAGGTGACTTGGTACGTATGGCTACCTTTGGGATGTGTGCCATGGAGAATTTAGCATTCATACTCGATGCGAGTGCGAGTGTGAGGTGACTTAGTACGCATGACTACCTTTGGATGTGTGCCAGGAAGAATTATCATATAATATCGTTTAAAACGATCTCTATCATCTCATTCAAAGGATTCAAACCTCATATAATTAACGAATATTTATTTTGATATATACTTTTAATTTTGGCGAAAAATAGTTTGAAATTTGAAAATTTTCATAAAAATGCAATTTGCAAGTATTTGACAACCACAAATTAGAGTTTTTTAAAAAAAAAACTCACATAAAAGTTCCAGCCAAAATTTAGTTGAAATTTTTTTCTGCCCACGATATGAGTTAAAAGCTTAGAAGAATTTTGGTGGCCACCCTTACAACTTGAAATTCGTTCTTCTCAACTCGAATATTTCATACTTAAAATCGTTTGATTGCTCTAGATCAATCGATCGAGGTTTTTTTTTCACTATAATTTTTCATATAATGGATCTTGAGACCATGAGCTTATCATCAAACGCTCAATATTTTTGTTGATGTGGCACACATGTCAATACCTCTTTCTTCACGCCCACGCGTTCTCTGAAAGTGCCTACACCTCAGACCCCTGAAAAAAACGTTGATATCTTTGGATCAGATGATGGAGATCTTTTTTAACAAAAAACTTCCACAAAATAGATTTTAGGTTCATGGTGCATCAATTTGATGGTCATTTTTTGATTTCCTGTATCACCGATACCCAAAATATGACTCTTCAATCATATAGTACACATCATGCTCAAACGTGACTTTAGGGCCATATTTTGGAGACTGGGGGCACATGAAATTACAAACTGACCGTCCGATAGGTGTTATATGATCTTAAGATTCATTCTATAGACGGTCGGGGTGAAAAACAATCACCCTCATTTGATCCAAAGCAATCAATAGTCTTCAAGGGGTTTGGGACGTGGGTGCTTTCAGAGAACGTATGGGCACGAACAGAGGTACCCATAAACAGCACACCAATAAATGTAATCCAACCATTTAAGCCAGTTAATTTGAAAGCCATGATCTAAAGATCATAAGTGAAAAGATTGGCACCAAGCATAATCTTTATCATATGACTCAATGCACTTCAAAGTCATTATCCGATTCAACAGCTGATTGTATCGAATCATATGATAGAGATTAAGTTTTGCACAACTCTTTTGCGTCGTAAATCTGTAGATTATGACCTTTATATCAGACGGTTTAGATGCAACATCACCTCATAATCGTACTATTTATTTGTACTGTAAAATCGTAATCTCGCCCCATCTCCTCCGGCCAACATGCATTGACTGCTTTGAATCTGACAAAGGAGATTATTTTTTATCTCAATCTTCCAGATGATGCATCTTGAGATCATGGGTATATCAGTTTTTTTTTATTTCATGTGGCACCCACTCCAAAAAATGACTCGTGATTTGTATTTGAACTTGATGTATGTCTCACGAGTTTAGAGTTACTGTTTGGAATTTGTACCACGTGGAATAAAAAATTATCTGAGTATATGCCCATGATTTCAAGACCCATCTTACAAAAAGTTGAGACAAAAAAAAAATTATGTTTGTTTTGTTTTTTTTTTTTATAAAGAAAAATTCATATTCTAATTTAAAGCGATTAATGTATTTTAGCCCGATGAGATGGGGTGAGGTTACACGTTCACATAGTATGAAGAATGGTGCCTTAGGAAAATAATTTTACACAATATAGCTAAACAGCTGAAAAAAATAAAATCAAAGTATTGTAAAATTTTAAAAATAAAACTTTTCATGAATTTTTTTATTTACAAGCCTAAGTCAAATAAAAAACAAAAAATTATATATATATATATATATATATATATATATATATATATATATATATATATATTTTTTTTTTTTCCTTTTATGAGTCTTGTCAAACAAAACATTATTGTCAAATTGCATGGAACACATGATGATACAAGGTTCACATGGAGTGCCACCCAAAATGTGGCTGGAGTAGGAAGAACAACTTGCCTTGAGTCAAGTATCTACCAACTTCTAGCTTTGTGTTTTTTTTCTTTGTGTTTTTGTGGTTGAGCGGGGTCGGTTGACCCGCTCATCCCTGCTTAAGTCGGCGACTTACTTCCCAATACTTGAATCTTCAAGCATAAATATTGACCCAATTAACGGGTCGTACTTTTACCAACTTATGTTAATTATTATATACAAAAAAAAAAGTTTGTATTTGGTACATAATATATGTACCATTACCTGTTTAGTGATTGGCCAATCTCTATACTCAAATGAACCTCGACAGCAAGCGGATTTTTAATAGGGGTTTTCACAAAACAACACTTTATATTATTTTTTATCATCAAAAAATGAAACTCTATTTTTTTTTTGAAAAAGTGCCTCCACGTACCTAAAATAGGCAGCTATATATATCAACTCTTGTAGGACAATGATCAATTTTAATAAATAATTACAATGTTACCTTTGCTAATAAATTTTTATTATTTATTTGTTTTTTTAAACTTTTTTTATTAGGTATTTAATACGTGTATGGAAAATGCATATGAATACGAGCCTGGCCTGTATGATACACATTTTTATAATTAAAAAAAAAATTGATCTATTTTATAATAAAAATATAAATAGGGCGTATTTTCATATTTTTCTCTTATTAATATCAATAAACTCCAGTTCTAGAAAAAAAAAAATCACATACACGATCCGTGTTCGAGTATTGGTCCAAATATAAAGGATTAATTACCAAAATAGGTGCCTCGCTTAATATTATACCCAATCTAACAATTCTCTTTGTTCACGCCGAAAAAAGTACAGGTACCTCACCCTTATTATTCATCATGTCTACCCTTTCTAATTACCAAAGATGTACCCATTTTGAGTCGCAGCTCATTTGGCATCTTTCGACCTAGGTTGTCTACGTCGTATGTCTATCAAATTTTATTTTATTTTACCAAAAAGGCTAATGCGGCTAGCCCATGATAAGTTGGTAGCTAATATAATAATATCACTCATATGCCCTTTCTTCTCCTCAATAATTACAAATTTGTCATCTTCTGCATCTTCTGACAACTCAAAAATCCGAATTTTATTACTTAGAAACATTGCTTGCTCCATCTGTTTGGACGATCAAACGACCCCCATTTCTATACTCTACTTATTTTGTTTCCCCGGTAACTTTAGTAAATATATTAAAAAAATGAAAACTTAGAACAGAAGTTGAGAAACCGTGACAGTTATCTCACAGGCCATAGGCACAAAGCGGGGTTACATGGGTGCTAGGATAAGTTACTAAATTTACTTTTGCATTAAGTAAACGCTCTCTCTAGAAGTCATAGTTTTTCAGCTGTACTAGCAATTTTTAGTAATGAAAATTAAAAGCTGACAATTCACACCCCACGAGAGTGGTTTTTCACCACAGTAAAGAAAATAAAACAAAAATAAAGTAGGGGTGTGAGTTTTAAAATCTTTTTTTAATAGAGTTTTTCAACACTGGGGTGAGATATCAGTCTCATGGGGTGTAAATAAAGGTACCCTTTTAGTAATAATAATAGCTGCACACCCTAATGTAGTAACTTACCCATCTTCAAGGCTATTTATCTAGAGATTATAGCTTTTATTTATTTATTTGATGATGCCATACCACATAGACAATCATTGTTAGGGGTATCTATCTTGACGATGTGCCTTACATATAGCAGAGAGTATGCATGACAGTTTAAGAGCAACATTTAAGAAATAAATCTCACACAATAAAACACTGACATTAAGTAAGGCATAAGAGAATAAATCTCACCAAACAATCCTCACTTTATTAATATAAGGGAGGAAACAAAATTGGAGTGTAGAATCTATGACTTCAAGCCTCACAAAAGAGGGAGGATATCAACTAAGCTACCACTCAATCGGTGAGATCATAAGCTTCAAATCACACAAAAAACTCTAGGAAACCACACACATTTCCAAAAAGTGAACCTTTTCTGAAAAAGTTTGAGGGACCTATTACAACTCGCCTTAAATCATAACGATTTACTGTCACAATCTTTCATGCAATGGTTCTTTAGACTCTCAGCGTACCGTCAAACGATTAGTTTTTTATTCCATGTGTCACTCATCTCAGAAGAGTGACCTGAAAATCATGTTGCACATATTATCCTCAAATGTAATCTTCAAGTTACTTTTTGATATGTGTGGTGTGAAATAAAAAATTGATAGACGCTCATGATTTCAAGATTCATTGTATGGGAGATTTGAATGAAAAAACGATCTCCATCATCCGATTGAAAGCAATCAATGATTTTCAAACATTTTATAGGTGCAAAACAGCGGACAGAGTTACTTAGCTGATAGCTATCCGGGACCGGCTCATCAGTCAACCCACAACTCCACATCGGGTATAAATCATATAATGCAAGATATGGTTAAGTGCGCGCGGGCGCTTTCATTAAATATGTGTGCGCCAAATAAAGGCTCTTCTTTATAGTCTGTCCTTACGCTGACATACCATAACTTCCAAAAACCATACTCAGGAATAAACGGAAAGCACAATCTTGCCGACAAAAAGGTATCTTTTCAAGGCTTTCACACGTGTTTTTAAACTATATATTTATCCCCTTCAATTCAAATACATCCTCCATCCTGCACACTCTCCTTATGAGTTACCTCCTCCTCCTCCAGACGTCCATAACAATAACGCTTAACGTTTAGCTTTTCTCCTAATCATGGCTTATGTTGCAAAGAACCCTCTCCATCTCAAAAACCACCACCCCATCACCGGTTCGAATCCCACCACCCATTTCCGCCACCTTGATTCCCTCAAACCTCACATCAAACTCCCCCCCCTTCGCTCTTCCCTGCAATCACCACCAAAACACCTAGAGACCACCCGAGCCCCACTTCCGGAGTTTCGATTCGACGAGTACATGGCCACCAAGACAAAACGAGTTAATGACGCCCTAGAAGAAGCGGTCCCCCTGCGCCACCCGATCAAAATCCACGAATCTATGCGCTATTCTCTCCTCGCGGGCGGCAAGCGCGTCCGTCCGATACTCTGCATCGCCTCGTGCGAGTTAGTGGGCGGTGACGAGAACACTGCGTTGCCCCTGGCCTTAGCGACCGAAATGATCCACACCATGTCGCTTATCCACGACGACCTCCCCTGCATGGACGACGATGACCTCCGCCGCGGCAAGCCCACCAACCACAAGGCCTTCGGCGAGGGCACCGCCGTGCTCGCGGGCGACGCCCTCCTCTCCCTCGCCTTCGAGCACGTCGCCGCTCGAACCTCCAACGTCTCCGCTGACCGGGTGGTCCGAGCCATTGCGGAGTTGGGCTCGGCGGTCGGCTCGGAAGGGCTAGTCGCGGGTCAAATCGTTGACATTTCAAGCGAGGGTCAACGTGTGGACTTGAGCATGTTGGAGTATGTCCACGTGCACAAGACTTCGAAGCTCCTGGAGGCAGCGGTGGTGTGTGGAGCGATCGTGGGTGGGGGGCGGTTAGCGGATGTGGAGAGGGTTAGGAAGTACGCTCGTTGTATCGGGTTGTTGTTTCAGGTGGTGGACGATATTTTGGACGTTACAAAATCTTCTGCGGAGTTGGGGAAGACGGCAGGGAAGGATTTGGTGAGTGACAAGGCTACGTATCCTAAGCTGATGGGACTAGAGGGGGCTAGGGAGTTTGCACAAGTGCTGGTGGCGCAGGCTAAGGAGGAGCTCGCCTGCTTCGACGCCCATCAAGCTGCACCGCTTTATTATCTCGCTAACTACATCGCGTATAGGCAGAACTAGTGGGTGCCCCGTGCACCATAGACTATAACAGCTATTTATAGTATATAAATCATGTAAAAAGGGTTTGAATAATATTTATTAGCAACAGATTGCCGTGTTTCTACGAATATTTAATGCAAGGTATGCCGATCCAAATAGATGAGAATAGGATTTATCTCCACTATCATTCCCACTCTCCTTGATTTTATTTATTTAAGGCTTTTTTGGCAAACCCCTTTTCAAATGTGTTTTGTGGCAGAAAAATATTAGGTAAAGAGTAACTTTTTAGTATAGGACCAGGCCACCTTTTAATCGAAATTAATATTAGGTAAAGAAGTAACACTATTTTAAATATGTGAGAAGCAGAAGCAGTTGTGAGAAGCATAAACAGCTTATCACACACGTCTTTACACCACCTTAAAAGTAGTTTTCGAAAAAGTGTTTCCAAGCAAAGCAGTAAAGATCAAAAAACCGATTGAGCAAAGGTATATGCCTGACCTGAAAAATCAACCCATCTGATTCGGTTCAAAAATCCCTAAACACATTATATTATATATATAATTCTCTTTTGGGTCTATCTGATATGACCCGACCTGACAAATCAAGTTTATGTGCCCAATCTGATTTGAAAAATTGGGTCAATGGTGAATCAGGTAACAGGCCGACCCAATCCATTGACAACCCTCTCTATCATATATTCAAGCACAGCCATTTTCATTCGAAATAAGGTTGTTTTTAGAAGGCCCAAGAACGAGTTGCTTTTGAAACCATTTGATGCTTGGGTTTATGAGATGAAAACCAAGTAAAATTCATTAAAAAAAAAAAGAGATGCAAACCAACTAAAATGTAATTTTACAATCTTAGCATTCATTTTTTATTGTTTTCTACTGTATATAATTTATTCTTTAAAATATTACCATGGCTAAACCAATGCCAATTGATATTGACCATTTAATCCATGAATACAATATTGACCAAAGGCATCACAAAAATAAATAGGAAAAGGTGAGGGTATGACCTCCCCAATTGAGGCCAAGGGACATAATTTTAGAAAGTTGTAGCTCATACTGGAACTTCTGATACCCAGATTCACACTTGTTAGAGGATATGAAACGTGTAGGCTGCGTTTGGGTTAGCTCTTTCAAGGCAAAGAGCAGATCTTTCGCTCTTTGGCTACAGAAGAGAACTGCTTTCATGTTTGATAACACAGTTCTTCTCCCCATTTACTTTGACTGGGAGCTGTTTTAAGTGATAAAATTGCTCTCTGTCAGAGCAGCTGCTCTGGCAAAGAGCAGGCAGAGCTAAAATTTGCTCTGATAGAGAACATGTAAAGAGCTGTTTCTGCTCTTATAAGAGCTAACCCAAACACAGCCTTAGTCTATGTACTCTAATATAGATGGTTGTCCATCTTGTTTTCAGCTCTTGATATTCAAGTATACTGATAGCATGATTGCAAAGCTCTTAATATGGTTGATTCTCTAGTTGAGACATGTTTCAAGGATGAGCTGCTAGTTGACCAAAGATGTGCACCACATGATATGAAAGTAGGTTGTCATGGCCCTAATATGTGAATAATGCGGGCAGCAATGTTGCTCTTTATATGAAATAGATAGTTATGTATCTCTATAAAAAATATTATCATTGTACAAAATATCAAACAAGGTATTATCTATTCAATATTTGTTTGAAACTTATTTCATATGCAATAGTTATAGGTAAATTGATAACATAATGGATAATGTTATACACTGGACAATTTTGCATGCAGCTTATGTGGCGTGACGTGATTGGCTGCACACATAGTGTGGCCCAAGCACTGCAGCTAGTCATGTTATGCCACATAAGCTGTTTGCAACATTGACTATCAAAACCGATTCACCGTTTATAATTTTCCTAACAAAATTATGAGATGAGGTTCCATAGTCTGTTATTTGGTGATGATGTGGTGCTAAGAGGCCACTTAAGAAATTAAGCAACTAAGAAGTTGGAACTATGGGGAAAAAGTTTAAATAAAGAGGTTTGAAAATTAGTAAAATTAAGACAAAATAGGATGAGTATGAGAGCATGAAGAATATTTTGGTCCAAATAAAACCCCATTTAATGTTGGGCTATACTAGAGCAAGGATCAAAATTTCGGCCAAAATGTCCGAAATTTCAGTCTAAATTATCGGTTTCGTGGATCTCACCAAAACGATAATTTGGACTGAAATTTCGGTCATAGTTTTGTATGGTATTGAAATTATTGGCCAAAATTTTAGCTGAAATTCAAATTTTCAGCCGAAATTTCGGATCAAATTTTTGATTTCGGTCCCCTCCGAAACCGAAATGAAACCCGAAATTTTGACCGTTGCACTAGAGAATACGTATGTAGGTTTTTGGAAGATTATCGCCACCAGGATTGGTGGGTGAAGTGGAGGCATGCGTGTTGTCTATTGTTCGATCAATGAGTAATAATTCGATTGAAGGAAGGAACGCTTTTATAAGGTGCCAATAAGACTTGCATTAATGCATTATGCAGAATGTTAACTCTATGTTGGGCAACATAGAGTTAACAAGAAGCCATGGCATATGTGTTTGAAATACTTTACTAAGATGTATGGAGGAAAAAAAAGTTTATAACTACGAAAAATGTGTAAATGAAAGTTAAAGAGTAAATTTGGTAAGAGACAATCATCAAGTATCGTTTGAATGAATTTAGATATTTCTAATGGAAACCAGTTGAAATCTATATTTCCGCGAATTTTGAAAAAGTGAAGACCAACAAAATTTGGATGGAAAATGAGAATCAACACGAAGGATTGTAACAAAATGGAGAGTGTAGTAAAAAAATTGCGTGGAGATATATAGCTGTTTTTTGTAATGTATTTATTCCGATATAAAATACTCACTACCTCAACAAGAGTCAGCTCTAAGACTCAAGAACCAAGTCCGAGGTATAATTTTTTTTACCTAGAGATAAAAAGAGGAGTGTTACTGCTGTCGCACGTTTTTGTTACAGCCACGACTTAAGTAAGCAAAACAAAAATTTTATAAGACTACTGACTGCTTTTAATCAGATAGTAGAGAACTGGAGATCAGTCTTTTGTTATAATCTTTCATATAATTGATCTTCAGATTATAGGTCTCCCATCATACAATTAAATGTTGATTCCACATTAGCACACATCCCAAAAAGTAAGTCGTACAAAAAGTGCCCCTATAAGATTAAGCAATAGATCTAAGTTCTCCTTTGGCATCTACACCACGCGATGGTGTACACAGATATCTGGATCAGTCGCCATTATCACGAAGGTACGTTTAATGCAGATTATAACATGATATAGCATAATCCGCTAAATATCACTGAGGGGATTTAGATGCACATGATCGACAATCCGTATTTGGATGGTTGAACGATGCATATGATCAACCATTTTGGCGGAGGGCTGCTAGGCACAGCCACTCTCTTCTCTCCATTGAACATTTCTAATCGCACACTAACTTCTGCTATCCGCACACCAATGAATGAAAATGTTCCTTACAGTTGGTGATAAAGATCGAATCGTACCTCAACTATAAAAAAAATGTCCATAGTAGATTTTAGGCACATAATTACATTTTTTTTTTTCCCCTGGTCTTGTGTTTCTTTCGATTAAATAAAAAATAAATTTCTCTAAGGACACCAACTTTTGCTATGGGCACATTACTTTTTCTACCTGCACATCCAAAAACAAATGAGTAATGTGCGCATAGCAGCAGTCCAGCAGCCCTCTTTTAGTGAGGTATGCACCAAAATGAACTTCATGACTGGGCAATAGATGGTTGAATAAGTAAATGAGTTATTACATGAGAGATGAATGCCATGTGGAGTCAACATGTGTAGCGTGGATATGTGCGCCATGATCTGAAGATCTTTGGTGCAAAAGACTCGAAAGTAATACAATCTCCATCATTTGATTCAAAGCATTCAAAAGTCATCCAAAATGAATGGATACCATGTAAATCCACCATCTTTTCTTTTCAATGAGTTGCATTTGGTAGGCAGCATTGGGGTCGGGTTTTCTTTTCTAATGAGTTAGTATTAGCAAGTTTAGGTGACTTTGTACTTGGGTCACTAAAGATATTTGGTGAAAAAATATTGAGACAAAAAAATGATCTCCATCATCTAAGTCAAATGTCAAAAAATTAACACGTACAATATATATACCTTTAATTTTAGATAGCTTTTGACCGCTTCAAATGACAAGGTAAAGACTATATTTCTACCTTATCTTTTAATAGACCTCGAGGTCATGAGGTGTCCAATACATGGAACACATGATTGTTACACATCGCAGGACTCTTAAAAAGTGGCTTGAGTACCATGAGCATTCAGGGCTTGGGTAAAGTACTAATACCAACTATTTTAATAAAAAAAATTGCTTTTCAAACTACTCACAAGTATTTAAAATTAAATTATTATTTTTTTCAAAGTTGAGTGCGGTCGGATGACCACCCCCCCCTTGCTCAATAGATTAACATAGTTGAACGTTTAACAAACGCGATATTGATCTCTATTGGCATTTGACAATTCAATGTGATTTATTCCTATAAAATTGCAGTCAACAAATATTTAAACTACAAAAAACAAAAGAAACAAAAATCTTACTAGCCTACAAGATCGATGGCCTTTGATTAATAAGTTACCTGTTCACTTTTCTCTTGGATTAAAATTCTCCTCTTTGAATGCCATGAGCAGTTTCCACTTGAAATTTACGCTCCCTATTGAGGCTTTCGCTCAGTAACATTTCATAAGGAGCCTCAAATCAGCTTAGAAAGGGCACAAAGCCCAGCTCCAGTCTATTGGACGATTTGAGGAAAATCAACTTCATCTGTTCTCAAGTTTCACCGACTTTGCTTGACTGTTAACAAATGTTGCACTTTTATTGAAACCCTCTAGTACAAGGATTCTAACTGCTTCCAATCCATTCTGCAAGGCGAAGTCTAGCTGGAATACAATGAAAGGTCATCAGATTTGATTAGTTTAGCATTCTTCATAAGGGTTCATTTTGGCATCACTAACATCATAAGATTACCAAGCTTTTGAAGCATTTTTAGCTATCAAAAGCTGATGGTCATGGAATTTTGGGGCCCTGGCCTCTGTGAAAGATAGCTTGTTAAAGGATCCAAAGCTTGATAACCTAGTGATGTCTGCAAGGAGTCAAATCTCTTTTTCAAGAAGGAATTGATTAGGTTACACATAATTTTGAAGTACTGGACATAGATATCCATATCTGGCTTTAGAGGCAAAGGGCTGGGATCATACCTCTTCGCGCTCTTGTCTATTGAAGGGCCGAAGAACAAATTTAGCAGGATCCATCTTCCCAGGTGGCCGTCCAATGCCTTCGTGAAAATTTAGAATCTCATAAAAATTTTTGGAGACATGAATAAAGAATAAGCACAAACATGAACATGGTGCTAAGTGCTAACAGTACCCTACCTATCCTTAGTCGTGGAAACTCACGACTTCCCTTCAAGTGGTCAATGACACTCCTCATTCTACAATCAAACAAAATAGGATAATTATGCTCTTTATATCTCTCATTAACTGAGGACCCCTTAATCTGCCTATTTAATTTATTATACAATGGAAAAAATAGATGAAGAAATTAGAAGGTAAAAAATGTTAAATGGAGTTAATTCAGGAAATATAATTTTTTAAATTGAAGATTCTTTTCCATCGTAGATAGAAAGACAATGATATGAATATTGGATATGCTAAGGTTTGGATTATACTATGCTCAGTTTGACAAATTAAGAAGTAAAAAATCAGTAGCCAAATGCTCTAGTCTAAAGCTGGAAATTGGACGAGCACGTAAGAAGCAGAAGCACAGTTTGCAAGGCAGGTAGCAATACAAACCCTAGAAGGTCAATACTGAGCAGTATTAACTCTTTGCAGTTTGTATTGCCCTGGTCCAGTCCTAGAATACAGGGTGGTATAACCCAGTACCACGTCACGACCGAAATTCAGGATTTATCCAGAAGTTTACTACCAGTTGTTGTCTCCGCTTAGTTTGAGAACAAATTACCTAATGCAGCAATGCATGATTGAAAGTTTACTTGCACTGAGTCTACTGTTGTTATCACTTATCCCTACTTCCTACCCAACATTGGTATATCTGCTTTAGAACATTGGTATATCTGCTTTAGGGCTGTCAATGGGTCAGGTCGGGTCAGGCCAAAATTTTGGCTGCCCGACTAAAGGGGAATATGCCTGACCCAACCTGACCGTACTCACAAAAGTCTCTAACCTTTTCAAAAAATCGGAGAAAGTCGGTGACTCATTCTTTCCTGACTACATTGCCGATTAGTCGGCGACTCGGCTTCTGATATTGCCCGATTTTTTTTTTCCACTTGTACTTAAAGTATAAGTTTTTAAGTTATAGGGTTATCGCCCTCTCTGCTGTCTCTCGACTCTCGGATCACCCACCCTCAACACTCTCGCTCTCTCGACATTCCCCACTCCGGTGATCTGCAATTCCGGTGGCGGCCACCTCTTCCGGAGGACACAGGTTCACCCTTTTTTCTTTTATTTTCTTAATCCGGCAGACACAGGTTCCCTTATTTCTTTTATTTTCTATTATTTTCTTCTCTTCCTCTTCTTCCCCGATTTTTCCGATTTTGACCGACTGACTATTTTTGCTGATTTTTCCCGACTTAAACCCTTGCCAATTTATTGTCAACTCCCAACTTTGTGACTATGCATAGTGCACCCCACCCCAACCTGGCCCGTCGGTATATGCCCGACCCAACCTGAAAAATTGACCCAATTAAATTTCCCAATTAGTTTGATACGTAGTTAGAAATAAGTTTTGCTTAAGCATCAATTATCACTTTTCTTTATTTTAATACTAATTGCATGTTGTTTTAATACCTGCATCTAGACTGTAATGAAATTTAGCTTTATGGGTTATCGTTCAAACACTCGTATCTATTTTTACCACAAACTAAGGATCAAAATCAAGAGAAAGCTGATACTAGATAAAAGAAAGAAAAGGTCAAAAGTAATAGTAGACAGGTGCATGATTAGAATAAAAGTAGAAGTATATATCCTAATGCCAATTGCACTTGACTGGTTTCGTATCTGGATTAAAAGTTGCTTTTAATTTTAAATATTTCTATTATTTGTTTTTGTCCTAATCCCATGTTGTGAGTTCCTTTTGATCTGATTAAGGTCACACCCCGAACTCTACATATGGGGATTTTTGGGAGTGACACTTTACGACCCAGTAGGAACAAAAAGGTGATTACAGTGCTAGTCCCATAAGTACGGGGTGCTGAGAGGATAAATGGGAGATAGACCTAACCTCTGGCTTTTTACACATAAAGTAGCTGCTCTTCGGACTCAAACCCATTTTCCCGCTTGACAGCCTAAGCCTTTAACCATAGCAATCCCTAATTCCCTATCAAGAAGGGGGCCAAGCCTCAGAGCTATATTCAACGCAAAATCTATAATGGGAGAGGCACCGCCACAGCTTAGCATATCCACTTCCAGTAGAATGTGGGAATGAAGTAGAAGATCCAAACCAAGTCTTTATCCAAATAACGACTTGGAGGTATTAATTCTATTTATCAAGCAGAACAAGCAGTTCCACCATCAGCTCCCATCGCAGTTCACCCATAATCATCACACGTTGCATCCCTCTCAGATTAGGAGCCACAACTACCATTTACCACCCAGTAAGAATGCCATCCCTAATTTCCCTATCAAGAAGAGGGTCATGACTGAGAGTTATATTTGATGCACAATCTCCACTAGCACAACTACCCTTTATCACCTAGTGAGAACGTCATCCCTATGTCAGCACATAGAACGCATGCCCAGGGAGAAACCTAAATTTTGGAAAATTATTTTGTTTTCCATGGTTCAGAATATTGTTTAATGGCAGCATAGCAATGGTTTAGTAAATATGTTCTGCCATTGATCTCCACTAGTTGATAGGGAAAGCGTGCCAGATTAATGGCAGAATCTGGGTTACCACTCTGCTGGTTATCACTGATCTGCATGAGTTATTATGGTTAATGGAAGAATCGGAAGCCCCATTGAAAATTTTCTGAATAAGTAGAGAAAATAAAATAAATGATATTTATTTTTTGGAGCCAACTCACCTGATGAGATGCCAGAAGCAACAAAATATGCAACCGAAGCTTGTTGCAGCAGAACAGGGCAGGAGATTGTTTCTATTTGAAGCCTCGAACAGACCCAGACTTATTAGTTGCAAGGAGAAGCTTGTTGCAGGGAGATTTTTTGTTTTCTTATGTCGTAGGAAAAGATGGGGAGAAGCTTTTTTTCAGGAAGATAGGAGGGAAATTGTTTTGTTTTTCTTTTTCGTAAAAAACTAACAGATGGGCGGGAAATACATTTTTCTTTGTGTTGACTCTAGTTAACATATGTTAACTCGCAAGGATGCATGTCGTGCAGATAAAGGCTTGGTCCAGCCTCTATCTACACCATGGATCAAAATACCAGAAATCCCCCTCTACCATGGATCAAATACCAAAATCCGGTATTTTGATCCATGGTTATATTTTTCCCTTTTTTACAAAATAGTCATATTTTCTGGGTTCATTTGACTATAACTTATTAAAAAAGTGATTGGTGTTTATCCCGTGTTACCTTGGCAATTCTACTTTTGGGATTTTTGCCGTGCTGACACTTGGTGGCACTTTGACGCTCCCCCACCACGATACGACCCTTCTAAACATGTACAGAAAAATATCACATAGTACCATCAAAATGACACACACTATGTATACTTCTTATCTTCTAATTATCTCAATTGGCTCTCGAAGATTTCTTTCTTCAAATTTAATTATCTGAAATCTTTCGCCTTTATTTGTCTACATATATTTTAATTTTATAGTTTTTTTATGGTCGTGCTGCTAGATGTTTTAGAAATTGACATGCCAAACATCTATGGCACCTTGATACTTGACACCTGTGCCACGTGTCTAGGTAACAATTTATCCCCATAATATCTCGAGTCTTCTTACATATGGAATTTTTTATTTGTTACTAATAGAATCAGCCTCTAGTTCTTCCTCAAACCCCTTGTTTCACTATTCTTATTTTTCTATCAATGTAAAGTTTAAAGCGCTCTTTGCCAACCAAAATGTTAGGCAATAACAAAATTAATGGCAAATCCATCTTAAGAAAATAAACTAGCAAGGCTTGGTACAATCTCGATATGTTCAGCAGAGGCACTAATAAAATTGTGTTTAGAGCATTTCCTGGTCAATTTCAGCAGTAAAAAGAACAACTGTCGAGAAATTTTCTGCTTCCATGCCATTAAAAATAATAATTTTAGAATAGACAGATAGAAATTTGAAACTAAACTGATAAAGTAAATGTACTACAAAACACTACAATATTACTTCTCAAAAAGCAAAACACTAGAATGTGGATAAAAAATATGTGATAGAAGCGTTGTTAGCCACCATAAGAATAAATGAAATATTGCAAACAAATAATATACCCATTGTGCCCCCCATGTCCACCTTTCGGGAGCAAACGCAATGTGGCAAATGGCAAATCTAAGTCATCAAATATCTGTAGAAAAGAAAACCACAATTTCATGTCTTGGAGGGAGAAAAACAAGAAAATGTTATTGCTTTTGAAACAGGGGGAAATGATATATACTTTACCAGAAGTACTTGATTCAGTGGAATTTTGAAATACGAAACGAGCAAACCAACCTTCACAAAAGAAATATAAAATAATCATAAAACAATCAAGGTTATTTAAAAAAATTGATGTTCTTTTGGGTAAGCTTACTTACAGACTCACCACTTGCGTTCATGAAAGTTTGTGGCTTGGCAATCATTACCGGAACATTTCCAACAAAGCCTACATTATAGGAACAAAAGGAAATGAGACTTCAGAATTGCAGGATTGCACAAATAGCATATATTTACTGTAGGGGATGTGACATCCCCTACAGTATTGCTCATTGACTTATCGAACAAACCAGTTTGCAATTCAGTTCAGTTTGGTTTAGGGTCCAAGGTGAACCTACTGTTTATGTTAACTATTTTGGTTTACAAGAAATTTTGAAAGTGAAGAGGGAGGATTTGAACCTAAGAACCTCATAATTTTTTAAGTTTCATCTCTGACCAAGCGGTCATAAGAATGGTTTTGTTAACGAATGCACATCTATATTATATAATAAATATATGCAGTTAAACTCAGTATATTGACTGTGAACACAAATTGGTCTATTTATATATGCAGTTGAACAAGTTGGTTTATTTAAACTCAGTCAATTAATATGTAACCGTAAACCCAAATTTGAAGAGATCAAACTAAGTAATCTGGTCAGTGGTCATAACCTTTACTGCGACATTAGCATTGTGCATGAAAAGAAATCGATGTGAAATGCCCATATTGTTATAAAAAAGACAACTGAACTTGAAATTCAATGGAAGTGTTTTGGTAAAAATTCCCTCTGGGTACTCTTGTAATTATGAAATAAAGGTACAGAATCCTAGGAGCCGTCACTTTGTAAATTAAAGAAAGACAAATTTCTTGGAGATCAACTGGCAGACATTGTAAATTGAGTTGCAAAGGATAAAGAATTAAATTGGAATTAATTACACGAAATGCAACCATTAGAAGCATTGTACAGACAGAAATTGGTTAAAACTTAGACAGGGCAAAAACATGCACGACAAATAATTATAATATCATTGACAATATGTGACAATAACAGCCTCACAGTGTGTCCTAAAGAAAATAATGCAGCTTTAAAATGTGCTCAATTGAGTGATGCAAAATTACTTGAACTCAGAAAGGTTCAACCACGTACAGACCTTTACCAAAAAGAGCTTTGTAACGAATGCTGGTCACTGATATGCCTTCAGCTTGAGCTATAGCATCTACCATCTCAAAACCCACCTGAAAGGAAGTCCGCCACACAGGCGGCTTTAAAATATTGCTACAAAAATTAAACATAATACCAAGACGCTTTGGACTAATGCTTCCAAATAGATTTTAGAACCAAACATTTATGGCATCAGAACTGGAAGCACAAGCATATAGCAGCTTGAAAAGAACTAGAAGATTTGACATTATCTAGGGCAATATACAGTTTGCAGTTTTATGAGTTGAAATTTTTTTGTTTGGATCCATAAAGCATAATAAGGAGAAGAAAAGGATGCAAATAAAGAGTGGAAGCATAAAGCTGATCACCCAACAAGAAAAAAGAAAGAAGGAAAAAGATGATC
Source organism: Chloranthus sessilifolius (assembly GCA_021018995.1). Lineage (NCBI taxonomy): Eukaryota > Viridiplantae > Streptophyta > Magnoliopsida > Chloranthales > Chloranthaceae > Chloranthus > Chloranthus sessilifolius. The sequence goes on along the minus strand of CM037584.1, from coordinate 24,549,003 downwards.
ATTACACAAGTACACAAAAATACAGGACATTATTAAAAAGCAGAGCTATCTGCATTTTGGAGTTTGCCTTTTTATAAACATGGAGGAAGCACTGCTATCTGCATTTTGCACACATCTCTAGCCAATCAAGCAATCACCACGTGACCTTTTCTCTCTCATTGATCCATCTAATCACATTTAGGTCTGTTTGGATAAGGGGAAAAGAAAAGAAATTGATGGAAAGGAAAAGAAATGTGCCAACAAAATTATGAAGCGACAAATAGGCAGAAAATGAAATTGTTTTCCTTACCTTCGGAAATGCGAAATCCCCCTAAAATAAAATTTTTTTATGATTTCCACCAGAAATCTCAGGTCAAGTCATGGTAGGTCTCTTCTTCGAAATTATTTCTCTATCTCTCCCGCAATTCTCTCTCTTGACACTCAATCTCTCTTCTAATCACTCACTCTCTCTCTCTCTCTCTCTCTCTCTCTCTCTTCTAATCGCTCTCTCCCTTATTTCTTTCTCTACGAATCCCTCTCTCTCTCTCTCTCCCTAAATCGCTCTTTCTCACAACATGTCAAGGTTTGGTTTGGTGTGTAACATGTACAGGTGCTCCTTTCTATTTTTCATGTGTTATTAATCACTCCACACATCGAAAAACGTTGAACTCCTATTGATTCATAAAAGGGTTGGAATCCATCGGATCTATAAATCCAGTTCCATCATTTTCCTGTAAAATATCAAAAACAGAGCCTTAGCGTACCATTCTTTTGGATCGCCATAGAGGAATTATATTAAAAGCAATAAAATACATCTAGATCAAGAGCTAAACATGGCTCTTACTAAAACAAAAGAAATGCAGCCGTGAATCGACTCGGGCACAGAGCTTCAGCATCACCATTACCATGGCAGAGAAGACCACAGCCACCCTCGTCCAAGAAACAACCGGCAAGAAGCTTAAGCTAAAAGAATAAGGGAAACCCAGTAAGATTCCGCCTCAGGAAGGGCCCAGGCACCTCCATCTTTGGAGAGTGTAGACCAAAGAAGGATATGCTTCTTGACCTCATTGATGATAGATGAAGGATTCTTGTATTTACCATCGAAAATACGAGCATTATGCTCATTCCAAAGAAATCCACGGTGAGAATGTGGACTGTGGAGGAAAGAAGCAACATTTTATCACTAGGAAGAGAGAGGCACTCAGCAAGAATATCCTTACAAGAAATAGGACAGCAGCCATACCAATGGAAGACATGTATGAAGAAGATCCACACCAATCTAGTCAACAGGAAATACAACATAAGGTGGTTAGAAGTTTCAGCTTCACTGTTGCCGCTATTAGGTTGTAAAGAGAAGACCTAGAACAGTTGAAATCACACCTACTTTAGCCTCATTAGAAGCATACATCCAATGGGCCGAGAAAAAGAGAGAGAGAGAGAGAGAGAGAGAGAGAGAGAGAGAAGAGGTCTAACTAATCCATTGTCGCGAAGGGGTTGGTTTACTGAGACAAGCACTGCCGATTCTGGGCAATATAACCAGTTACAAAGTAAGAATGAATACCTTGACCAATTCCTTAAAAATGGCATGTTCTTCTAGCTAATTCTCCTTCCAATATAGATAAATAGAAAAATTCGACCTAGTCATTACCAAATTGTCATCATTGGTACTCCGTGTTCAAAAAAATTCTAAATGTGCCCCTAAAACCTTTTAAATTATTTGTGACATAGCATTAGTTTTTCTAGTTAAAGTCCAGATTGTAATTATTTAAAAGAGCATGGTAGAAATTGGAAATTAAAGCCCACTTCTTTGGAAAGTTTTGTTGGTTTCCTAATAAGGAGGGTATGATGGGTTACACTTTGCAAATAGGATTTTCTACGTAAGTGAGAAAAGTGGATGTCCACCGCTCTCTACACAACTTGGTTTTCCCATCAGACTCATGTGAAAAGAGAAGCGGGCAGATCCTCTTGAGAAATCACCATCTTTCTTTGAAGTCTTCTTACTGGTAGGCTTGAAAGCAAGGAAAGAAGATTCGGCTCTAGAGCCCCTCAGGTGCTCCTCCTTAGTGACGCATAGAGTAGCAAGTTGGTTTAAATCCCAACTTTCCTTGTGTATGAGAATTGACTTTGAATATTTCAAACAATTTAGGGAGAGACTGCATAGCTAAATGGACTAACACATCCTCCCTAAAATCAATGTACTGCTCTCTGAGACTAATGACAAGTCTAGACATCTTCAAAATGTGCTCTGGCACATTGCTGTTCCTATCGTATTTAAGACTCATCAATTTATCCAAGTACTCATATTGGAGTGATTATCGGGTGCCAGTGAGAATTGATTCTTAATCAATTCCAATAATTCATACTGTTTCCGTAGTTTTGATACCACTACACAATGCCTCACTGATGGTGGCCCCGATAATCATCACCACTAGAGTCACAAAGTCGGGAGTTGGCAATAAATCAGCAAGGGTCTAAGTCGGGAAAAATCAGTAAAAGTCGGAAAAAAATTCAAAAAAAAAGTAAACAACATATCATAATATGTTTCAAGTAAAACACAATAGTTTTAATGAACAAAATAGGAAGAAGACGGAGACGAAGGAAGAAAAAGGAGGAGGAAGACAAAGAGGAGCTATTTCTTCTCAGCCAATAGTTTTAATGAACAAAATAGGAAGAAGGAGGATGAAGAAGAAAGAGCTCATGGCTTCTTCTCAGCAGAAAGAACAACAATAAGAAGAACGGGAAGACAGAGAAGTGCTGTCTAGGAAGTAGAAGAACGGGAAGAGAAAGAAGAGCTCTGTCTTCTCAGCTGATGGCTGAGAGCTCACAGCTGTCTTCTCAACAGAAAGAAGAAGAAGACAAAGAAGAGTTTTGTCTATCAGCCGATGGTTGAGAAGACAAGGAAGAAGAAGAACGGGAAGACAGAGAAGAGCTCTGCATTCTCAGCTGATGGAAAAGACAAACAGTCACCGATTATCGGCTGAGAGAGCGACTCAGCCGGTTAATCGGCGACATGGTCACTGAGACCACGAGTCGGCGGCTATTTCTGACATTTTGAAGAAGTCACCGATTTTTGTGACTATGATCATTACCAGCCTGTTGACATTTTCCCATTTCGCAAAATGGGCTTTAGCTGATTCCGAAGTTTCCACAGTTAGAACAGACAGCATGCCTTCTAATCAGAACAAAGTCATAATCCATACGACCAAGCATAATCTTCATATTACTCCTCCAAGAGGAATAGTTCGAGTCATTCAAAGGCTCAATCAGTAAACGTGTAAGTAGAAAGAGTAATCTATGGGTCACAAATTGAATTTAAAAGGTTTTAGGGGCCCATTTAGAAAACTTTTCAACAGTTCAAGGTAAACATCCATCCCCCACCATAAAAAAATCCATCAACTTATTGTACACAAAATTCGAAAATCCCCCTCATGGTCATTGGTCACATCATATACATTCTTTTTTTTCATTAGAAAAGAGAATAACGTTGAAACATTGATACATGCCTACTCTTAATGTGTCTCACGTGACTTCCATGTGTGGCTTAGGCATTTAGTTTCCGTATATTGCTGTCTTTTATTTACAGTAGAATTATTACGTGATAGGAGTGCTATGTTTAGTGGTTGGGTTTAGGCGCATTAGGTTGATTGTTGCTATCTTTAGGACTCTCAATGATATATATTTTAAGTGGAATCAAATAAAAATCGGAGCATATTTTCTATAAAAATTGTGCGTAGGAACGAGAGGACTCCCTTCCCTCTTTGAAGTGGGACTTGATAGGGTGAGAACCCTATCAAATGTCCGCCAATACACAAAAGATATCCTACCCACTCTTAACCTCACTAAGTTCCAACTAAGAACTCTCACAAATCTGAATCTGTTGAGCTTAGTCCTACATTGGACAATCATAGCCTTATCTCTCCTCTTATAAGATCCTGGGCCTCTCCACTCATAGCCAATTGGTTTTGAGTTGGATATCCAAATTTATCATGGTATCAGAGCAGACCTTTCTCCACTCCACGCCACCCAGTTCATTTCTCGACGGAATTTGGCTCAGTCCAGCCAACACGTGTGGGGGAGTGCTGAGTTTAGTCCCACATTAGACAATCATAGCCTTGTCTCTCCTCTTATAAGATTTTGGGCTTGCACTCTATTATGATCCTACGATTGTGGATCGTATACATGTTTGTATGTGTATATGTGTTGTACAACGTATATTAGTTTGGTAGTTATCAAGTAGGTTATGTAACTACTTGGGTAGTTATATATTAATGAATTGTAGGCTATAAGTATGAAGGATGTAATTAGGAAAATGGGGAAAAGGAGAATTGTTGAAAGAAAAAGGAGTTTGGTCTACTCGAAAAGATCATTAGGAGTTTGATCCACTCGAAAAGATGGCGACCCATTCAAGCTTCTAATCAATTAATTATAAATTCATTTCCAATCTTTTTATTATTATTTTTATGTAATTAGTGTTTTATTCTTCATTGTCGTGTTACGATCAAGCATGATTGTATCACACTCATAGCCAATGGGTTTTAAGTTGGATGTCAAAATTTATCAGAATCTCTCAACTGTTCAGCCCACACCAAATAGTTAACATCCAAATGAACCTATCACTAATCTAAATTTCTATTGATCTCCATACTGTAATTATAATAACAAGTTATAACAAAAGAGATTTACAGAAGAGAATACATAAAACACATGTATGCAATAAACAAAGAGGGGAAAAAACACGCAAAACTGAAGAAAGGCGTACGTTGTGCCGGGTTGCTTGAAAGTGCTTGCCAGGGTTGCCGAGTCCGACGAGGAGCCATGGCTTTCGTTTATCCTCGCCGTCGGCCATTGATGCGAAAGCCGCGTAGCGCAACCTCCTGGTAGGGAAGCTCGTGCAGGGAAGGCGAAACGCGTTGGCGCAAGTTAAAGACGGGAACAACATCTTATTGCAGTTGCAGATTTGGTATAAAAAGACGTACGCTATATGAAGACTGAGATTGAGGAGGAAAGAGCGAGCCTCTTTTCTCCCTTTTTCCTACCAAAAACCGGTGGTTTAATAACCGGACCGCGAACCGAACCGTTAGAGGCCACGGTTCCGGTTCGCCCGTGGTTGCCCACGGTTCGTTCCCCTGTCAACAAAACTGGGTCCGCGAGCTGAGTCGTATTCTGCTTTTGGGTCCAGCTCACACACGTGTGAATCCTTGGAACCGAATTTTGGGTCAACAAAACTGGGTCCGCAAATTTTGGGCCCAGCCCGAAACCGAAACGGAATCCGAAATTTTGATCCTTAGAACTGACTGTGAAGCTAGGGATGCAAGTTAGATGTACTGAACCGAACTAACACCCATTTTTTTGGTTTTTGGGTCGGTTCAGCCTGAACTGAAATTGGACCGAAATAAATCAGGTTCGATTCGGTTTTTTTTTTTTTGAAGCCGAAATATTTTATTTTTTCGGTTGGGTTTCTGTATTTTTAATATTTTTTTTCTATGTTTCTAAGGCATTTTCTCAATTTTTTTTTCCCACTTTTTTCGGTCTTCTCATCCTCCCCACTCAATTTTCAATTTTTGTCACTCTAAACCAAAACCGAACTTGAATCAGTTCGGTTCAAATCGGTCTGAGTTGGTTTTTGAGACGGTTTGGACCTATTCGGTTGGCTCATTTTTCGGGATTCGGGTCAAAGCTTGCATCCCGATGTGAAGCTCACGGCTCCGGCATTCCACATGATTTTTGTTTATATTTTGCGAGGGATAATGTTACACCTTTAACATTTGACTTTTTATCTCACAATTGAAGTATCATTTATCGTGATGTCATTCGTGCCCATCTGTGATTAACCTACATTGTCCAAGTGGCAATTTATAATTGGAACATGTCTAGCACAGAGAAACATGCCTTTAAGGCTATAAGTGGATGTGAACCATCTATTTGATGAACTTTAATATCAATTAAAACTAAAAACAATGTGATTTTATAGTCTACAAATTAGATAATTTAAATCTCTATAAAACACCATATTTTGGCCTCTTTCACTTCAATCTATAATAACTTTGAAGTTACGGATTACCCACATCTTAAACCATTGATAGTTTAAGAATATTTAAACACCATTTTGGTATTTAAATAACGGTTAGGAGTGTCAAGTAGGGTTGTGCATTTTTTGGGTTGAACCGACCAATTCGGGCCAAACTGTTGATTTTGGTCCGATTTGGACGGGTACTGGTTTGGATTTAATTTGAAAATTTCTATTTGGTTTCGATTCCGGGCCTACCTGAGCCGAAATCGACCGAATCGAATTGATTGTAAGTAAATTTTTTTAATATATATATATATATATATATATATATATTAACAATCAACTTGAGTCAAGCAGGCGATTGGGCCTCATATTTTCGGTCCAAAATTTGAGTCCAAGTTTACTTTCTCACAACCTTACTTGAGCCTCGAATCTCATAAGATGTTGAATTAGGGAGTAGAGACTTAGGATTATAATTTCTAAAGGTTCGATCAGTAAAAGTGTATTTGATAAAAAGTAAAATGACTCCGAAAGAAATAAAATAGTAAAAATGTAAAGTAGGTTGAGAAATTGAGAAAATTTTGATGCGTAAGTAGAACTTATAGGAAAATCGAAACTGACCGAACCAAATCGAAACCGAATCAAATTGAGATGGTTTGGTTCATCAGTTGGACGATTTGGCTTGATTTGAACATTTAGAAATCGATTAGAACCGATTTAGTTTGTGATTTTGGTCTAAAATGGATCAAATACACTCGTAGAGTTGGGTCCATTTTGGAATATATAAGTACATATATTCATATATTATATTGTTTGAAATAATATTTTTTAAAGGATTGGACCCGTGAGCCTAATACCAGACTAGACTGCAAACGGAATGGTTCCGATCGAATCACATTGATGACATGCCTCAAAATTTTAGTTCTAAAATGGCTAAATTTAAAATTTACAATTAATTAATTTTAGATAGGTGCAAAGAATCATTTTATACAGTTCATCGTCATCCTTACCGTTGCATTGTACGTCTCTTTCGGCATAAATGTACGACTAAAGGACAAGCCTAAGGTGGCCGACCCCAGTCGATGTGGTCAATTAAACGGCTGCCATTTGCATCATGCGCCTTGCGGACCTTGAGATATGCGGATGCTAACAATTCCAAGTAAGGCTTGGGAGCAGTTGCCCTCCGAACTCTCTAAAAAATATCCATGGGAATGTTTCAATGCCTAGGAATGCCTACAAGGGGAGCCTTGTATGTCTTCGTTGTTACAAGTTGGGTCAGGTGTCTTAAATAAACCCTGCAATCATATGTGTCCTGTGCATGGATCAAAATCTCGATCGAGAATTCAATTTCTCGATTGAGATGACTTGGTTTCAGCCCCCACTGAGATGAAAATTTGAAATTATAGGCTGAAATTTTAGAATTTTAATTTATTATTAATTATTTTTTTATATATTTTTTAAAAGTCTTTTGCTTCGAATTTATCCAAGTTTTATTCTTTTACATTGAGTTTATTTTTTATTTTTATCCTCTCTTGTCTCTTTTCATAGTTTGACAAAATTTCGTCGAATATTGTCAGATCTTGACGAAATCTCGTTGTACCGTACCATAACTTATCGGATATCGTCAGATTTCGTCAAAAGTTATCGGATTTTGACAGATTCACGCTGAACTTTGATGGATTCTCTCCCAAAGTTACCCGAGAATTCAATATCTCGATTGAGATGACTCACCTACACGAAAATTTGAAATTTCAATTTTAGTTTATTATTATTTTTTTAAAGTCTTTTGCATCGATTTTTTTTTTATTCTCATACATTGACTCGAGTTTCATTCCTTTATACTTAGTTTATTTTTTATTTTTCTCCTCTCCTCTCTCCTTTTATAGCTTGACAAAACTTTGCCCGATATTATAAGATCTTAATGAAATCTCGTATCGTACCGTAACTAATTGAATCTTGTCGGATTTCGTCAAAAGTTGTCGGATTTTGAAAAATTCTCATCGGACTTTTATGAATTCTCTCCTAAAATTACCGGAACTTACTGAATATCATCGGGTTTCGTTGTATCCAGTCGTATCTCGCCGAATATGATCAAATCTTGTTGGATTTCGTCAAATATTGTCAATATCTAACCAAATTTAGTCTCAATAGTTCAAATACATTTTCTAATGATGTAAAAGAGTTAAAAAAATAAAATTCAGACCATATATTTTTAAAAAATTATCAAAATTATCAAAATTTACATTTCGAGTGAACGAAACCAAAATCGAGATTTTGATCTATGGCCCTTCACTTTTGAGCTAATATTAGGTACATGACCTGACTGGCAGCGCTCTTACCATTGCCATCACATTTCGAGAATTACTATAGTCGTATGATTCAATGCAATTTGATGCCATCTAAAATTTAGTCTGATTCAAAGCAATCTGATGCCATCAAAAATTAACAAACACTAGATTTACATGACAGCTATTAATTTGAGATGACATTTGAAGCCTATGAATTAAATGATAGAAATTGTTTTCAGTCCCAACATCCTCATATATTTAGATCATGACGCACTTATCAAATAGCATACATGTTAATCTCAGGTGGCACATCTCAAAAAGTGACCTAAATAAATCTCAGGTGGCACATCTCAAAAAGTGACTTAAATATCAAGTCATAGCATATCTCAAAAGGTGACCTAAAAAAATCTCAAGGCGCACATCTCAAAAAGTGAACTAAATAAATCTCACATGGCACATCTCAAAAAGTGACCAAAATATCAAGTCACCTGAGGCGCATGGATATTAGGCTAAGTTTGCAAGCAAATATATAGGAACGTTTGATTGCCATCAACCGGCCAGACTCTATTGTCCTTCCTAGATGGGCAATGGTGGTCAGGTTCCACCGGTTGAACCTGATTTCATGTTCAACCAGATTTGCAGCCATTGGATAGATAGAATCTCGACTTCCACATTTTCCATTTCTTTTTTGCCTTAATCATTGCCATTCGTAGATGTATTGTCTAGGAATAGCGATCGATCAGCACCAATTTAACACAGCTCTAAAATTTTATATAAAACCTTGAAAATTATATATTTAATTAAAAAACTGAGGGGTCTCTGAGCCCCTATAAGCCTTGACATAAATTGGCACAGAATTAATAACCTTAAATGAGATTTTGCTAATACCTTACAAACTGCCTACTGTCTTCATTTCTATGTTTTCCGTAAGGGTTGCTCTCGTTGATTCCATGGCAGCCGCCATCAACTTTACGCATCTTCTTCCTAAACTTGGATGCGCTGCTATCTATGGTCAGATTTATCTTAGGAGGAGACGAAAAGCAGAAGGAAGCAGCTACAGCCTGTCCCACAGTGAACAAAATTATGTCAAGCCCAACAAAAAATTATTTTAGTTTTTAGCACCAGGCCACCAGCAGAGTTGAGGTTTCCTCAACTCTACCATCAATCAACACGTGCTCATTGGTCTGGATGGTCTCGATCGATGGGATCATCTTCATCATAATCATCATCATAGCCTTATCCTATCTATTTGGGGTCGCTGGTGGGCCCATCTTCGATAGCCCAAAAATTAAACCAGTCTGAGGATCCTAATCGTTTGATCAATTGCCTTTCAGCCTTTGTTTAGAAGACCGATAAAGATGGCAACAATGCTACAAAAAGAAATATACAAGTAAAAATTCATTGGCCAATTGGTCATAATTCACTACCCTTGTAAAAGAAGATTCATCCATTTGCTGGTTGAAACAATGAGCATGTGCATTGTTCTCTGGGTACATATAATGCACCGCTGACACTAATACTGAGCAGCATGTTATAATTACTCATTATCAGATACCTGAAGATCGAGGCGGTGAACGTTGAAGATGTCCTTCATGGAGTGAGAATTGTAAGCCAATATGTAGGATCTGTATGCTTCTTTGGCCGACTTGTTTAGATAAAAATTGTTTGCCACCAGGTTCTCCTGCATCAAGGACACAAACTTTATCCTTTCGGCAAATCAATATCAAGATGGCAGAACCAACAGATAGGACAGAGTCACATAAGTGGAATACCAAGTGAGACTGAACGCTTGCAAGCTTCTTATCATCAAACTCATATTCTTTCACAGGAACTTTGGCTGCCTGCAAAAGAAGTCAAATTCACGGATAAACAACAGCCTTAGCATTTGGAAATTGGAAGGTGACTTTATTTATGAGAATAACATTAGACCTTAAGATAACGGAGAAATTGCAGCTCCTCTGGTATCAGAAACAGGAGCATGTCCTTTTCCACCTTCCCCACGGGCTGTTCTACCAACCCTATGTATGTACTCCTGAAAGTAATTTATAAATACAAAGTTACAAGAGATAGTTCACCGAGAACGGCCACGCAACAACAAAATGAAGAAAATGCCAAAGGGGGGAAATTTAACGTACCTTCGGTTCATCCGGAGGGTCATACTGCACAATCCAATCCTAAAAACAAGAAGAAACAATATTTATATTTTAGTTGTATATACGATATGCTTATCTGTAACAATAACAGCCAAGGTGTGGGCGGAGGAAACCACAGCAGGGATATCGAGCCCACGAGCAGCGACATCAGTACATAACAAGATACCCTTGTCTGCTTTGCAGAAGTCAAAAAAGGTAGAGGTGCGCTTCTGCTGCTTTTGCTTCCCGTGTATATCAAAGCAATCGACCTGAATGTACTTGAGAAGCTCTGAATGGTATTTGACCGAGTTACAGGAGGAGAAGAAAACCATCACCTTCTTTGACAAATTCCTCTTCAAAAATGAGTACAACAAAATAAATCTCTTGGAACTTGGTACGACACAGTAGCCTTGCTGCAACCCTTCAACAGTGACCTACATTAACCACCATCCTGTGTCAGACTGGTTTGATGTTGGAGACAGAAAAAAAAAATTGACAGGGAACCTTGAAGCATTTACCCGAGACCTCCCATCATCAACTCCAATATATACAGGAGTCGTCTGGAATGACAAACGTGCAAGATCTTCCACCTGCATCGCATATTGTTTTATTAAGTTATATAAAAAGAACTGGTGTACAATTTGAATAATAATACAAACCTTTTTCGTCTGGGTAGCAGAAAAAAGAGCTGTTTGCCTCTCCTGCACACATAAACAGCATATCAATGAGCTCAATCGCGCCAGCATTCTCACCAAATTGTCATTAGTATTATTATTATTATTTGATTGAACATCTTACCAAGTTGGAATTCATGAATTATTCAAAGGCTAAAGGTAGCCTGGTACTAAGGACTAGGTAATTTACCTGGTCCTATATTAGTTTGCTGCCACGTGGCACCCAATCACATAATCAGGTGCCATGTAAAGGGGCGGCTTGATGTTCATACTATTATGAAAAGTAATAATAAAATATAAAACTGCACGGTCAATGGTATCAACCGTGTGGGAAATGAATGGTGAAACGAAATGTGGTTTTACCGTTTATTTTCCGTGCAGTTGACTCTGTTGACTGCATGTTTTTCTATGGCTTCTTTTGGTTATTTTTTTTCCACAATAGTGTTATGATCATCGAGCTGCTCCTTTATGTAGCACCTGATCATGTATTAGCAAACTAATGGGAGACCAGGTAAGTTACCTGGTCCTTGGTATGAGGCTACATTTACCCTTATTCAAAGGGACCCCCCCCCCCCCTCCAAAAAAAAAAAAGAAAAGAAAAAAAGAACAGAGGCAAATATGAAAACCTCAGGAAAAATTGGGAAAAGGTTACAAGATTAAAAGGTTAGAAAAAACAAAAAGAATATAGAAAATATAAGGCGATAAAAATTAAAAGTAGCAACTATTGGAAAGGTCGTGATTGAATTCCAATTATTTCACAATCATTTCAATTATTGCATTAGTTTGGCAAAGCCTTCCAATGGGGCATTCTTAAAGTAAATTTTAAAGGATGCTCCATTAGGAACCTAGATCCAAGTGGGTGGGCTCACACTAATTGGAAAGGTCGTGATTAAATTTCAATTATTTCACAATCATTTCAATTATTGCATTAGTTTGGCAAAGCCTTCCAATGGAACATTCTTAGAGTAACTTTTGATGGATGCTCCATTAAGAACCTAGATCCAGGTGGGCTCACACTAATTAGGGATCATGAGGGAGATATCAAAAAGTCTTTCTTAGGCCAATCAAACAGGGAAACTCCACAGAAGCAGAAATACAGACATTGCTTGAGGGTCTTAGGCAGTCATTCTGTAATATCCTTGATATTTTGGACCTGTTTTAAATTACCTCGATAAGCGTGCCCGGAAAATTTATGGGACGAATCCGGTTAATTAGGTAAGTTAGGGTATGAGATGGAATATGGCCAAAGGATTTTTGTTTTGGACCTTGAGAGGTCAAATAATTGGTAACTCATACGCTAAGTCATTAGTATGCGCTTAACACCGAAAATAAATGCATGTTAAGTGGATAAAATTTTTAAACATAAATATCATGATATTTATGTGAAATATCATGATATTTTGAGGTGAGAATTTGGTTATAAAGGGAGAGGATTGAAAGAGAAGTTTGATCTATTCTTCCTCACGTAAGAACCTAAATTATTGCACTCCCTATAACCTTTGCTGCCTTGCTTAGATCCTAGATCCCTAGTGATTGAAAATCCCTCTCCTCATCTTAGCCATTGAAAACTCTTGTGCTTAGCTTCGGAATTGTTGGTTATATTTGGAAGGAAGGCTAGGGGAGAGTGGACAAATTAATCTGGGCAACCTTTGCTCGAATAGCAAGGTCATAGATGGACTGAATTGGGGTTCAACAAATTGAGGCTTGCGGTTTAATCCTATGCTTGAGATTGGATCAACGGAAGCTAGGAGTAGACCTTGAAAGGTAAGCTCTTTAAATTCCTTTGATTAAAGTTATTTATGCCTAGATTAGTTAGGTATATGGTGCAGCTAGAAAAGATAAACTAGATGTGTGCTTTGGAATGAAAAATCAAATCTGAAGGACAAAATTCGAACACCACAGACCTGGAGAAATTCGAGGGTCAAATTTGGGCTGCTAAGCCTGATGCACTTTTAGAGCAATTCGAGGGTCGAATTTAAATTCGACCATCAAATTCAAACTCAACCATCGAATTTGGAATTCGATGATCGAATTTTGCTCTGCTTTATGGACTTTGGAAAATTCTTGGAAAATTTATGGGGAGCGTTTGGGTTTGACTTTTGGACCTTCTTAACACATTGTGGTGTTAATCATTGTAGGTTTGTGAGAAGAGTCCATTGTGAGGACTTCTTTTTGGTGTGATTTTTGACCGATTCGAGTCGAGGTAGGGGAACCCTAAACCTAACTTGCATTCTATTCTAAGTATTAGTTAGTTTTGTTAAATGCATAAATTCCAAAATTTTGTTAGACACAGCATGTATAAGAACTTTGAACTGTGACATAAATAAGAAATTAGAACTTTTGGAAATTCCGAACCTCATCTTCGAATGTGAATTTTTGTATTAGAACTCCGAAAAATCTGAAAATGTATTATATACATAAAATCTGATATGTTTAGCATTTACATTCGATTTGAGGTACATACGAATGAAACCCTAGATTTTACCAACTGTGTTTACGGTAATTCAGTCTTGCGCAAGTTTTCCTCATTACGTAAGGGCTTGTTGCTCTTTCCGAAAAAGGGTTCATGAACGACGATGGTCAATAGGGTTTTCCATCGGTGATACTCGTGCTGTCATGCTATATGTAATTTGGGAGATATAATTAAGTTATAATTTTAAGATAAGAGGCACGCTTAATTCAGAATTTGAAAACATCAGAACATCAGATCGATTGAATCATCTTTGGCTTACTATTTTAGAATTGGAATTTAGTCTACAGTGCATCTTTTGAAAATCATAACTGATCTGATTTTGTCTTTGAAAAAACCTTTACTCATGATAAAATGTAAATAGACAAAGTTTCCTCTATTGAGCTTGATGTTAGCTCACCGACTATCGTCCACAGTCTTTGAGGCCGACTTAGGATCGGACAATCTTGATCAGGAGGACTCTGACTACATTCCTAAGGAGGAATTAGAGATCCCAGTAGAGTTCTTTCCCTGATTTGGACTATTTTTTTGGTACTTTTGTTTAGAATTATATTTGAATCATGGGCCCAAGGCCATTGTTTTGTCTTTTTGATATCGCTTGAGGAACCATCATTAGAACCACTATTTTAGGTGTTGGATTGGCCGTCCAGGTGGTTCTTCCTGGTTCCTCTTGGTGATATATTTTGTTTGAGCTTTTGTCCTTGCTTATATTAGCTATGCTTCTGGTTAGATCTATGCTTATGCTGCCGGCTTTTGTTTGAATTACGGCTTATTGAGAAATCAATAAGTTTATGAACCGGCCTTTCCTATACCTTAAGGATTGGAAAAGTCGGGTCGTCACGCATTCTGTCTTCAATTGTCTGATGTTTGCATAGGGTAATTCCAAGAATTGTTCGAGTACCACAAGCTTTTTGAACTTTCGACATGCTATTAAAGAAGCCAACGAATTAGCGGACAAGTTCGTAAAAGCGGGGATCTTACAAGGGCCTCACACCATTGAAGATTCTCTCACTTCCGAGCAGTTTCCACATCCTGGATTGGAAACAGGACTTTGAATATAATTTTTATTATGCATTCTGTTCGTCTTTTCATTTCCTCCTCTGTTCTCGTCTCTTACAACTTAGTCCATAAGCTCCTTGCTTGTGACAATGTATTATGTCATTTCTCTTTTAATTTAAAACGAAAAAAATTTATGTATGATATAATAGCATATCACAAGCCTCAAATGCCTTCAAAGTCTACAAGTCAAGGACTTACAAGTTACAACATTCAATAAAGGAGAGTGTTATACAGTGGGCAATTTTTGGTAGACAATTTTGCAGGCAGCTTATGTGGCGCGGCGTGGCTGGCTGCACATATAGTGGGGCCCAAGCACTGCAGCCAGTCATGTTGTGCCACATAAGCTGTCTGCGAAATTGTCTACCAAAAATTGTCCACCGTTTATAATTTTCCTTCAATAAATCAAAAGGGTACCTTCCTATGAGCCCACATGGCTTATAACTAATCTCATACTTTTACAGAAGGAACAAATTCCATTTAGAAAGATGGCTCATCAGTCATAATCCTAAGTGGTTGCACTATGTAGCATTAATACATGCAATGCTTAAAATAAAACCAAATTTATTTGCCTTGAAAAAAAAATTACATTTTCCTTCCAAAATCTCCCCCCCCCTTCCTTTTGGACCTGCAGAGGATAACCGGATTAGTAGCTTTCCTCTCTTTCTTTCTTTCTCTCTTTAATTTTTTAAACTCTCCATGCAGCCTTCCAATTCATCATCTAATCAAGATCTAATTAATATTAGATTAAATCCCTCTATATTTCTAACCATAGTCACCAAAGTGATCAATTTTTAAAAAAATTCGGGAAGAACCCATGAATTTAAGTTTCTACAAATTATTCATGAATTTTTGTAAAATCTGTGTAGTTTTTTTTTAAAAATTCGCGAATAGGTCACAAATAATTCAAGATCTTTTCAATAAATCGTGATTTTTAATATTTTTTAAACTTTATATACTTTTTAATCTTATTTTTTATTTTTTCCTCCGAAATTTTCCCTCAACGTACTGAATTTCAGGGGATTTTGCCGAATTATTGCTGAACCCCGACATGGTGACTATGATTCTAACCATTCATTCAAATAGCATGTTGGGCATCTCTTCTACCTGTCAACTTGCTAATTTCCTCAGCTCATTTCAATTAGGTGGCATGGCAGGCTACAACCTCAATGCCAACTCTAATTTCATAGGCCCCTCTATCATTTTACCTTAGTGATTGACCACGCCATCTTGGATGAATGGGCTCTTTGAGCATACTCTTTGATAATTAAGTCAGAACTTTTTTTTGTATTCTTTGACCATTTGACCTTTTGTATGGGCCAATATAACATGAAGTGACTTATTTCGGGATAAGCTTGTGTGTAGAGTATAAATGTGGAGAGATAGTACATCACAAGTCACTGTAATTTGACCACGTCCCCAAATCCCTTTCACAGTTTAATTCAGCTTATTGAAAACTGCACTTGGCTGTCAAATCAAGTAGGCCATTTTTTTATTGTCTCTAGAAGATATATATCCTTATCGATCAACATTAAATTGCTTATAATAATGAGGAAGTGAAAATATAAATTAATTTTCCAACTGATGGAGATTAAATTTAACATGTTTTTATTGGAATTTTCAAGATAAAAAAAGATAGATCAGTAACCAACCTTTGGTAGAAGCTTAATAATTTGCTTCATTTCTTCCTCAAAGTTTGCCTCCAAAATTCGGTCAGCTTCATCAATCATGAGGCACTGCACATCCAAATCATTTTATGAAGACAGCAATTACTCTATATTAAACACCTAATCTCTATTATAAAAAAAATAAAAATAAAAATAAAAACTTAATTTCCAGCTAATAATTAACTCTAAATTGAGTAATCAAACAGGTTGAAATTTCCAAAGGAAATTGTGTTTGAGGAATGGGTTATGGATAAATAAGCTAAAATATTTTCAACTTATAAAACAATTACAATGTAACCCAGGTTCAACTTATAAAAAAAATATTATAGTGTGAAATTCCATAATAAAAATGTTCATTACTCACTAACAGATTAAGATTAAATTGATATAACCATCATTAAACAAAGTAACTGAAAATAAATCAGTTTTGCTGGACTAGACCACTGTAAAATAGAACAATTGTAATAAAGAAAGAGGAAATCGATTATGATTAATCAGAGTTCTTGCTTAAAATTTTGCAGTGATTGATGCTCATCTTAAAAGTATTGACATATTTTCTTTTAGCGCACAACTCTCCTGACCGTCATTTAAGCACCAAATGGTGCTTAAATGATCGTATATATCATTGATGGATTAAGATGTCGGCAATCTACACCGTCAAAGTGATAGATCATAAGTTGAAAGTCAGTGGGCACGAAAATCAGAAGTTTTAAAAGATTTTAACCGTTTGATCTGGGCACTCTACTACCAACTGTTGTGTTTAGTTTTAATGGCTGATGTTCAAATTCACCAATCGCATGGTTCATATCCACTTGTGGATGTGATTCTTTGGCTAAAACATTTCTCGACGATGGATTGCCGCATGAACAATTTTGATTAGTCATAAATCTATGCCACATGGCATAATAGTAAATCACACTTCAATGGCGTGAGATAAAAAATTCCATTTTAATGGTGGTAGAGCATTTAAACACCACTTGGTGTTTAAACGTCAGTCGGGAGCCATTATCCCTTTTTTTTTAATTCGAAACAATCACTAATTGTGGTCTTACCTCCAAAGGGAGGAAAATAATGTGAACTAAAAGCAGGATTTTTCTTTGTAATTGAGAGCAAAAATAATTAAAATCCTGATAACATCGTACAGAGAACAAATGCAATAAAAAATTGAATCCCTAAAATGACACTTTGACAATATTTAAAGGGCATGAATTTTCACAAGACCAAAATGTCGCCAGGAGGCCCAGAGCACAAATTTAGAAGATAAAAAAATTCAACTTGAATCGTGAATATGAAATCATCTACAATGAGGGCGAGTTGAGATGAAGTTACAGTATGTACACATTAGTTAAATGTCATATATCCAAACGTGGATGAAACACCAATTATGTCCTCGAAAAGAATAGAAAGGTATTTCAAAATTAATAAAAATCCCACTACCAAAAGAAAAAAATCCTAATATAGTAAATATACTTGATAAAGTTAATAACAATCACCTATAAGTGAAAGTGGATTGTTGCAAAGCAGATGTGATGATATAAATTTTAAGATTCAAAGTATGTCATCCCCCTCTCTAGTAAAATGCCCATAGGGACTTTCCAACTGGAACCATTAAATTCAGTTTTTACAAATCAATCAAGCACTTCTGAGAAAATAGTATTAACAACTGCCAGAAAGCTAGTGCCAAGACAGTTGCACGTACAAGGGAGGACAGGATCACATAAAAACTGATATTGGTAAAACAAAAAACAACACCCACCCACTACCAGTCTGCAAATCTCCAACCACGGGTGCACATATACAACAAATAACAAAATTGAAGATGCGTGTGTAACCTTGTGGTGTGGCAGCATGCAACTCAAACCATAGTGTTTCAGGTTCAAGTCATCACCTTCCGATACCGACAAGAAAACAATTGTAAAAAATAAAAGTAATACGGCAGCATGCCAGAAGTGCCAGAAAGAAAAATAAAAGTAATGCGACAGCATACCTTCAAATTTTTAAATATAAATCCCTTAGTATTTTGAAGGTGATCCAAAAGTCTTCCAGGAGTCGCTACTAACAGGTTTACCCCCTTTACAAGACGTTCTGATTCTCCCCTTCGAGATGAACCACCGATAACCAACCCAAGAGTCTGTGTGTGGTACTTAAGAAGGTCTTTTGCAACAGCATGAGTCTGTAATATAACAAGGAAAGATCAATCCAAAGGGTAGTAATTTTTGCATAAAGAAACTGCTGCAGCTTTGAAAATAAAATGTTACAATAGATTAACTCGATGGAAAAGATATTATTACAGCAGTATTTAAGATGTAATGAACTGATAGTATAGGTTCATCTCAATTTCTTACTGGGAGGTTTGAGTCCATGTCTTTGTCCCTTCTCTAGCTTAATTGGAGGTGAAGGTTAATTCCTCAATGTAATCCATTGGTCCTTCCGTGTGGAAATTTTCCAATTAACTGGAAGAGATTAACGACCTCGAGCAATGGATGGACGTTTCATTTTATCATATGCTTAGAGAGGCAAAAAGTGGTAGGGAATTTGCTTGCTAAGGATGGTTAGTTGTAAAAGAGAGAGGACAAAATGTCAAAAATTATATATATATATATATATATATATATATATATATATATATATATATATATATATATATATATAAAGCCAAAACAAAGAGACTCATGCAGGCTCTCCAAGCATAATTTGAGTTTTCTTTTTATCAAACATAAAGAATCCTTAATGAAATCCTAAACAGTTCTAAAACTACATTTTGCAATGACTTGAAGAATCCTTACTACCCTAAACTCTAGACTCAATCTCCATTCCACATCTAATATAATTCAACTGTTCACTTATTAAAAAGTCATGATTCTTCTAATAAAGAATCCAAAAGCCCTAATTATGCCACTAAAAAATTAAAACTCTACAAAGAATGCAAAAACTTTGTGAAAGTAACCACACCGAATTTAACTTTGCTCAAGTAGATACTCATCAACAACCATTAATAGTAATAGACAAATTGGTGTAAATTTACATTCACCTTATGTTTAGGCTGTTGAATTGCCTTGAGAACTGTGCCATCAGGGATTGAACCTGTAACCCAATGGAAGGTTAAAAATATTGCAACCTCTAGGTCGCAGGTTCAATCCCAGCTTACTTATCAAGAAAGAGAGAGAGAGAGAGAGAGAGAGAGAGAGAGAGAATTGTTTCATGCACAGAAATGGCGTGTGTGACTACAATTGATTATTATAGCAGACATTGAAGATACAAACTAACATTGACTAGCTTTGGGCTTGGGTGACTACACGAGTTGACCAAATTTTACTTTCTGATTTGTGGTTGGTGTCAGAGTTAGATTTATCAAGGCTCTGTAAAGGGCCTAGATACGGCTGGGTCGGCCCGACCGGGTTCAGAACATTGAAGTTTTTAGTTTTTTTAGTATTGCACTAATATTAAAGATAATGTTCACATATATAATACCATATGAGAGATTCCCAGTCAAACGAGTGAAGTAAGAACCAAGGGTTTAGCTTGCTATCATGAAGCCAGAATTTACGAAGCGATACTTTGATTGCTCCTGTGGGCGACCATTTCTTAACGGATTTCTGTGTATACTTAGTCAATTTCAAATCGAATCTATGCGCTCTACGAAATGACCCAAGAATCATTGCCTTCCAATGTCGTTCGTGAAAGGCCGCAACCTTCTGAGGCTTCACAAATCACAATCATATCAAACCAGCTCTGATGAAAGCAAGCTGTATACTGATGGTTCACTCTTGGGATTGGACCTTTGCCCCAGTGGTGATGCCCTCAAGCGTGTAGCGTGAGGTCAAGGGTCCAATCCCATGATTACCTATAAAAAAAAGATGGTTCGTTCTTGACAGGAACTCTCTATCGATATAAATTTTGTGTCATATAAAAGCCAATTGTTGACCAACTCGATGAAGGGCAATATTCGTAAATGCATCTCTCCTTCATTATGGCTTCAATAGAGATATATTATACATCGTTGGAAAGCTCTAAAAGAGTACTTTTCAATGATATCAGCACCTCTCAAACCAAAGCTCCTTCAATTGCAGCAAAGCATGAATTAAGATTTACCGATTAATCATAAGATTGATACTTTCTTCAAATAGATTTATTGCATATTTTAATGTTATATTAATAGGAATCAAGTATAATTGCATTGGTTGAATGATCGTACTAATAATGTGACTCCTTATGTTTGTATGTCACACTAAGGTGTGCGTAAATAGTGAAACAACAGCTATGCTGCTTCAAAACTGTATAGACAACCGAAGTATACACACACATTCGTATTTATCGTCTTCCATATTGTGAGGGTGAAATTTTTGTGTTGTTAATTCTTTACCATTGATCATACCATACGTTTATGTTGCGTATGATGCTTGTTAATATCAATGCTATCATGCTTATTGCATTATGATGAACTATTCCTGTTAATATGTAACGCATCATGATTGTGTTACAAGTCTTCATATTACGATGATTTATGTGTTTCCATTATGTCTCATATCCATGTCTTGCATAATGCATTACATAGAATGAGATAAGTAGGTAATATATGTTCCATGTCAGGTTAAGTAATAAGAACTGCATGTCTTCGCCTTGGTGTGTACATCAGCGAAATAGTGCCGAAACGACTCCAATGTCGTATCAACATACCTCACAACTCATGGCAGTATGAGATGCCATGACCAGTAAGGTGAGTGTAAATCTAACATGGTATCAATTGAGATGTTATTTATGGTGTCTCATCACACTTGAGCTCTAAACTCACGTAAGTTTAAGATAAGGACTGCCAAACATTAATAAGCATGTAAGATAAGAATTAAGTATGACAAGATAAGGTATACAAATAAGAACATTGTTTAATCTAACAGAACATAAGTAAGTTTCTCTACGTATCGTACCTTACATCAGTCACCGTGAGACCTCAAGGCCTTCAGCCAAGACAAATCCCGACCTAATGGGACCTAAGCTAAGGACATTGTCTAGACCTAAGGGGGCATTGAAGGTTTCAACCTAAGGGAGTTTCATTTAAGCGTGATTGCAACCTCATAACGTTGAATGAGAGGTAAGCCCCGATAGGTTAAAAGCATAAGTAGGGCATCATTTTTCGTAACGGTTGATAACCTAACACATTACCATTCATGTGTTAGGCTTGAGCAGTGAGTCTGGCACAGGCTGTATAAGTAGGATAGGAAGAGTGACCGTGTGACGTATAGACACATGGGAGCAATTAAGATGATGTAAGATAAGCAAGCTAAGTGACCATGTGTACGCAGGGAAGTGTAACCATGTGTACGCATTCATACATAAGCATAAGTTGTATGGTTACATTTGATATATGTTCTTATTCTGTTGTTTAAGATATTGGATTCAATGCCTTGCAATATTTTTTATATCTTGTATGTTACATTTAATGCTTAATTAGATATCACCACTCGCATGTTTGCATACATGAGCCACTTGTGTAGATTAGGTGGATTGGTTGTGCAACCCACTAAGTTATACGTTCAATAGCTCTTCCTTCTTGTGGTTTATATATTTTTTAAATAGATTATGCTAGAGATACTACTATCGATCAATGGCGTAGATGCTTCCTATGACGATGCAACATATGAGGGTGATGATGGAGATATTCCGTTAGATGACCAGATTGAACTGCCACTAGGGATTATTCCGATTGATCCTTTGACTGAGACCTGTTCTAGTGATGGACTGCCACTAGGGACTATTAAGATTAATCAAAGATGTGCATCACATGGTATAGCAATATACGTACTTTAATGGTATAAGATTAAAAGTTTACTTCAATGGTGTAAGCTCATTTAAATATAATTATATATTTAACTGACAGGCACACATCATATTTTTTATAATGAATTTGTATGTAGTGTATGGTGTGTTCACCAGTGCACAATAGGCTATCAAGAGACATTGATAATTAATGCATAAACATCCACGGCAATGAGATGCATGGTCATAGCTTTCAAAGAATATGATCGCTCAAAAACTTTATACATTGGATTAATGTGATTTTTTAACCTTGCATATTGGCGGGTGTAATTCACGCTCACACTGCACCATGCAAACCTTCAGACACAAAGGGAAATGCATGGCTCATAATTGCCCAAGAATTTGATCACTAAAACACTCTTAACCATTGGATTAATGCACTTTCCAACATTGCATATCGATGAGTGCAATCAAATCATTTCAGCTCTTGACCTAGCACTTTTTTTTTAATTATTTTTTTTTTCCTGTCTCCCCACATTCAGGGGTGGAGCCAGGATTTTAATCCAATGGGGTGCAAGAGATGGTCAACAAAGAAAATGAGTTGGTGTTAGGTAAGTGACAAGAGTGCCAGCCTGCCAGGTGACTTGGTACTCGGGTGTCGGTTCACTTTAGTTTTGGAGACGTGTGTCATTTGGAATCCGTATGTGTACCGTCTGATAGGTGCGTCGTGATGTAAAGATCTTTGGTGTAAGAGATTGGGTTGAAAAACAATCACTATCATTTGATCCACAGTAATCAAACACCATCTAAAATTAATGGCTACTATGTCAATTTAACATAGCGTTAATTGTAGAGGTGTTTTACCGCATTGAATTAGACGATGGAGATCACTTTTTATCCCACCATTTTACACAATAAATCGTGAGATCACATGATGGATCTACATGGCACACATCTCAAAAAGTAACCCAAGTACTAAGACCTTAATAATTCACGTCAGATACCTAATATTAACTCATTAAAGGTAAAGCTACTATAATTTTTCACAAAAATTGTATGGGGGCAAAGGCCCCCACACTCCCCTTACTCGCTTTGCCCCTGCTACACTGCACAGGTTTGTCAAACACCTGTGAAATGTGAGCCTTGGAGGGTGCGTGTGAGCTTAAACTCTAAAAAGTAAGATGTGGCTGCATGTTCTCACCCCAAGGAAGGAAACATTTTAATATCTTTGCTCTTAAATTCCTAAGAGACTCGTGAGTCTCTCCTCCCGTGCATTGGACATGTTTCTTAATAGTCAAATATAAATATATAATAATGACTCATTGAGACCCAAAAATTCTATGGAATATGTATCAGTGCAACGAAAAACCAATTACAATGATTTCCATCTCCCTTGCTTGCAAACTGAAACCCAACAAACTATATAAAAAATTGCAATAGATGTCCAGAATCCCTGGATGTAATTGCTTTTTCTTTTTCTTTTTTACCCTGGATGTAATTTAGCAACTGCATGCAGTAAAACAAATGATGATCAAAACAATAAGATTATGTTGCATTAAGACTACTGATTAAAAGAAAAAATTTCATTTACAACTGTTGCAGTGACCTATAAGCTAGGTAGATGTACACAAAAAAAGAAGGATATTACATCTAATGGAGTTGAACATGGTAAAAGATAAACCTATATAGCGAGCTCTCTAGTTGGGCAAATGACAACAACACCCGTTCCATTGCGGGGAGAAAAACAGATGTGATACAACAATTCAACAGCAGGCACCAGAAATGCAAGGGTCTTTCCAGAACCTGTCCTTGCAGCGCCAAGAACATCCTTACCTTCCAAAAGTGGAGGGATAGCTCTAGCTTGAATCTGCATATGATGTTATATAAATGAAAAACCAAAAGCACAAATGCCTTCGTACACTCTAACAGGGAGATGAAAGAGAAGTAGTAACATAAAATAACTCACATATAAAAGCAGACAACCAACTTGTGAAAACAAAAGTAATACTCGAACATCTATGTAGAAATGGAGCACAAACCACAACGGCAAAGAAAATCCAAGTAGTGAAAGCAAACATCCCTAGTCATAGCTCAATGATTTGTTGTGATGCTTAGAAGCAATGTTTTAAAAGGCAGCTGAGGCGTGCGCCGCGAGGTACACCTCAAGGCGAGGCGCAGCCAAATCGCCTCAAGGCGCAAGAAATAGTGTAGTGCTCCTGAGGTGTACTCCTCACACTAGTCCACGACTCATGGAGAAGCGTACGCTATTTTGTAAAACCAATTTTTTTAAGGTTTTGAAGAGGGAAACGGTAAATCACGAAACCTTGTTAAAGTTTAATGTTTTTACTCTTTTTCCCTTTAAAACACTTTCTTTGCCCTTTATAAGAACATATTAGTGTTACATAATTGTTTAGCGCAATGATGAAGGCGGCAGAAATCAAGGGGGTCATGGGGATGGAGCTTTCCAACAAGAAATGGAGGTTGGAGATGACGATCTCTAGAGGAGGATGACCTCTGAACTTATAATTGTTAATTAAAATGGGGAAAAATCAAACAATCTTTTTTATGAGCTTTGGATGTGTTGTTGGCAATTTGGGTTACAAAGTACAACTACAACTTGTTCAGTTTACTCCTAAGTTCTAACATATATTTTGATTTTTGAACTTTGAATGTGATTATCCAAAGGGGACCATATTGAATCACTGATATTTATATGTTGAATTTTGCATGTTTTGAGTCATATTTGACAAATTATTATACAAGATTGACCATTTTTTATAATTTTTTTAATTCTTATATATTTTATTTTTTAGAATTAATAATTATGTAAATTCGTGAGGGTTACGCCTTGCCATGAGAAGGGTAAAACGCTACGCCTTCGCCTTTTGCCTCTAAAAACACTGCTTAGAAATACACCACATAGCTCAAATTCCACCTTTTTGAAATTCAAAACCCAATTCCATGTTTCAGTAAGGTGCTGAAACTTTCAAGACAAGCGTCATCTGTCATGTTACAGATGTGGTTTTTTTTAGTGTGTATTTTCTTGCTTCGCCTTGTATCTATTTTCATGTTGAGAATTCTCTCAGGTAGAGTGAGTTGCATGCAAACAAGGTCTTCTAAGTTAAAGTCATTGGAAAATAAAGAAATAAGAAAAAAACTATTGACCTTTGAGTGATCAAAGAAATCAAACAAAACATTAACAAGAGGATGAAAGAGGAAACCTAATAAAACCAAATGAAGTTTTAAAGAAGAGATTAGCCACTTACCTGTGTCATGTTCTCAAATCCCATGTCTCCAATGGCTTTCATGGTGGGTTCAGAGATCCCCAACAAAGAGAATGACTCCATGCTCATGATCCCAGACTCACTCCGCAACTTCTGCTTCTTCGCATTGCGAGCCTCTTCCTCGACATTTTCTACGTTATAATTTCCAAATGTCGGCACCTTGTCCACCAATTTCTCAGGTCTTTGTACAGTCCCTTCTACAAGGTCGTCTGGGCCCTCTAGGGACTCTGTATCAACCTCCTTGGTCTCACCATTCACCTCGTCCAATGCGACCACTCTCTTCGTCATCTTCTTCCTCTTCCTCTTATGTTTCTCTTTGTGAATTTCTCCAGTTGCAGACATGGCACTTTCAGTTGATTACTAGAGAGTAAAAAAAGAACAAGATATTTGGGTACGTCTATTTAAGCTTTTTCTCTACTTCAGATTTCGTTCTCGACTTCTCGTGAATTGATACTAGATGCTTGACCTGTGGACCAAAGGTTTTACAGAGGTAAATTCCCTTCCACCAACTTATGAAAGTAATGCAGATTTTTCGAATGCAAATTGGTCAAAGGTGAAACTGTAATATCAGAAATTTCTATACTAATAAATATATGTGATCTTTCAAAGTATAACTACTTAACTAGTTCAATAGTGGTAGGTTGATTTGTAATAGTGAGCAAGTCAGGGTCCGAAATAAATCGGCTCCAAAAAAATTCGAAAAAAGTCTGACAAAATTTGGCAAATTCGGGGGAGAAAGGGGAAAATTCGAAAACTTTATAAAATTATCTTGATAGTTATAAAAAATTATAGAAAAACAAGTATTCATATACGGAACATTTATTCACTGTTTTTAATATTTTTTTAAGAAAATTAACAATTAGTGATTAGTGAGACACTAGTACAAATAACATAATTCAATAGATAATTATATACATGCGAAAAGAATAAAATCTTCGACAAATCAACAACCATAAGTTTATAACTACCTTCATGAATCATTTGATTTTCGTGCCATATTAGAGTGCCTAAATCAGATGGTTCAATTCACACGATTAGTGTGGTTTTTGGGCCTACCTGCCGTGAGTTTATTATACGAAATCCATTTTGAAGGCTCGGATTGCTCAAAAATAAGTGCTTCGCAGGGCGTATAACAATTCAAAAAAAAGGGAGGAAGGACCAAATTCAGTGGCCTTCCCAACATCAAATCCAAGTACATTATTACTTCTAAGTAGGTCTCTCCTTTACTCGAGGACCAGCTTCTTCAAGAAGCTAGCAATAAAGATTAATGGCTTAAATAAATAGCAAATCCTGTATTAAGATTTTGGGCTTAGCTGTTTAGGGTTTAACGACTCAGATCTAAAAAGAACTATAGAGAGGAACAACTAAAATAGTTTTTGAAAAAATTCTTTTAATTTAAATTTTCCTTTGAAAGGCGGTCGGATTGTGTGTGATCTAATTATGTATGGCATTGAAAATGAATTTGGTGTTTCTTCAGTGACAAATAGATCACAGGTGCACCAGCCGTTGGTTCTGGTGAACACAATAACCGTTCATCACATAGTTTCCACCCATCAGTGTACGTTGCCGGGATGGTGCACCGCGAAATCTAGCGCCGCCGATCCCCATAGTAGAAAAGAGAAAAAAATATACCTGGCTCTCTTCTTCTTCTCAGTCGACGAGCGGTTTAGGGAAAGGTTTTGTTGGAGGGTTTATAGCATAGAGCATGGTTCAAAAAATCGGAAATCCGGTAGCCTGTACGATACGTACCGGTGTACTGCCGATACAATTTTATTTAAAATTATTGGCAATAATTTCAAATTATCATCTGATATGAGTAATATATTGCCTGTATCGAACGATAAATTGCCTGTTTTGAGGAGCCCGATAAATACATCATTTATCATCACAGGAACACATATCAGATGATATATATCGGTTTAGTCCGATATGTTGATCTATGGTTTAGAGCTTCTTGGATATCTCTATTTGCACCCATTAAAACATTGCAGCCCGCCATCGTACTTGGGGCTCGGGTTCCAGCTTTGTTCGTGCCTATGGTGGTTAACCATTGACTGCTTTCAATAGACCGATAGAGATCTATTTTCATCCTAATCTTTTAGGAGCTTGAGACTTAAAATTATTCAAAATCATGTGGCACACCATGCTCAAACAACATAATTTTTCGATCACTTTTTGGTATTTATGTCATATGAAAATTAAAAATAATTATATGATGGTACACAAATCGTCTAAAGATTCGTTGTGTAAAAGATTCCGGAGAACAATGATCTCCTTTATATGAATCAAAGCAGTTGATAATAAATCAGTAACGCCCTCCGTAATTTTGTATTTTGTACCCGCAAATGTAGCAACCCTTTTTTTATAGGCATTAACAATTGGTCTATTGGAAGAAAAATAAAATAACATAAATGTGTTGCGGTTTCTACAAAATCAGTGATTTAGATGGATTTTGGGAACCTTGTTGTGAGGGTTTCTAAAATCTAAAGTCAAGATTCTCTTATTTCCAATGGTAGTAGATGGGGTAGGGCTGAAAATCTAGTTCAACTTGGTAGGACTTGACCATTGCCCTCTAAAGAAAATGTAAAACAAGTTTGTAAGAACAAGACCAAAACAAGGACCAGGAAACTTTCTTCTTTGAAGATAGTATATTTTAAACCTTACTACTCTATAAAAATACAAATGCTTCTTATTTCTGTTAATTTTAGCATTTTCATATTTTAAGAACAAAATACTCCTAAGTTACTTTATTTACCCTCATATTCTTCCTTGCGTATCCCTATATTTTCTAATTTTCTATAACTATACTTTTAATTAAACTAGGACTCTTCCACCTAATTAAGCGAAAGTCTCTCTGGGTTATCCCACTATAGCTCTTGGAACTACTTATTAATTAAATTAGGCTTGTGCTAAAAGAAAGCATGCAAGATTACCGGAATTAGAAGCACTTCCACCATTTCAAGAAGGGATTGTGTACCCTTTCTATCTTCGACGTTAAAGTTAATGTTGAGTGATTCTCGTGTTGGATCTGGTGTATGACCTACAGATTCCAACAGATAGACCATCTGTTCCAGCATGAAATGGGTCTTTTTGGTTCTTGAATTGAAACTTGGAAGTCCTCTCGAATGAAGAAACACCTTAATTCTTACAAGCAGCAACCAAGGTCTTCTCTCATGCGGATCTTCTTCTGTTGACTCTCATTGCCTTATGAGTAAATATATTCAAAAGCTGATAATGGGCTGTTCTCACTGGCTTAAAAATATGTTGGATGAGATTGTTAATCTGATATATAAGGGGGTTGCCGATGCGTCACAGCTTGGCTAACTAAGGATGCTTGGATGTTGCTTGAATACTGAGACCAAATCAGAGTTCAGATTGGCAGAGATCGTGTGAATGCTTGAAGATGCCACATACAGCTAATGAAATTGCAGTATCGTGGAAAGTCGAGGCTCCATTGAAAGTTGAAGACATAATTAGATAAACATGACTGGGAAGAAAGCGTTTTGCACTATTATACCGAAACGGAAAAATCTTGCATAATCAGGATGCACCCTATTTCGATGTCCTTGAAATCTATGAATAGTAGTTTGAAATATGTGAATACTCAAAATTTTAAACCCAAAAAATCCGTGTAATCCTGATTATGCAAAAGTTTTTGAAGTAGTTAGTATAATAGTGGAAAACTTGAATAACATGAATCCTCTTTTTGCTAAGTGCCCAAAGTTAAATTTTTTCTCTGATTGGGAAGTAGCGTTGGGTAGAGTCTTAGCATGTGATCAACTTGTTAAAAGGGGTATGTCAATTCTTAAGTCTTGTATGTTTTGTAGAGTTAGCAATATTTTCACTTACTTTATCCAATCTATGTGATGATCTTGTGTAGTGCACAACTAACTTGCTTTTATCCAAATATGTGCACCCTAATATATGTGATTATTGTTAGCTGTAATGGCTAATATTAAAGCTTTTTGATAAGACAGATTGCATGATTTTTATAGATTTGGTTCTTTAAATCAGATGTGTTTTAATGAGGGATACGGTTTTTTGCAAATGTCCCCCCTATATTATGCTAAAATTGCATAACCCCCTAAGTTATGTCTATTTACAGACCTCCTTTTTATGTTTCCTTTGCAAATACCTTGTGTTAAATGATGATTAACCAGGCCACTTCTTCAATTAAATGATGCATTTGCCCTTAATATTATATACAAAATGATCATTGTGTTTTCCAACTTGATGCATTTAAGCGGATACATCGAATTTACCCAAATTTATTGGGTGGAACATGCTTGATCTCCTCTAAGCTGGCGTGTTACTCAATTTTGATTTGGGTGCCATATTGTTCATTGATTGATTCAGAATAACAATAGTACGGGATGATACCAACGAGGGTAACATTTTAGTGCTACCCATGAGTCAAGTGACCGTTATAGACACCAAAATCGAAAATCGGGTGACACAATAACTTATAGGAGATCAATCATGTTCCACCTAAAAATTTGGGTAGAATTCGATGCTTATCCACCATTTAAAATGCAATCAAAGTTGGGAAATATACAATGGTCATTTTTTATATAATATTAAGGGCAAACTTGTCATTTAATTGAAGAAATGACACCTAGTTAACTGTTAACGACAGGGGTATTTATAAAGGAAATATAAAAGTAGGGGATCCAGTGTAAATAGGCAAAACTCAGGGAATTTTATGCAATTTCAGCATAACATAAGGGGGTATTTGCAAAAAACCTTGACGGATATCCACTGTTTAAATTGATCACAAATACATGCCACGTGGCATAATAGTGAAATATACTTCCGTGGTGTAAGATTAAACACATATTAGCGCTGTGAGACCATTTAAAACCTTCTGTTCGTTTCACGCCATATCGCCGAGACTTAGACGTGTTAAGTATTAGCGG
Source organism: Chloranthus sessilifolius (assembly GCA_021018995.1). Classification (NCBI taxonomy): domain Eukaryota; kingdom Viridiplantae; phylum Streptophyta; class Magnoliopsida; order Chloranthales; family Chloranthaceae; genus Chloranthus; species Chloranthus sessilifolius. The sequence continues at coordinate 24,518,773 of CM037584.1, read as the reverse complement.
AGTTTCGAGATTTAAAATCATGCAATCAAGTGACTGACTTAGCCAATCAAGCAAGCTCCCCAAAATTCGTTGGAATTTCCAAAATCTCTCCAATTTGCAGTCAATAAAGCCTATAAGCAAAATAGAAAATCCACTAGGTTGGAGGATCATGGCCATCTATGTATCTATCAATGAACTTTCACCTTAGGGTTACCTTATCCAATTGTTTTAAATTCAGTTAAACTTATTATTGTAGGGTTCAACCAAATAGACATTAGCAAAACCTATCTTTTTCTAATAGTTCAACTTCCAATGTCCAAATTGCTAATAAAAAAAAAACGTCAAAAGCCTTAAGTCTCTTTTGTAATTTTAGAATGTACCCAAAATCATCCGTGATCAAATGCTTAAGATGCTTCTTTATTGGGGCTAATTTACCTTCCAAGTTAAAAATCTCGTTTGCAAACTCTCTTCACCATCTAAGGTATTAACCATAACTAGAAGTTATGAATTTTTTCTTTAGAATGATTATTTCATTTGTTATTTTATTTTTAAATAATATTTATTTATATATATTTAAATTTTATATTATTATTACAAAGCTTCAATTAGAAGAATGCATCAAGATAAAAATCATTGGCACCCCGCATGCAATACATGCAAAACAAGAGTTATTTTAAAAGAAAAATAAGCTAAATACAAAAAGTACAAAAAATCAGAATGTAGAATACACGTTATGGTAATAACTTTAATATAAATAGACTTATCAATTCTATTTAAGTTTGTAATTTAAGTCCATAACTAATTATTAATATATATATACATTGTAACTATGCACTTTGCGTACAAATTGGTGATGAGAGTGGAGAAATATGACTCACATTATTTTAAAATGAGGCAAAGATTCTTATCAATTCTTCACCGGAAGATCTTATACTTTTAACTTTGAAGGTAATATATTTTATTTTATTATATTTTCTTATCAAAAAAATTATAATTAATTATATTTATTATATGCAGGATGGAAAAAAATAATTTCAAATTCACATGAATAAATATCTCAAAAATGAGTATTTTTTTCAAGTCAAAGTGCAAGATACAATTTACCAAAATCGTCTTACAAGGTCGTACATATGTTAAAACATTAAATATGAGGCTATGGATGATAAAGATAATAAAATCCTCAATAAAGTTAAAGTCGAGATGGAATAAATACCCATTTTCGATTTAATTAAATTTTCCGTATTATACTTATCTGTGAGTTTTTTTTTTCTTCATGTTCTATAGTTGACAATATAAGTTATATTTTTTTATGGGAGCCATTACTTGCATTCGCTTTTTAAGTAATTGAACCGAGGTTAAAAAAAGGCTTTGTATTTTAGGGAGATGTGATAAGTAAAAATGCAATTTAGGCCGTCTGATTTAAAGTTCATGATCTATAGATCCTTAGTGGATAAAATTGACATGAAATATAATCTTCATCATGTGATTAAATATAGTCAAAGACTATTATTTGATTCAACACTTGACAACAATAGATCATATGATAAATATCGTGTTTTGCTCTAATCTTATCCACTAAGGATCTATAGATCATGAACTATAAATCAGACGACCTAGATTGTGTTTTCACATGTCACATGTTCCTAAAATACAAAGTTGTTTAATCTCGATGCAATCACTTAAAAAGCGTGTGCAAATAATGGCTCCCTTTTTTTATTTTTTATTAAATTTTTTTTATAATTTTAAATTATACATACTAAAGACATATTAAACATAATAATAAATTCTCTTTAAAAAAAAGAAACATTACTATAACTCTATAAGTGAATTTTTTTTTTTTTTTTTTTTTTTTTTTTTTTTTTTTTTGTCTTTAATAAATCATAGAACATAGTAACAAATACTTGAAATACTATATTTTTTTATGTTCAAATTATCCAATAGACGTCTAAAAATCAAGTTCAATCATTTAAGGTCCTAATCTCCACGTGCCATTTTCCTAGTACATATTATAAACAACAAAAAGAAGGTACTTACAGTTATAAATAAAAGTGCTACAGTAAAATTTAAAAAAATTAAACTTTACTTTTTTAGGGTTGAAACAGGTTAGGTTCGGGACGGATTTAGGGTCAACCTGAACCTTAACTATTAACTAGTTCTCTTGATATGCACTTGACCCGGTCTATTAACCTCTAATCCTTGACTTGATCTGGAACCCAACATCTAACAAATACCCTGACCTAGACTTGGACCTGCACCCAACCTAAACCTAGAACTGATATAATTGCATTTTCAGGTTTGTATCCAACATGTTAACCACATTTTGGGGACATATTAGAAGTACAATAATATATATATATATATATAGAGAGAGTCGGTTAGGTCCTCCAATGGACGGTGATCGTCCTCCAAGATACACATGGAGCTCCGAGTGGCACCCAAAACACTGTTTAGGTGCCACGTGGAGCACAAGTGGATGGTATAGATCAATGTTAAAAAAAAAATCAAAAAAAACTTTTTAAACTCACAAGTCAAAGTTTGATGGATTTTATTGGTCCACATTTCACGGTTCAAAAAACACACATTGGAGATGAGTTTTCAATTTATTTATTTTTTAAAGATGATCTATGCAATGCACTCAAACTCCATGTGGCATCGAAACAATATTTTGGGTGCCACGTGAAAGCTTGGAGGGCGGTAACCGTCCTTCCCATAGAGGAGGGACGCCTTTTCCATATATATATATATATATATATATATATATATATATATATATATATAATAGAGGTATCAAGTCAATCAACCCAACCTATTCGCACCCCTATTACTTTTATGTAAGGTGATTGTATAAACTACATACATCATAAAAGCATCATATGATATCTAGGTTAAGGGGCTCCTGAGACAGCTTCCTAGAGATCGAACCCTAGGACAAGGCCTTTTATGGTGCCACATGGAACCCAAAGTCCACGTGGGACCTATTCTACCCTGGCGTTCACCCCTTCCCATAAGATTTAGAAGGAAAAAAAAAAAAAAAATTACATACATGTACAATCTGGATCTAACAAAAATGAATAGTGACTTGATTCTTCAATTAACCGTTTATTTTGCAAAGCATTGATAACTTTTGGCCACCGTGATTAAAATATATTTTAATTTTAAAAAAATTGTCTTTAATCGACCTTACGCATATCTACATGCCCAAATGGACTAATTCCAAGTGGCACAGTCCTACGGGTCAACCCTAGGTCGAGGGTCTCAAGGATCTATTCGTTCTAATGTTTATATATAATATTAACATATCTGATCAGTTGTGTGGTCAGACTGCAGGCAGATTCCGACGCCCATCTTTAAAACATTGATATAAAAGCTTACTTTCATAAATTTCAAGTTCTGTAAATCAATGAAAAATCAGTTCACTGAAACATGAAAGGATTGTCGAATATAAACATCACTTCAGAAAATGAGATTCAACATTTTCATTCAAACATTTTAACACAGCCGGCCAACCCATGGGCATAGAAATCAACACTAAAAACAGTCACTAAGACATGAAAGGCTGTTACATTCTAAGAATATACGCCTATAAGCTGAGAGCTTAACATTAAAGGTGGGGTACTGGGTGGAAGGGATTCAGACCTAACTTCTCGCTATTTATTCACAAAGTGGCTGCTCTAGAGACTGAAACCAAGGTTTTAACGCTAGACAGCCCAATCAGTTTACCACTGCACCAAGCAATGGCCCCTAGCTGAGATCTCCACGCTGACTACTGTCAACATGGATGGCTGTTGCAATCTAAAAATGAATGAAACGCTCTTACTAATGAATCCAATATTATAATGGAATATAGCGACCATAACACCTCTCTCTCTCTCTCTCTCTCTCATATATCAATACTCTTACGATGGTGAGATCTGATATGGAGAAACTAAAAACAGGTTGGGCCTCAAATTCCACCTTCCGTTTGAGACTATCTTTGAAATGAGTACAATGCATATATCAAGAACTCAATCATAAAAGACAACTAATTACCTTTAACAATCTACCTTAGGCATGAAATACAAATAAAGAGAAAAAAACAAACATTATACCAAAGTCATCCAGCTAAAGAACCTAATGATTCCAAAAGACTCTAAAACCAAAGAGAACTCTCAATACTTTCTACTGTTGTCAGCAACTCTTTTTACTTCCCTGCTTTAACTTTTCCTACACTGAACAACAAAACCAATCATTTGTTGGTGTACCATCTCCTCCCGCAGACAAAGACTCTCTTCTTTTATTACCCAGGGCCAATAAAAGGCTAGGGTTGGTCCTTTTTTAATCTTTAGAAGGAACGTGGGGAGCTGAATGTCAGATACAGCTTCTCCCAGTCCCAAGACTTCATTTCAGTAGGGGATATAAAGAAGCCAAGAAAAACTGCAATCAGAACCACAAGCAGCGTACTCTTCATGCAACTGAAGCAACTAAATCCACTTGACCTTCCGATAATCAGGTTGCAGTACTTGTTCGCATCCTTAATGGCTGCTAGACGAACCGAATCTGCTTTGTCAACTAAGGCTTGATCATTCTACAGCATTCAACCACAAACAATTTATTAACATTAAAGAAGAGTCAGCAGAGTAATAAATAAATAGTTAACTTTTCTTCTTTCATAAGTGTACAATAACCGAATCTGCACTGGGCAACTAAATCCACTCTGATAATATTCCAGCCAGAAAGTGGAGCATCTTTGGGTCCCCACTTTCAAGACCAGTCAGTGATGCTGCAATGACAGTGGGCACTTTTGATTTTTATTTAATTTTTATCAGAGTGGGCACGTTTGATTGGATGTAGTGACACGTTTTGTCCGCTATAACTTCCCGTTAACCATAAATGCCCATGCACTCATACAACCTTGCAACGACGTGTAACGATGAAACGCATAAACGTGCGGCTACATTACACCAGCATTCAGATATGCCCAGTGCCAGCAGAGATCATATTTGACCATATCATTCTCTGATGAAATACTTTCGGAGTGTCCCTTCAGTTCAATGTTATTTCATAGTTTTGTAACAAAGTTGAGAATCATGAATTGTTCGGTCAGGGTGAAAAGGTCACAAATTGGGAAACTTTGTAGCAAAATTCAGGAAAGAACCCGGAAAAGCAAAGAACAGAAATAATCAGGTGTTTAATTGTACTTTTAAACACCAGATAAAAATTAACCATATCAAAGGCAAGGGATATGGAAAAGCAACATTAATATCAATTCCCAGACAGGAACCTTATCAAAGGCAAGGCATGATTGCCATAGGTACCAGCTCAAATTATTATACAGTTGTTGTGAAGTGTACATGTTAGCTTCTAGACCCTTGACCCATAGAAGTAAAACATTAACGCCCTGTTTGGATGGGGGAAGAAAAGAAAAGAAATTGATGGGAAGGAAAGGAAATATGCCAATTTCTCGTGCTTGGCAACAAAATTATGACACGAGAAGTAGGCGGAAAATGAAACTGTTTTCCCTACCTTTGGAAATCGCGAAATCCCTCTAAAATCAAAAGATTTTATGATTTCCACTAGAGAAGTCACGCGAAGTCACAGTAGGTCTCTTCCGTGAAATTATCTCTCTATCTCCCGGCACAATTCTCTCTCGACACTCAAATCTCTTTCTTTCTCTCTCCAATTTCTTTCTCCCTCTACACAATTTCTCTCTCTATATATGAATCTCTTTCCCTCTCTCCCCCCGAATCTCTCTATCTCAATTTTCCTCTCTCTGAATCTCTCTCACAACAGTCAAGTTTTCTTTTGGTGTGTAACATATACACCAACAATGGCGCTCCCTTTCTATTTTTCATGTGCGATGTTACTCAAATCAAACATTGGAAAACATTGAATTCCTATTGATCCCCAAAGGGCTGGAATTCATCGGATCTATAAATGCATTTCCACCATTTTCCTGAAAAATATCCAAACAGAGCCTAAAATAGCTGCTTACCTGATATTTTATGTTCTTCAGAGTCTCCTTCAGAGAGTCAAGAGGAGAGAGCTTCAAGGAGTGTTCCTTCCATTCATCAGACAGTTTCCGTAGAACAGAAACACTTGCTTCTATGTTTTCCAAGTGAAGCTTTTCCTGTTTTTATCCCCAAAAAAGAAGGAACCCCACAATGTGATATATAAAAAAATAATAATAATCATAGTACATCAAAGTATTTTTAAATGCCCAGGAAATATAGTTATAAATATTGCTTACCCACTGCTTGTAACAATCAGTATTTTGAGCCAAACAGCAGATAAAAATGCCAGCTGCTTCTTTGGATAGTTCAGAGTTGTCTGTTAAGAAGTTTCGTATCTCAAGCTCCACCATACAGTTCAACTCTTAAATTTCAAATTTAAACAACAAAGAAGATTATTGTGCAGTAACATTCATGTTTGGACGTACACTCATTCATTGCTTTGACGGCAAAAGGCAAAAGCTGCTGGGACACTTGTTTCATTCCTTTGCTTCCAGGAGCACCTGTGAGAGCCACCTCTTTTAGGGTGGGATATATTGTCTCGAATCTTTCAGTTGCCTGCACACAAACTCAATTTAGAAGACACGCACCGAATCTACCCAACCAAATTGCATCACCTGAAACACGCAGGCTGAGGATGCCTTAAAAGTACCAACCTTCACTCGAGCTGAAGGGAGGGGGAAAGTAGCTCGCATCAACAGTTCAAGCTCAGAAGGCGGAACAAGGCGCTCCCCCTTTCTGACAGCACCATTTACTAAAATGACCTTGGCTTTAGGGTTAGACAAAATTCTGTGACCAGGAATATAAGAAAATTTCAGATCTACAAAATTCTATACGAGCATAAAAAAAGATACTTGCGTTGGGTCAAATTGCTAAACAGTCCAACCTTTCTGCTAATTGCAAAACCAAGTCTCTCGACTGTGGACTACAACTTGATTTGCCACAAACCATGGGCAAGAGATTATGTACCCATGCATACATCCCAATGACCAGATCCCCTTGACTGGCCTATACATGCAATATTCAACAAATTAAGGCATACAAAAAAAAATTTGTATCCAAGGAAAAAGCCCAGTTTTGATAAATTTATCAATTCATACCTGAGCAATCAACCATATGACAACTGGAAGTTTATCTTGTCCTTGATATTTTGTGTTCTCCCTCAATGTTGGCAATAGGCTGATTAATAGATCAGGTTTTCGTCGCAATACCATTGCTAGAACCACAAATATAGCAACCTGAAGTTCCAAATTGTAAATCAATTAATGTGTCCCACAAAGATGTAAATTACTTTTACCAAGAAATATATACTTTTTTATAATTTTCTGTGATAAAAAATATAAAACCACAACTAGCTACCCTTCAAACATAAATATAAAAACAATACTTCCCCTAAAAATAACGAAACTAAGGGAACTAATTTTTCAAATATTTTCTATAATTCTTCATCCTTCATGCGATGCCTTGTTTATGCCTTGAAAATGAAAAATAAAGCGAAAACGAATAAATTGCTACTGTATCCCATCCATAGTGATGAACTGGAGATGAATATAGTGCAGCCTCTCTATGAGTATCCTAGTTGAGTCATGAGCATTAAAAGCATATAAACCTTAATAAACCACCTTCTTAAGGTGCTCCTCCTATTATGGAACCCCACTCTCTTGCCCTTACCAACAGCTACCCCTTCTATAAAGTCTGCCAAACCAAATGGATCACTCATCATTGCCAAGGAAAGACAAAGAATAAAGAAAAGAGAGAGAGAGAGAATAGAGGCACTGAGCCTCACAGTAAAGATCCAAATCTCTTGCCTAAATTTTTGAAGAGAGAGAGAGAGAGAGAGTTCTCTTGTATAAAGAATGAGAGAAAAAGGACTGCGGGTATTGACTTTAATTTAGATGGAATTTCATAATTACTTAAGCTTAGGAGATTGCGTTAATTTGGAGATTTCTTTTAATAGGTAGTGTAATACAGTAAAAGGATCAGAAAAATTCTATTACACTACCGCTCTCTCAATAACTTTCAAAAAGAAGAAAGAAAAGGACTGGCATTGCAACCTCTAGGTCGCAGGTTCAGTCACAGCTTACCTATCAAAGAAGAGTGGGTATTAACTTTAATTTAGTTGAATTTTATAATTACTTAATTAGTTAAGCTTAGTAGTTTACGTCAATTAGGGGACTTCTTTTAATCGATAGTGAATGCTTGGATGAGATTGGTTAATGATAGCTTATGTTATTTCGTTTATAGAATTTTATTAGAAAATTTCTTTCTTCTTTATACTCCTCTAGTTTCTCTTTTTGTATGCTTGTTGTTTATTAAAAGTTCTTCATTTGAGCAAGCTGCGATGTGCACCAATTAGCATAAGTCATTGGAAAATCAATCATAGACTAAATTGACTCGTGCATGTGTGCAAAATGGAGTCGAGGAACAAAAGTGATGATCCGCAATGAGACTCGATGATTGCCCCCTTCCCCAATGTGGAGCTTCGAAGGTAATTTGCATGCCCTTAAAATCCTAATTTTACAACCAATTTAAGGATGAGGATTTCGTAAAATATTCTCCGAGATTAGTGAATAATCAACATATTTATGCTATGATGGGCTACAAACTACAACACTGCTATTAAGAAAATCAAGGGAGGGTATTCATCATCACCTGATGAAGATTTTGACAGTTCTATGGTTATTTATCACCATTTGGTAGACTGTCGATGGTTCAATGAAATTTCAATGGTGAGAAAATTCTTGATTCTCGTCCTATTAAATAATTATGGTATGATGATGGATTCATGGTGAAAGGTCCAAGATCATAATCTTTCCGACAATTAAAATTGTTGAAAAACGGATCATGATGATGGTTATGATCAGACCGGCTGCTCACTAGTCTCGGTTGGATGACAGTCTGAACAATCGCGATGGAGATTTGGAAAAACTAATATGCCAACAAAAAAAATCACATTCAACAATCTACAATCATCTAGTCTACGAAGACCTAGGATGGAGTTAATTGATAATATTTAGTAAGATGGAAAGATCAACTTGCAAGACAGAGAACATGGCTTGCAAGAGTAGGACAAGACGCATGAGAAGATAACTCACCAAAGTTGAGTTTTTGCAGCCCGGAAAGGATGATGGAGTCATCATCGCCAACGGAAGACAATAATGAAGAGAGAAAAAGACATTATGAGAAAAGGTCATCATTGCCAACCCATATTTTAGTTTTTTGTTAATTCCTTAGAATGCGTGCATATTTTAGATTCTTCAGTATTATTTTACATGCATGCTTCTAGGAGGTTCGACATTCAAATTTTCGTAGTTACTCACGGTTCTCCGAGTCATCTACTTTTAGAATTGCAGATCCATACAAAACCCGATCCAGAACAGAGAAAAAGGTTATAGTGTGAGGGCAAGTCAAAAATATATATATATATATATATATATATATATACACACACATACACATACACACACACACCCACTTTTAAGGCGTAATTGGCATACACACTATATACATGGTTGAATGATACATCCAAAGATAAATGCAGGTACACCGTACACAAACATTCAAATTGTATACAGCATAAGTGCTTATAAATGTATATATTGCACCATAGATTAAGGGACTACAATAAGAGCGAACAAAATGAAAAGTTTTGCAATGGCAGATTACAGAAGAAAAAAAGAGAAAATAGACTAAGAGGAAGTAAGGTTCAATTCAACACACATATCAATAAGGTCCTACACATCTAAATTCACTCCTAAGTGTGTCCCATACCTAGCAAGTATTCCAACTCCACTATATGATCCATATAATTTATGTAGATTCTACATGTAGTCCCTCTTGGTTGTCTCGTGACATTGAGCTAAGAGAGTAATATAGCATGTCTTGTAAAAAAAAAATAGAACTAAACAATTTCTCTAATAGAAAAATAAATGCAGCACATCAGCATTATACATTGCCAACAAATTATCATCCATTACAATAATTTAAACTATTAATACTATATGATCCATATACCTATACAAAACTATGCTTAATAGATCTATAGAAATCAATGATGGTGAGGTGTACCACCGTCAATGGAAAAGCATGTATCATCAGTTAGTTTTTATCATCACATAACCTGTATATGCTACTGCTGAGGTATTTATGTTAGCAAAAAATTACCTGAGCCTTTGATGAAGACTGTTGAATTGACTTTTTTGAGCCCTTAACAGCTCCTTGTTGATTTGCCAGGTCAGCCAGGATGCTATCCAATGACCACGATACAAAGGAGCCAAGTGCATCAGGGGATCGCTGACCAATCCAGTCGACTGATGTCTTATAAACAGCTTCAGGGAGATGACATAAAGGAACCTGTCAATAGAAAATAATTGAAAATCAGCAATACAGTGAACAATAATCCAATCAACTAGATCAAAACCTAACCCCAAAATGTTAGATCTCATCAAAATAGTAGGTCCTAAGGACGTAGTCCTGGAGATAACATGCTAATTAAAACAGCCTGGAATCAAATAAATCTCAACAAGTTACTAAATTGCTCCTGCCAGTAGATAATATGATGAGTAACTTTTAGGAAGGTGGGTGTTAGAAATTTGAAACAGGTAACTGTGGCTAAATAACTACAGTAGAGAAAAAAAAAAAAAAAAAAAAAAAAAAAGAACAGTTGCAACATTTACAAAATGGAGGAGAAAACCGTTCACTGTTTATTAGCTGAATTCCATTTATGTTTTTGATAAAAGTTTTGACGGGGACGCCACCAAGGTTTCAAACCGTACAAGGTGTATCAACGGCGAAAGAAGCGACTGAAGGGCCAGGGAACGTCAAGAACCACAACGGGAAGGCCCTAGAGTTCAGATTGGGAGCACCAGGCATCAGCAGGCGACGGACGTCCGGATTTCGAGGTGCTCGCTGTCTAGTGAGCACGGACGTCCGAGAGTAGGTGACAGGCGTCCGTGGACCACCAGGTCGGACGTCTATGAAAACTTGTGCATCAGCATCTTAAGTGACGTAATTGTCCTTTTTATCCTCAAATTTTGTCCTTTTTGTAAGTTATCACTTAAGGTAACTTAGTACTTTCTATTTTTAGGTTTATTTTCTTGTAATGGCTATAAAGCCCAATTTGTAAGCCATTTTTGGCACTTGATTTTGAATTAATGAAAAGAGCTATTTGCTTTGTCTTCTTCCCCATTTGGGGTTTGGTGTGAGGCCAAGGGTGTGAGGCCCATGTTACTTTGATTTTTCCCTTTACATTTTATTCTTATTTGATCCCTTATTTTCTCTTTGAATCTTTTGCATCCTCTTTTCCCTTTTTAATTGATTTTCCCATTTCCCAACCCTAGATCTAGAGTGACCATGATGTCCATCCTTATGGATCGAATCCAATCCTAGCCCTTCGATCCATAACCGTTGTTGGGCTCGAGCTTGCTCGATTCACGCCATTTAACCGCTTCGATTCAAAGTCCAAGCGAGGTGCTACCGATTCCAAGAAGAATTACGATCTAACGCCACGACCTAGACGAAGCAAGAGTTCTATCTCTCTGATCGCCTCTTCTGCCATCCTAACGGATCCCGCGCGTCGGATTGGATCCTACGTGAGCCAAAACATGGGCATCTAAGCGGAATCCCAAGAAACCCCCAAGGAATCTCTTTAATTTGTGATTAATTGCTGAATTAATTAGTTTAATTTCGGTAAATCATCACATCATGGGTATTCAAGAATCTAAGGGTCGTTGTCCCGCGTCAAGTTTATTTGCTGAATATCCGGCATAGACCATAGAAGGAAATGCATGATTCAATGGAATTCCATGTTCACAATTTGTCAATGATATTGCATAAGTGGATTAAATACAAGTCAATAAAGTTGAGGTACTTTCGAAATCTGAGACAAGCAATGGTTGTGCGAGGATCTGAGCCTTCTACCCATTTCTCCGAACAGACCTCTTACAAAGAGTTGGTGCATGCTATCCAATCAGTTGATTTTGAGTTTTTGTTGTCCCACCAACCACTGCTCAAGCAAGTTAGCTTTTCTAACAAGTATCGTAAAGGAATTCAAACCTTACTTCAGACTCACTAAATAAGCCATATATATGTAGTGGGAGTGGGAGTGGGAGTGGGAGTGGGAGGGGGAGGGGGAGAGAGAGAGAGAGAGACAGAGGCGGCATGCTGTACACTTGCAACAACTGATATACTGGAGTACAATTGTACTCCACCAGTCAACCATTTTAAATGGTTGGGGATGGTGGTAGATTTATGTGTCTAGCAAATGTTGTACACTTAAGTGTACGTCATCATCATTTGGGATCAGCTTAGCATGCTGCCCTGAGCGCTGCACTCAGTCTAGCTGGGCACCATGTGGCACCCATCATGAGGATCAGGTGCCAACGCAACTTGGGAAAGATCAATCAGGTACCATACAAAGACAAATAAATAGAAGGTGCTTATCCACCTTGAAAATGTGATCAAAGGCCAAAAAAATCAATGCCAGGTTGGGGAGGCGTCACCTTATATTTGACCATTGATTTGAAGGGAAAAAAGTCAGGAAAATAATTTATTTTAAGCCACGTGGCTGAACTCTCCAAAACGGGTGTCATTTTGGAGATCATGTGCCATGTGACACGTGATCTGGCATCCAGACACAGCTTTTGGGCTGTGTCCAGATGCATTCTCTCTCTCTCTCTCTCTCTCTCTCTCTCTCTCTCTCTCTATATATATATATATATATATATATATATACGCACGCACACACAGAGGTGAATGTTGTGTAACTTCGCAATAAAAAAGAATGTCATTGTGCTGTCAGCAATAAAAAAATGAGCTAGCACTGAGCCTCCCAATTTCCCCTTGGGATATGTTCCAAGGTCTTACCAAGGAGCAAGCTCAAAAAGATTTCGGATCCTTGTGAAGATTATCTCAACTAACACTTAAACAGTACTATAGACAATTTTCGAAAAATGTCATGCCCTAAAGAATACAGCTGAGCTATATTGGATAAGTGTTAGTGGCTACAACCAACCTCAATAGAAGTCTTGTTCGATAATTTAACACAACTTATTTTGAGGAATGGAAAAACTTAGAGGTGGCTCCTATAAAGGAGAAAATTACAATGTCATTTGAGATAGTTTGGCATGTCCGTCGGAGCTGGAAACAGTGTCCGGGGGATTGGGACACAAGGAAGTCGGAGAAGAGGAAGACGATGACCACCATCTTCCTCCGGATGGGAGTTATGGGAGTTCAGGAATATGAAGGTGGTTATAAGGAGCTATGACTTACGAGGCTGTATCTGGTCAAAGACTAAATTTAGGAAAGACGACGTTGTCTGTAGGTAGCTTGGAGGACACCAGTTTTGTGGAGTTAGCAAGGCACATGTCGTGTAAGTAAGGCCAGCTGCAATCCACATACTTGGGACCTGGTGATGAAAGATTTGCCAAAAGGCTAACGGGGATGGAAAGGGTCTTGTGGGTGGGGGGGGGGGATAGAATAATGCTTATTAAGAAAACAATACCAAACCTCCCAATTTTTTTTCGTTGTTGGAAAAAGCACTACATTCTCTAACAAGAATGAATACAATTCAAAAAAAAATCCCAACAGAGTGGGAGCAGATTAGACCGCCATAGTGCTGCGCTGTAGTTTTGTAGTACTATTCTCTACTTCCCTCTTCTTTTCTTTTTCAGCTTTTAGTTCCTATCATTGTACTTTTTTACTTCTGTTGTTATTTAAAATTTTCTTTTGTCTCCGAAAATCACATTGATGCACCCTTCGATCTCTTATAAGTTTGTTACTATTTAATGAAATTATAACTTTAATGTTATAAAAAAAATGAAGAGGGAAGACTAGTGAAGACCTAGTGGGAAGCAGTGAGAAGTGATATGAAGAATTGCCACGTAATCCTTGAATAGAAATGAATGGTGAAATAAGACTCGTAAAAGCCGATCCTAAATAGATGGAATATGGCACTGATGATGAACTTATTTTGAGGAATTGATGATGTTGAATGCACGAGCTTCATATATATATATACTAAAACCTTGAAGTCTTGATCTGACATCTGGTCGATGCAATCTGATACGGGTAAGCGATCGGCAATTTTCAAAAAATCGAGAATGCAGATGCAGTAGGTACTTGTATTAAAAAATTATTTTATATATAATTATATATATTTTAGGATATTTTTAAATGTAAAAATAGTTAATAAATAATTAATGTGGCACACAAAAAAAAAGTGGCCCTAAAATCACATGGCACACATCGCACACTCATGTGATTTTAGTGTTTTTTTTTTTGAAATTTATTCCACACACGGAATAAAAAGTCCTTAATTTGATCCATTGGGTTATTGTTTTGAATATTAGGATGATGAACTATTTTATCTTGCGGATAAGCAGCCCATCTTTATTTATTATTCTTGAGTCGTGCCCTTTAAAAAACAGTTTAAACGATCTTACACCATTTATTGGCTTATGGTCTTAGAAATCCATATCGTCAAAGTGATATATCATCAATTGAAGGCCTATGGGAAAAAAAATCACGTTTTTTGGGAGATTCGAACCATCTGATCTGTGCACTTAATGTCACCGGTTGCTCTTAATTTTGATGGCTGATATTGAAATTCACTGATCGGATGGTTTACATCCACTTATAAGTGACAGTCAACGGTGGGAGATCATTTAAACATTGGTTTTATATGTATATGAGGTCACGTGAGTCGGGCCTTTTAAACAGAGACAAAATAAAACCTTTAAACTTTAAAGGCTTTGCTACTGCCGCAAAGCAAACAGATAGCAACGGTGGGAGAACATTTAGACATTGGGAGCAACGGTGGGAGATCATTGAAACATTGGTTTTACATGTATATGAGGTCAAGTGAGTCGGACCCTTTAACCAGAGAGAAAATAAAACCTTTAAAGCCTTAAGGCTTTGCTACCACTGCAGCTAGGATATAGAGAGCAAATGAATTGCAGCCAAACCCTTCGCAGAATCGCAGCCAAAAAAACCCTTTGCAGGGCAGGGAGAGAAGAAGAAGAAGAAAGAAAGGAAAAATAAAATGGTAAATTAATACCTGAGAAGAGTTGAAGAGTAGAAGTCTAGAGGACCTTTGCAGGGAGCGCAACAGGTACGTCGTCTCACTTGTCTGCTATTTCCTCTTCTTCTTCTTCTTCTTCTTCTTCTTCTTCTTCTTCAGTTCTTCTAATCTCCTTCTTTTATTTTTTTTCCCTCTCTTTTGAAACACTAAAAAACAGCCAGTTCTTCTAATATTTTTTTTCCCCTTCCTTTTGCAACCATAAAAAATGCAGCCGTATACCGACCATATGCAACCCTAAAAAATAGGGATTAAAATATATATTTTTTTTAAAAATCAAATCCGTATCCCGACCGAATCCCGGCAGTACCGTACCCAAAATTTTTTATTTTATTTTATTTTATTTTTGGAAACTCGTGGGATACACATGCACGCATACCCCACCAATACGTGTCAAAGCGATAGGATACTGCACACAGCCCATTTAGGCGTATCCATGCTTCCTAGTATATATATATAGATCCCGGGAAGGTGAGTACCTTTAGTACCTTCACATAGAGCTCCATGTGGCAATAGAAACATGTTTTGGGTCTCATGTGGTGCAAGGTTGCATTGTTTAGATGATTCTGAAAAATTTGTAACATCTTGAGTCTTAAAATCTGGACCATTGAATCCCAATCAAAATTTGTCTTCCAATTTTAAAATTCGATTTAGAATTTTTTTTGAAAAAAAAAAAATCGATCTACACAATCCGTTGGAGCTCCAGTGGCACTAAAACAATGTGTTGGGTGTGGAAAAGGGAGCATAGTCCAATGGAGTACGCTCCAGCAAGTTGTATAGGTCAATTTTATAAATTACAAAAAAAAAACATAAAAAAATTTGAATATTAAAATTGGAAGTCAAATTTTGACGGTGATCCAACCTTCCAGATTTAAGCCTCAAAAAAATACATGGGGGAGAGAGGTGTTATTTTGAAATTATCTAAACAATGCTATCTTGCTCCACGTAGGATTCAAAACATGTTTTGGGTGCCGCGTGGAGCTCCATGTGGACCTTCGTGTACAGTGAAAGTATTCTATTGTAGTGCCTCCTGAACTCATGTATATACGGAAATGTCAATGTTACAATCTTTACTATGAAGTTAGAATGTCCCCAGACCAAAATGGACATCGGCGGTGGCATTTTAGTAAATAACATAAGGGCATTTATGCACTTATTGCTTTTTCGGTGGCAAAATTGTAATTACATGAAGTAGCAAACTCATAAATAAGTGAAAGGAGCACGGGGTTTAAGGGAAGAACTTTTAAAGAAAGTTTAATCTCAATGATGTACTTGAAAGGGGATAAATAATAAGGATGTATTTTAAAAGCCCCTATAACAAGGAAAAACCTCATTGTAGCATGCATGTGTACGCATACTACAGTGGGGCACTGTGAGCCGAGCATCGACAACTCATTGTAGCATGCATGTGTACACATTCCGATGAGAGGGCTGCAACAAAGCCGAGCCGACTAGACAACTCGGTTACGGCCCGAAAAATAAGAGCTTTTCTCTTTAGAGATCGACTCTAGAGCCGAGCCGAGCCGAGCAGTTTGTAGCTCGAATGACAAGAGCCGAGCTCGACCTAAGGCCGGCTCGGCTCTATGGCTTGGTGTATGTATATATGTGTATATATATATAAAGTAATTAACTTGAGAGGTCTAGTTTACCCTTCAAAGTAACCGTTTAAGTTTATCTAACGATTACTTTGAAACATGGATCAAAATATAAATCGATACCCATATCAGACGATCATGTCGATATCGAGCGTGTGAACGATACGGTACATTAAATGTACCGTATCATTCAAATATATGGTATGTATCAAACGATACATTCAATGTATCGTTCGATACAGACTGGTACCGATACGTATCGTTCAATACGTACCAGTTTTTTGACTGGACGATACATACCGGTTTTCCACCATTTTGATCCATGCTTTGAAAGGTAAAATAGGAACTTTTTTCCCCCACTTACCCTAGTTTATCTAACGATTTATTTATTTCATATATTGCATACTTCTGTTTAATCATTCATTTAAATCTTTTATAGAATGGATATTTTAATTGAGTAGAAATTTTAAAAAGTACTAGGAGAAATTTTTTTACATAGAACATACTTGGCTCAAAGCTTGGCTCGAGCTCGGAGAGCTGAGTTAGACCTTGGAATTTTCGAGCTCGAAGAGCCTAGAACCGACCTCCAGCTCGGCTCGTATAAGGTAGAGCCGAGCTAGAGCTTACCTGAGCTCGGGCTTGATAGCAGCCCTACATACCAGACACTACTACAATGAGATTTTATTTAATAGTAAATGTGTGGATTTGGTAGATAAAGTTTTTTTTATTGAACAAAAATTATAAATATAACACACTAGTGTAGATTACGCTATGAGCTATGAGTGGGTGTCCATGATGATGAATTGATGTACTACTAATCATGAGTCATAAATGATACACTACATCTATGACTCCAAGTATACAACCTACAAAAGTATACAACAATAACTCTTCACTCTGAGGAACTTTTACCTTTTCCAACCTATGTTTGCTCAACTCTTTGTTTAACCATACTGAAAAATCACTAAACTTATGAAAACAAATGAGAAGACAACAAAAGAAGCATGGACATATACTATATGTCTAAATACTTTGAAAATATTGGAAGTATTAGCAAAAAGAGCCCAAAACTTTTGTTTTAAGGCAAATCGATATACTTTGCTAAAAATCCTAGATGCCTTAAAAAATAAGCTTAAGTCTTATAGGGAATCAATTTTATAAATTTTTGCATATTTTATGATGTTGCTAAGAAATTAGCTTCCATCTTTTAATGTGGTGTCCACCAAAACTTCAAGTAGGATTTTCCATTTTTGGTTAAATTAATGCACAACCAATATCTAAAAAACAAGCTATATGCATTGCTAAGCCTAAAACATGTGGCAGCGTCACCCAACCGAAAATGAAAAGAAACATTACCATTATGGATTCTTGCATCTTTTGCAATGCTCTAGAAGACTAGCTGACATCTTTTGATATAGTGTCCATGAGAACTTCATGTTCGACTCTTTCTTCTATGGTTTACCTAATGCAAATTAACATAAGAAATCCTATCTATTTGTTCTGAAAATCATGTAGAACTACCATGTCTTCAATGCTTGGGCAATGCGCTCATGGAGCATCATTTTCTTTCTTAATTTGGAATTGCGCCTGTTGCACAACGGAAGGTTGACAATATTGCAACATCTAGGCTGCAGGTTCAAGCCCAGCTTACCTATAAAAAAAGGCATTTTTTATTCTTAATTTTGTGCGCAGTTCAGCAGAAAGGTGTCATTTCCTCAAATATATCTTCGAGCAAGAATTGCAGAAGACATATTTTGCTGTAAGCTTTCTAGGAGATATTCAGGCCCAAGTAGTGATGATTCAAAGGATTTTAAAGGAAATTGGGAGTAGTTCTCCTATGGCACATAAGAGCACCACTCAGGTTGGTGACTCCTACAAATTGCAAGCAAAACACTTCCCATTCTGATCTGCCCTCTGTTCTCCTGTGTTCAAGCCTTCTTGATTGATTATGAAACTATCTCGAGAAAAAAAATCTAGTTCCCCATAAATAAATTTCCTAGTAATGACTCCTTTTTCTACCGTAGTAAACTTTCATTTTAGATTACTTTTTACATGGATGCCCTAAATTACTTACTGCAATAGAATTATCAGAATAGTATGGGACAAATATTGCTGACTTATGATGATAGGCCTTACATGCAGTTCCTCCAAAGGTGAGACAAGAATTAGAGTACAATTGAGCATTTAAATTGTAAGATTCTTTTGCTTTTAGGTATAAATTTCTAAATATCTTGGTTCCTTTATTAGTTAGCATTTTCTATTAAGGAAAAAAGTTTATACATTTATTTTTTTTAGATCTATCACCTTTGGGGAAAAAAACACAAAACCAAAAGAGACGACATAACCACATATACAATCATTGATTGTAAGCAAGAAGAAATTAGGAAATTTTTCCAAATACTGTTGACTTATGATGATACGCCTTACATGCAGTTCCTCCGAATGTGAGACAAGAATTAGAGTACAATTGAGCATTTAAATTGTAACATTCTTTTGCTTTTATGTTTAAATTCTAAATATCTTGATTCCTTTATTAGTTAGCATGTCCTATTAAGGAAAAAACTTTATACGCTTATTTTTTTTAGATCTATCACATTTGGGGAAAAAACAAAAAACCAAAAGAGACCACATAACCCCACACATACAACCATTGATTGTAAGCAAGAAGAAATTAGGGAATTTTTCAAGAACGGAAAAATTCAAAAAAATTGAGGAAGAACTAGAATTCAAATAGAACAAAAAGCTGGGAAAATTATTAAAAAGTAAGGAAGATCTAAGATAAAAATAATAATAACTAATGGATCAATGAAAAGTAATGACTTAATCCTAATTTTTAATATTTAAAAAAAATAAGAAATAACAAAATAAATGGGGATTTTTCAAAGAACCAGAATTAAATTGAGGAAAAAAGTCAAATTTAGTCACAGTTTTTTTAAAGCAATTGCAATTTGACAACAATGAATACGGACTAGAGATAAATTATAGTCAAAGGTGCAAGGTGCGCCCAAGGCACCAAAGGTCTCTAAGGCCTATGCGTTAAGGCCAAAAAAGGCTCTTAACTGGTGCTGGTCCCGTACAGACTGGGTAATGGGAGGGGTGGACGGGATGCATGTCTAACCTTTGGCCTTTGTAGGCACAAAGTGGCTGTTCTCTGGAGTCGAATCTGAGTTTTCAGGATTGACAGCCCCAGCCTTTTACCATCATAAATTAGTACCAAGCATGTGTTAAGGCGCACAAGTCACAACCTATTTTAGTAGACGCATTTTTATTTTAATCATACATATTTATAAATTAAAATTTGTTATGCATAAACATTTATATAAAAATAACAACAATCAATCAACTAAAATACAAAAACAAATATACATCATAAACAGTTAAACTCTACGTGCACTAAAATATACAATTGCAACATAGTTAGAAAAAATGATTTGTTAAAATAAGAGCGCAGATTTGTTGGAAATTGCAAATAATTCGGACAGATATATCTGATTTTAAAGTCAGAAATTCCGGCAGATTACAAGAGCTGATAATAAGAGAGTAAAGACCAAATCGGATTGAATCGTGATCTGCTGTAAACTCACATATCTGCATAAAATTTATCAGTTTTTAAAACGAAAATTTAATCCGAACTTATTCACCACAGCAAAATATATATTTTTTTATCGTTACCAAAAATTTAATCCGAACTTCTGCAAACACATTATTCCAGAAATTGAACACGGCATCCTATGCATCACAAATCAAACAGCAATTAAAACAGACAAACAAAAAAAAAACTTGATTTTTTCTATTTTTAGCTTCTCGAGAAATCAAGCAAACTTTTGAAAGGAATCGTGTACTCACATCTACGATCTTTGCAACCGTCGACTCCTTAAAGATCTTAACCCATGGGAATTGCGACGCACTCACAGAAGAGAAGGCTCTAGCAAAATAATCCGCAAATCGCATGAGCTGTATATCCTGCTTTGATTCGTACGAAGCCTGATCCGATCAAAGAGTAAAATTGATCAAACACGAAACTTCAAGAAAAATAGAAAACAATAAAACCCTAACTAAGATCAAAGAATTGTGAACTTACAGAGATGTCAACAAGGTGCGCAGCGAGATCAGACTCATCAATTTTAGATGCAGCATCAGCGACGGAAACCTTCGGTTTCTTGGGCTTCTTCTGCTTAGGCTTCTTCGTTTCAGTTCCACTTTCCCCATTGCCTACGGCGATTTCTGAATCGCTCTCGTCAGATGAACCAGCAGGGAGGGGTTTTGATTTTGGGGCGGATTCGGCAGCGGCGGCCGCAGCGGCTCGCTGAGCTTCTAACACGCGGCGGCGGCGATCATCAGCTTGTTGCTCGACGGAACGGAAAACGTTGCCGTTGGGATGGAATTTCTCGGGATCGGCGCCAGGATCTGTCACCTTCGCCGCCGGTTTTCTCTGGCGTTTTGGGTAGGTTACCTTTTGCCAGCCATGGTTATTTGCATTGCTGTTGGTGCTTTCGTCTTCTTCGTGGGGAGAAGATTCAAAGGGTTTTTCGTCCATGGCGTTATTGGTTTTTTTTTGTTCTTTTTTTTTTGAACTCTTTGACGACGGAGAAAGCGAGGCTGCGAGAGAGAAGAGGGTCGGAGGAATCAGAATTGTCGTCGGAAGGGGTTTTTAATTGGGGTGCTGTATTTATTGACCCTTGGTTTTGGGTTAATCACAGGAATGGCACGCTGCTTTTGTTAATTATCGTTTCTTTATTTGGCGTGTTGGCAGGGTATGCGGTGGCCGTGCGTCAAACCCGGAAGGGAAATAATGACACGAGAATCGGGGTAAATTTGGTTATAGATAAGTGATCAATTTTACTGGTATAAAATCACGTAAATACCCCTAATGTTTAATGTTAATATTTTAAGGGCAGCTCCTTAAGCACATATGAAAATTATTTCCAGACCTACGTACAAAATCAATTTTTTTATTTTACATGCTACACGTTTCAAAAAGTGACCTAAAAATCAAGAAACACGATACACGATGTCATAAATAATATTTTTATATTA
The DNA here is from genome assembly GCA_021018995.1 of Chloranthus sessilifolius. NCBI lineage: Eukaryota > Viridiplantae > Streptophyta > Magnoliopsida > Chloranthales > Chloranthaceae > Chloranthus > Chloranthus sessilifolius. The sequence continues at coordinate 24,497,099 of CM037584.1, read as the reverse complement.
AAATTTATTTAAGATATTAAGCTTAAATACTATAAAAAGTATAGAACTTTCTTTCTATTCCCATAACACTATTTTATGTGATGATTTTGTGAATAATTATCACAGTATGTCTAAATCCCTCTATCCTATTATTACTAATATTTTTATTTTTTAATAATTAATATTAAAGATCTTTGATTGAACGATGTATAATTGATTTATAGCTATAATTATTTAACTAAGATATGTACTAATCATGTCCAGTCACTTGTACGGTTTAAATTAATTTTAAATATTTATTACATAAGATAAGTATAATAAATATTTTTTAATGATATAAAATCAAATGCCTATTTTAATAATGTAAGATCATTTAAAAGATTATTTTCATTTCACATTATCTAATCGAGATGCAAGACGTCTTGCTCTCGGGACTCTTCGAGACAACTCAGAAATCCTCATACCTTAGCTTAGCATAGGTGCCCTAATTAATTTCATAACCAGCTACCCATTTTCTAATCCTGTTCTGTATTTAATATATATTTATTCATTAGGGGAACTGGGTGGCATTTCAGACACATTAATGATTGGAGATTGGATCTCATGTATTTGTATATCCTTGAAATCATTGTTAGTAAGCTTTTGACCTTACATTGGGTGGGGAGTGAGGAGAGGATCACTTCCAAAAGTGAATGTACGATTAGGCGTTTAAAAATCTAAGGCCAACGCACTTTTATATCCGTTCACCATTCCACAACTTTTACTTGGTTTTAGCTTCAAAATATGCTGCTGCTCCTGGAATCATTTTGTCGACAGCTTGCTTTCGCAAATTTTAATACGCTTAAATAAATCCTCGTCAATGGAGTCTTAATAAGAACTATTGTAGATCGTTGTTTTCATGTAGCTTAGGGTCTATATTAAAGTGCTGTGATTAAATGATAAAGATCCTAATGGATTAGTTATTTAAGCTAAATGAAGATATAGGGTAGGGTCTATATTAAAGTGCTGTGATTGAATGATACAAATCCTAATGGATAAGTTTTTTAAGCTAAATAAAGTTTACATTACGAAACGGATGCAGTCATGATTTTATCTTGGAAATCTAAGACATTGGATAGGGTCGAGATGCGAGATGTCTCGTAACTTGGAGAGACGTATTCGCAAATACGTGGTGACACTAAAAAATTGTGTCTATATGATTTTTACCTTATTAAAATATGTGTTTGATCTTATAACATAAAAGTACACTCATTGTTATGCCAAGTGGCACAAATACCAATCTAAATCCCATCATTAGAATATATTCAGTTAAATAATCACCTTCATATTGAGATGCAAACCGTCTGATCAATGAGCTTCATTACTAATCATTAAAAAAAATGATAGACATTAGAAATACACAAATCTAGACAAAGCATGATTTTCATTGAGAGGTGATCACATAGATCGGATACAACCTAGGGTGGTATCAAAATTAATTGTGTCACGATTCTTTAACTCTCAATTATTTACTCGTATAATATCTTTACAAGTTCATCCGTAAAAATGCAAGCGTCGTCTCTACAACTGATAGTTCCACTATTAACATTATTGATTGCTTGGAATATACCTTGAGATTATGGTCCACCTATCAGACAGTCAAATATTGATTCCACATGGAACATATCCCCAAAAGAGACCTGATAACTCTTCTCATAGTATGCCATGATCACAATCACATTGGGGATATGCGTCACATAGAATCAACATTTGACCGTCTAATATGTGGGTCATGATCTCAAGATCCCTTGAATGAAATACTAGGACAAAAAATGTTTTCCATCATCTAATTCAAGTCAGTCATCAGTTTTAACGGTAGAATTATCAGTAACAAAGATCCAATATTTGGTTGCAAAAACCAGTACTCTAAATAAAATCGGGTCATGTACTCCTATGTCAACCATGTGACCTAAAAATATCTTGATGAGGCTGTTGACCAATGTCAATGGTCATATTTTCTTAGGAATGATATTATTATAAATGAATTTATCTCTAATGAGCCAACATCATTACATACAATTATAAGGTAAGCCACTACAAAAATATAAGACTATTAGCGGCAAAACACTGCCGCTATTAATAAAAACACTATTAAGACTATTAGGGGAAAAGTTATTAGCAGTAATTTTTGGCTGCCGCTAATAGTCTTTTTTTTTGTAGTGAGCTATTGTGAGCGTGTTGTTTGGCGCGACGTGCCTGTCTACAGTGCTTGGGCACCACTACGTGTGCAGTCAATTACACCAGTCACATAAGATGCCCGTAAAATTATCTACCAAAAAGTGTCCATTGTATAACACTGCCCCTCACAAATGTCTCATAGGCTGGTAGTCCAAAAAATTACACAACTGATAACCACCCGAGCATTCGATGTTAATTTTCAAATCCGGCTTCGTATGTAATTTATATGGGAAAATAGCTCCCGACCAGAGTGGTGTTTAAATGATTTAGCACCATTATATTTATAACATTTGTCTCACACCTTGAAGTGCAATTTATCATTATCCCATGTGGTGTACATCTTGATGGATTAAAATTGTTGAAGCGGCAATCCATCCTTGTAGCATATCTTAACCCAAAAAGGCGCACCTATAAGTCGATATGAATTGATGAACTTTGATATTAGGCGTTCAAATTAAAAACAATGATTGGTATTATAATCAATAGATCCGATGATTCGAATTGCTCAAAAAGTTTGATATTTGGACCCATTGCCCTATGTTATATAATCTAATACTTAACTATTAATGGTACTTAATCATTTAAACACAAAATTGGTGTTGAAATGGTACCGTTATTTGCACCCCTTACAGGGGTTGGCGTTTCAGACGCATTAATGATGAGAGATTGGATCCGGGATTCGTATCTCCCGAAAATCTAGATTAGTCAGTTTTTGATAGAATTTGTGGAGATAAAAAAAGCACTTTATATTACGATAAAAAGGCACTTTATGTGGTCTACGGTTGTACCGGGTGAGACTTTGGAGAAGATCACTTCCAGAAGTACATGTAGGATTAGGCGTTGAAAAACCTCACTCCAAACGCACTTTTTATCCATTCGACAACATATACTTGTTTGATGCCGTTATTTTTAATTCAAGATTCTTCTTTCTTAACCTTTCGTTGCACCTGCTTAAACGTATCACATAGATTATTTTTTTCTGGATTTTATATTTTTAACTCAAGATTCTTCTTTCTTAACCTTTGTTGCACCTGCTTAAAATTATCACATAGATTATTTTTTATCTCGATTTTATACACATTAGATCGTCAGTTCATGGTTCTACTATCAAATGGTAAACTGAGTTGAGAAAAGAAGAATATTGGGTTATAAATAAAGATAATCTTCTTTTTAGCTTAAAAATATGCTACTAGCTAGCACCATTTCGTACCAAAGCTGTCTATAGCAAGTATTAATTAATACCCTTAAAATGCTTGTAAGTGAAATCTTAATGAGATTTAATATGAACGGTTATTTTACTGTATAGTAGGATTTACATTGAAATGGGCAGCGTGCATAGATCCTCTGATGGGCATGTTCTTTCACATGATTTACTTATATGAATATTGGGTAAAGTAGGATTTACTTAAATGAAGTTTCACATGATTTTCAACTCCGCGGACTCACTTATAATTTTAAATCTCGAAAGTTTGAGAGATGGAATTCACTGTAAGGGTGAGACGAAAAATGGTGTTTAAATGATCTTATATCATTAAAATATGTGTTTGATCTAGGGTGTCAAAATCGGTATCGGTCTATGGAGGACCGATACGACTCGGCCAATCCCAATATGTATCGGCCTATTTAAAAAAAAAAAGAATAAAAAAAATAGAGATATCGGCCAATACGGGCCAGTATCGACCGATACCAATACCGAGTTGAGATACCGATACATATCGATTTACCGATAAACCAACACGTATCGGTATCAGCCGATTTTTTATACCATGATTTAATCTTACACCATTAAAGCATACTTCAGTTTTATGCCATACATAGATTTGTGATCAATCTAAATAATCCAAATGCTTGTCCATCAATGGGACATATTTCAGTTAAAGAATCACACCTATAATAAGATGCATGAGTTTTAATATTAGATGTTAATAAATGAGAACAATGGCATATATTAGAGTACAGAAATTTGGATAAGACATAATAGTTGTTCACGGGGCCATCACACAAATTGGATCAAAGTAGTCAAATATCGGTCTATATCAGGTCATATAAGCTGATATGTATCTAATTTGAACAGATACTATACCAAAAATGGCCTTTGGGTATATATTTTTTAATATCTTAAAATAAATAAAAATGAACTTAAATAGCACCGATTTAACCGATACATATCCGATATATCTGGGACGTATCTGCTGGGCGGGTATACCGATATCAATCAGTTATTAAATCTTTGCTTATGAGTTATGCATTACTGGGTGAACCATCAACCTTGTTCATGGTCCAAAAAAGTGCATCGTCATGAAATATCAAGCTCATTGTCGAGGGTGAATCTGTCATGAGCGTTTGAGTCACTAGTGGACGGCTCATTGAAGACAAATTCTTTATTAATACATGTGCTTTATTAGGAGTGTATTCGATTCAGTTTAATCGGTTTTGGACCAACACTACAAACCAAATTGGTCCTAATTGGTTTTTAGATTTACAAACCAAACAAAACAGTCCAACTCTTAAACCAAACCAACCCGATTCAATTCTGTTCGGTCGGTTTCGGTTTCCCTATAAATTCTACTTGCACATCAAAATTTTCTCAACTTCTCAACCGATTTTCCTAAAAGTTCTACTTTACCGCTTTAGGATTTAGGAGTAGGCTAAAGACAAGGATAGGGTTTTATATAAAAATATGTATTTTACTTAAATGTCCTTTAAAATTAATCAAAATCTCCGCCTATATATATATATATACAAACTACATTTGGTTTCGTTTCGGCTCGGGGAGGCTTGGAATCAAAATCAAACCCAAACCGGTACCTGTCCAAATCGGACCAAACCCGACGGTTTGATTCGGTTTGGTCGGTTCGGTCCAAAAAATGCACAGCCCTATGCTTTACAATTTTTTTTGTTTTTACCTTCACTTACCGGTTACCACACTTATTTGCAAGTAGAGCCATTACAACCAAAGATCAAAATTCTTGGTATCATTTCAGTTTCGGAGGAGACCGAAATTTCGGCCGAAAACCAAAATTTCACCAAAATTTTGGGTCCTATACAAAAATGACCAAACTTTCGGTCCAAATTATCTTTTTGGTGGGGACTGAAATCAATAATTTTGGCTGAAATTTTGATCCTTTATTACAACCCCATGTGGCATGTCTTTGAGCAATCTAAACAATTAAATTTCTTGCTTATAATTTTATAATTTTTAGGCCCTCAATTACGAAGGGTCGTGTTTATTTTTTAAAATGAGGTAACATCGAAGTGGGAAAAAATAATAAATAAAATAAAATCAAAGTACCTTGATTAAAAAAAAATGTAGGAGGGTTGCTGGCATGTTCATGTAGGGACGGACCAAAGTCAACATCGTGTTTTTTTTATTAAGAATAATAAGAACATTTGGTAAGCATTTATAGACGAATTTGTCTACAATGAGCCAAATGTGTCATTTAAAAGTCTAAGTCCATGCGCTCGTGCTCTCGACCTTGGAGAATGCACGACACTTTAAAAAGATAAAAGGAAAATTATAGACGATAGATAATTTTATCGTTCAATATGATTTGCTTGAGATTAATTTTGAATTAATGTAAATTACGAAAGCAATAATTTTCTAACAAATAACATACAGTAAAGCAAGTGACGATTATTTTCACCACATGCAGCTAGGCACAATGCCTTTGAAATGAGTAACTCTTGTTTAGTGCTCATGGTGGGAGACTAAATATGCGGGCGGTGTCGGAATGTCAACTTTCGATATCGCTCGGTTTGTCACCGTTTTGGTTATAATGTAACTCGATCTTATGGTACAACGGTTAAATAAGCCGATTATAGGAAGCCTCCGAGGAGGAACTCACATCAAGTCATCCTAAATGAGTCTCAGAGACGAGACGTTCAACGTGGTTGGTCGATAGCGGGGGTCAACAAAAGCCGAATGGTGGGTATTACGAAGGATTTTTCCGGCCATTGTACTACACATTCCTTTGCAGAAACCATGAGACTTAATTTGATTGACTCACCGGACCAGAGTGGAACCCCAAGCGTCCACTCTTTTCCGACTGATCAGTAAGTCGCGGGGCTGTTAGTTTTGAATCGGATCAGTTGCGCTCGCTCGCTCTAAACCTTCAACATTATTGGGTGATCATTCATGCTAATAAAGATTCGTTATCATTATTGTCGATAATCAAATGGATCACACACAAGTGGATTGCTATTGAACGACCTATAGCATCCTCTATTTCTCCCACTAAGTTCCTACTTCTGTTTAAGGACGAGCTGGGAGCTAAGGATCTCTGCAACTCTAAATATTTCTACATTCTTGATTGCCCAGTGGAGTGTCGGCCTTGGGAACTGACGGTGGGAGATGTCCAAGTCCATAGGGAGAAAGATGGGGTTTGACTCTGCATCTTTGGGCTATTGGTTCATGCTTGGTCCCCCGAGGTCTTCAAAGGGACTGGGGATCGGTGTGGACGCTTCATCCTGGCGAACAGACTCACTGCCGACCTCTGGGATACGGACCACGCCCGAATTCTCGTCGATGTCTACTCCATGGACAACATCCAAGAACATGTGACGTGCTGGTTGGAGGCCAAGTTTGTCAACTCTTCATAAAAGTGTTGAGACTGGAGCGGCTGAAGATCCCGCATCAGACGTGTGAAACGGCTCAGGGGTCCCGGGACACTGATGTCAATATCGGTGGTGCTCTCACAGAAGTAGCTCACCCGCTCTACGACCCAATCGAAAGGGGTGTGGCTTCGACCACCGGATGTCAGCGAGAGAAGCGGAGAGGGGTGTGTCCACGTACCAGTCGCACTGTTTGGGCCCACATATCCGGACGACCGCGACAGTGTGGGGTAGAGCTCCTCCTCGAACTCATCGGACGACTCATGAGTTGGTGTTGAAAGCTTTGGAAGGGCCAACCGACAGTGGGAGTCCTATCATTTCCAGATTTGAGGAGGGAGAAGTGGCGGAGGAGGCCTCTGCTGATAGCTAGATCGTGGTCGGAGATGATAGTAGGAGAGGGTTTCTTCAAGCTCCAGTAGATCTTACGACACCTGGCGTCTCGACGGCTGAGATTGACCAACCACTTCGGACCGAAAACTGTCGGCAACAGCCGCTACCTCTGGAATTTCTGTTGTCCGATCAGTCGGCTGAGGACATCGATAGCGGTGATGGTTGGGATCCCATGGCGGTGGAGGCTGGAAACTTGCTTTCTTTGGAAAAAACCAGAGGAAAGACTAAAGGGTTCAAAGTGTATCACCGAAAGAGGAAGAGTTTATACCCCTACGTTAAGCAGGCATCTAGTGGATGGGTGACACGTAGTTTGCATCGAGGACTGAGCGCAGCCAGGATGGTGACACATCACCACCTAGAAGCTTCGCATGCACGGAAGCCGACAACTTATACCCCAAGAACCAGATGTTGCGTTGACCTTGAAACCTATATTGGGACGAGACTTGGGTACACCGCTGTCGTGACACGTGGAGGCCCGAGCGTTAGTGGAGCACATGTGATCGATGGCATGTTGTTACGTTTGGGCTATTGGGCCACTTTTAATGTCGGGTTTACGGGTCATATGGATGGGGCAGACGTCAATGGGGCGTGGGGGACCGAGACAATTACTGTTGGGCCTTTCAGGAGTTATATGAAGGGCGTGGGGTTATTTTCGGCAATGCTGAACCCCTGAGGATGTCGATGCCTGATTCCGTCTTCCCCCTTTCGCTGGAGGAGATGACTTGTTGTTCGGAGGTTCCCGGTCATCATGATTCTCCGGCTCCAGAACCTAAAGATTCCCACGGATGGCCTCCCCGATTAGGTGAGACGGATTACTTGGATATCGATAATCTACTCCGGGTGGGACGGCAGCTTTGTATGACCTTCAGAGGCACGAAGGAGGCACTGCGGGAGGTTTTTCAATCCATTGTGGTGGCTCGCAGTGAAGGTAGGAAAAAAAGGTGGACGGGTGCGCGGGAACTTGTGCAATTGCATTGGGGGATGACGGACGGGAAGGGGAGTGGAAAGGTTTGAACCCATCGCGGTTCTAGGGTAGGATTTTGTAGTTTCTACCATGAAGATGCTCTCTTGGAATGTGAGAGGTATTTGCGATGGCTCGAAGTGAGTCAGAGTCAAGAGCCTTATAGATTCGACCCGACCGACTATCATTATTCTTCAAGAGACGAAATGTGGTGCTTGTGACGGAGGCAAAGTCGCCTCAGTACTACCTGGTAAGAACTGGGAATGGATTGGAGTGGACTCATGTGGAGCGTCGGGAGGTATCCTAGTGGCGTAGAGGCTATCTATGTTCGATAAAATTGAGGAAGAGGTGGGTGTTTTCTCTGCCTTGGTGGTCCTTCAGAATAAAGATAGCAATCGTTGATGGACCTTCTCTAGCATCTACAAGCCGACGGATGCGTCCATTCGAGGGGAATTTTATGAAGAGCTGGATGGGGTGACGGCTAGGTGGGATTATCCGATTTGTCTGGAAGGAGATTTCAATGTGATAAGATGGAGCCACGAACGAAAAGGGGGTCCCCCCTGATGTCGTTGTGATGACGAACTTCAAAACTTGGATTTCTGATTGGGACATGGATGATGTGCCCTTAACTGGGTCCCGTTTTACTTGGTCTAATCTCCAAGACCGACCCTCCCTTAGCAGATTAGACCGTTTTATATGCAACATTAAGTGGATGGCGATGTTCCTAGCTGCCAGGCTGGAATGTCTACCCAGGGCGGCCTCTGATCATCACCCGGTGCTGTTGACTTGTGCTGTGAGGGGGGTTGGCCTGTCTCCATTCAAGTTCGAAAACATATGATTGTTGGACGACCGGTTTCGCACTGCGGTACCGGAATGGTGGAGAGAGTTCAATCCGACAAGAACTGCAGCCTACAGATTTACTTCGAAACTAAATCAGATTAAGATAAAAGCCATCAAATGGAACAGAGAGGTGTTCGGCAATCTTAACACTAGTAAAGATACGATTCTCTCCAGACTAAAGGAACTCGACGGTGTGGAAGAAACCAGGGATCTTACACCCATGGAACATGATGAAAGATCCCAGAAAAAACAGACTTTCAACTCTATTTCCAGAGCTGAAGAGGTGGCTTGGAGTTAGAAGGCGAAGGTCCGATGGCTGAAAGAAGGCGATCAAAATACAAAATTCTTCCACGCGATAGCCAATGCCAGGAATAAAAAGAATTACCTAGGCTCTGTGAGAGTGGAGGGGGTGATGTTAGTCGATTACGATCAGATTCCTGACCACATTGTCTGATTTTATTCAAAGTTGTATGAGGATGAGGGTATGATGCAGCCCGAACTTGACGACGTTCTATTCAATACGATAACGACTGATGAAAGTGATGAGATCGAAAGTCCGTTCCAGGTTGATGAGGTCTGGAACGTTATAAAACAAGGGGGGTAAACAAGTCGTCGGGTCCTGACGGTTTCACCTTGGAGTTCTTTCAGGCGTTCTGGTTGTTGGTCAAAGACGAGATGATGGAAGTGTTCAACGAGTTCCATAACACCACTTTTATTAGGCGTTACCTCAATTTGAAGTTCATCACTCTCATTCCTAAGAAAAAAGGGGCCCAGGACCTCATTGATTTTCGCCCGATTTGCCTCATCAATTGCCTATACAAGATCCTAGCTAAAGTGCTAGCTAACAGACTCAGGCCATTCATGGGGAAAATCATCTCTGATTCGCAAGGGGCTTTCGTGAAAGGGAGACAGCTGGTGGATCGGGTGGCGATCGCCCACGAGGTTATTCATTCCGCACATTTGGATCGGGTTCTAGCAGCTCTTTGGAAGGTGGATATGGAGAAGGCGTATGATCGTATCAGCTGGGTTGGCCTAGACTATATGCTTCGAATGTTTGGGTTTGGCGGGAAGTGGAGATCCTGGATGCGGGGGTGCTACTCTACTCCCTTGTTCTCTATGCTGATTAACGAAACACCGGCAGACTATTTCAAGAGCTCATGGGGCATCCGGCAGGGAGATCCCCTCTCCCCCTTTCTCTACAATCTGATGGGTGAAGCTTTGGCGGGCCTCATGTCTGATGCGAGATATTTAAACCTCATTTCAGGAATCAGAGTTGGAGCTCATGATCGATCCATCGCGATTCAACAATATGCTGATGACACCATTCTCTTTGGTAAGGCTACTGTAGAAGAATTCAAGAACTTGGTGGAGGTGCTTATCGTGTACGAGGCGATTTTGGGGCAACACATTAATTTTCACAATTCTAAGATTACGGGCATTCGGACGGATAATAATACCCTACAGCTATTGACGTCTACAGTCAATTGCGAAAGTCAAGATCTGCCGATAAAATATCTCAGATTGCCTTTAGGCCTGTAGAATCTAAAAGCTAGGTCCTGGGAGCCGGTGATACAACGGTTTCAGTAGCGGCTATCTACCTGGAAAGGCAAATTTCTTAGTAATGGTGACCAGCTTATTCTTCTCAAAGCCGTCCTTTCAAGCCTCCCGATCTTCAATTTGTCAATGTACAAATGTCCGGTTGGTGTCTTTCTTCGGATCAAACAGATCCAGCGTAATTTCCTTTGGGAAGGGTCAGGTACAGAGAAAAAATATCACCTTGTGAATTAGGACACCTGTTTTCTTCCGTAAAGTTGTGGAGGTTTGGGTATCCGTAGCGTCAAATGGACTAACATAGTCCTGCTGGGCAAGTGGTTTTGGCAGGCTGGAAATGCGGATGAAGCGGACAACTTGTGGAGAAGGGTTCTGGTGGAGAAATACGGGCTGGCTGATCATAATTGGGGTGTTAATTATTCCGCTACTAGAGGTACTTCTTTATGGTGGAAAGAAATCTATGGTACTTGGAAGTGTTTTTCCAAAGGGCTTCGTTTCAGCTGGGGTTGTGGCACTTGGATAAACTTCTGGGAGGATAGCTGGGTAGAGGAGGGGACTCTTAGGCAGGTTTTCCATAAGGTGTATTCCATAGCTTTGAATCCATTTGACCAAATTACCGACTTTGTCTCCGACAGCAATGGGTTTCGAGTGTGGGAAGTTGTCACCCGTCGAAATCTGCGCCCTGATGAAGAGGATGAGTTTGCAAGTCTCTTGCAGAAACTTTACGATATGCAACCGAATTCTCATACTCAAGACTGTCGAACATAGGCTCCCAGCAAAAATGGCATGTTCAATGTCAAATCTTACTATTGGATGCTGACGAGTCGTCAGCTTATCAAGTTCAAAGGGGCCACGCTCTGGAAGACTAATATCTCGCTTAAGATTACATATTTTGCCTGAACTCTATTCAAAGAAAGACTGCTTACGATGGATGTCCTCATTCGTAGGCGGAAAAATATCTCGGACTGTTGTGTCATGTGCACTAAAGAGGAGGAATCAACAACACATTTATTCATCCATTGCGACGTGGCCTTTGAGATTTGGAGTATTGTCTTAAAGCTATTCGATATGAGGTGGGTCATGGCTGCTAGGCCATATGATTTTTACCTCTCCTGGAATTCGGTTGATATGGAGAATCAGTTAATGAATTCTTGGAGAGTGTCCTTCTTCGTTGTCATATGGAGTATCTGGAAGGAAAGGAATTTACAAAATTTTGATCAAAAGAAGTCTAATGTGAGATTCATTGTTAAGGCTGCCAAAGATCTAGTTACTCATTAGCTTGCTGTTGATGTTGATCCGAATTCGGATCCTTGGGACCCGAGGTAAAGTCTGTGTAACGTGGATGATATCATGTTGAGGGGAGTGTCTGTTGTTTTTGTTTTTCTATTTTTTTTTCTGCTATGTAGTTTTCCTTGGTTGGTAGTCTCGGGGTCCCCGGGACCTTTCGTTGTATTGTTGCTTCCAACACCTTGTTGGCTTTTCAATATATTTTTATTATCGATCGAAAAAAATATTTTACAGACAACTTATGTAATGCGACATCAATCAAATTATGCCACATAAAAAGTGTCCACTGTATAACACTGTCTAAGATAGAAATACATGCATCATAATTCAAAATATTCTACAACTAACAAGATTTCAAACTCGTTGCCCATGGAGAACCTCTAATGAGTCGTTGACTCATGGCATATACATTCTTTATTAATATATTTGGACCGCTCATTATATAAAAATTCTTTATTAATAAATTTGATTTATATTTATATTTTATAAATTTTAATGCTTCACTTGAATGGCCAGTGACTATGCGTCCAAATCAAGTGGGCACCATATGGTACCCATCGCAAGGACCAAGTGTCGCGACACCTTAGAAAAGATTGATCATTCACTGTTGAAATTGTGGTCAAAGGTGCCAAAAATCCATACATTAGATTGGTTGAACGACACCTTATCTTTGACCTATTAAACAGAGGTAAAAAAAAGTTAAAAATAAACAAATTAAAATCACATGTCCGATGACTAATCAATCCAAAATGAGTGTTGTTTTGGGTTGATCATGCCACAGGACAAGTAACTTGGCGTCCGCATGCAACTCGCTACGGCTGCGTCCTGACTCTAGCAACCATTGGCTGTATGTCACATCAAGTAGACTTTTAAGTCATTTGGCATGACATGAAGCCAATGGTTGCTAGAGTCATGAAAATATATTTCATGACTTGAGATATATGATCATTTTCTATATATATAACAAGAGACTGGCCTACCATTACCCCATTATAAGAAGAGTTGTGAGAACCCATGTGACACATGTTTAAGTAATCTAAACAATTAAAGTGGTAGCTCATATGTTGTGCAACCGTGGATTTTTGACGATCCTGCCGCACGACGATGCACTCGTTATAAATATTTAGAGTCGTCACTCGGAGCTTTTGGTGTCCCAGAAAATCTAGATCAATTTTATAAGCACCGAAGTGCTACAAATATGACTCTGAATCCGGTCTACGCTAAAGGTTCTTGGGTAGGGGCTTCGGTTATCGATTGGGAAGGTGTTAGACGCCCAATCAAACTGCTTAATGCAGTCTTTACTTATGGCCAAAACAAAAATGATATAAAAGAAATAAAAATGTCTTTCTCTTGCCCAAAGGGCCTTAAAATCCTATTTGTGTCCCTCCATTCCTACCAAAATTCGGTGGCGTAACGGCACAAATGAGAGGATGGAGGAAGAATCAAGAAGGTAGAGGAGTAGAGGGGAGAGCCAGAGCTCTCGTGCCTTTGTTGCACCTCTATGGAGCCTTGCGTTGGCTTGTTTCAATCAGCTTTTGATGGCTTGGTGATGGATTCTAACACCTAGGGGGAATAGCTAAGAGATAGAGAAGGGAGGCTATGGGGTAGCATACACCTAAACTAAAGCTTTTTGATAAAAGGTTAAGGTTTTAAGGAGGTTTTAATGTTTTGGAATTTGTAAGTAAAATGGTGCACTAGGGGAGAGAGAGAAGGGGTTCTTTAATCTCTAATTTGCAAAAAATTTCAAGCCTTTGTAAAGGGAGGGGTGCCTTTCTATTTATAGGAAAAAGAGAGGTTTGGAGGGTGCTTAGAGGCTAACTTGGATTAGCAATTAGATAATCTAGCCAACTAAGGTTTCCTAAGGTTCTTGGAGCCTTGAAATGTGTGAAGAGATGCTCCAATGGTGGATGATAGAGTGGGGCTTTAAACCACTTAAGGGGTTACACATAGATAGTAAATGAGTGCAATAGAACTATCAAAACACGCCCCAAAGGTCAAGATGGTCAACAATTTAAACCCTAATCTCAAATTTCGAGGTAAAAACTCATAGGTATTGTTCATAAGTCTGGCGTAACTAATAGATGCGCCAGACATATATACAGTAATACAGTATTGCACAGTGGTTTTGGGAAGTTGACTGCCCACGGGGGGACCTACTCATAACTGGCGCAACTATTAGTTGTGCCAAGTCATTTCTGGGGAGAAATGTCTTGGCGCAAGTAATACTTGCACCAAATCCCAAAGGGGAATTCCACATAATTACACTTCTGCCCTTGAGCTTCGGAATGCCGTAACTTCTTGCATACAGCTCTGATTGGGGTGATCCTTGGCTTGTTGGAAAGCTGGGGAATTCTTTTTTTCAATGGTATAAAATTCGATCATAGTAGAAGGTCACAGCTAGTCCCGGTGCACCACTATTCATCCATCGCTCGGGAAAGCTTGGTTTAGGTCCGAAATGGTTTCTAAGAATTAGGGAAGGTTCCTAAGGGATCTATAGTGATTCCTAAGGGTTTGGAATGACTCCTAAGGTTTCAGAAGGGTTCCATATATGCCATCAAAAGCTCGGAGATGCGCCTCTCTTGAACTGTGTCTCGATTGGGCCTTAGGCCAAATTTGAGTGTCTACATATGTTGAATTCAAATGGGCCCAAAAAGTATTTATTCGGTATTATAAGCCGTCCTATCTACGCAAGCTAGTGTGGATGGTTGTCTACACTTTTTAAAATTGGATAATATTAAAGTGCACCAATGATAAATCTAATCATTTTATAGGCATGATTCTTAGGTTGAGTCTTGTGCTAATGATAGAGTTGTGATAAGTCTACTGAAAAGACACTATTAGACCTTGAATCTATGTTTTATAGCTCGAAAGTTAAGTCATTTAATGTGTTTTTGTATAATTTTAGTGATTTGCCTGAAAATAAGTTAAGCATAAAGTATCCCAAAAAGTGAAAGTTAGTTATACGAGATTAAGAGCTCAAAAAATTGTGAAATGGAAACAGAACATGGAGTATAAAGCCTCTCAGGTCACCCAAACAAGCTCCGTATTCACCCGAGAAAGTTCGGGCCATCCAAAAATTGTTCAAATAGCATACTCGCCCGGGTGAGCCCCCCGAAGTCGCTTGAGCGAGCAGAGCGTAGAAATCCCTTATATTAAGTCCGATCTAACTTCTATTTTTATTCAATTCTCATTTGAGGCTTCTATATAAAGACTTTTAGGGTTTTAGTTTCAGTATCTAGGATTTTGTTATTAGCTTTTCGAGAGAGAAAGAGAGAAAGAAAGGATTGAAAGTCAAAATTTTAGAAGATTGTTATTAAATAATTAATTTCATTTAATTTAAGATGTCTTCTTCTAAATTTCAGGTTTGCATTCTCTTTTCTTTGTCAATAAGTAGCTAATTTTCTCTTTGTATTAGGGTTTAGTGAATCTCATTTGGGGCTATGCTTCTATACACATAAATCATGAATATGGTTGGGGATTTGTATGTTTTAAATGAAGATAATAGTTCTTGCCATTGATTCTATTAGATCTGCTAGTGCATTGACAATCACATTAAATTTGGATTTTATTGTGATGTAATATTTGTTGGATACACTGATGAATGATTTTAAGTATAATTATTGAATTTACTTAATTGTCTAATTAGTTGTAGCAGTAAGATTGAATTCTAAATTGTTATGTGGGTTGTGTGGAAAGGAGATATAGGTTCTGGATAGTAGGATTTAAATCACTACAAAAAATAAGACTATTAGTGGCAGCCAAAAAATGGCGCTATTAACAAAAAACTGCTGCTAATACGCTTGCCGCTAATAGTCTTTAATAGGTTTTTGTTAATAGCGGCAGTTTTTTGCTCCAAAAAACTGCCGCTAATAATCTGTTTTTTTGTAGTGAATTTTTAATACAATTTTATGCAATTGTTACTTTTTTAATTAAATCAATAATTATTTTACTTTATGGATTAGATTAGGATTATTTCTATTTGCTTAGCTTTAGTTATCTACCTATTTGATTGTTTATACAGTAGTCTCTATAGATACAACCTCGCAATTTGCCTTAACTATACTATCAATCAATTCGTGCCTTTTGTGAGTGAAATAAAGGTATAAAAAATATCTAAGAAGTTGTAAGGTGGACTGCTTGGATTTATTAAAGACATACGGGGGGTGTAACGTAAAAGTGTATTGCCATGGCCGTGTCTATATACAAAAGCAGTAATAAGAGTCGCAATCAAAGATGTAGAGACATGGCCTAAATGGGTGCTTCTCATGGCAATATATGTGGAAAGTGGTCATGAGAGTTGGTTGCTCTTTATTAGGCTGGTGTTATTGTCACACCTCCTTATGCTGTAGCCACCTCGCTTAAGAAAAAATTTATTACACACCAATTATTTTTATTCACACACCAATTAATGAGAAAATTAAAAAATTCTACCCTTCCCTTATTAGAGTGGCACTAATACATCTCCAGTTAAAAAATAGAAAAAACAAATAGAGGAGAATGGAGAGGAAGAATACAAATAGAAGAGAACGGAGAGGAAGAATGTTTTATACTCGTGAAGTGAAGATGGTGTTGTGATTTTAATCTTGTTTTACTCGCAAGTGCACGAATCGTGATGTAGTCAGTGGGTACAGAGTATGAGATCATTCCCATGAAGATTGGTTAGAAAATTTAAAAGAGGAAATAATAATCAACAAAGAAACTACCACATATTAAGCACAATATTTAAACTAGTTTTATAATTATGAGAGTTTGATGGATGAGATAAACACTAAACAATAAATTACAATTTAAACAGATAATGAAAGATAAGGATTGAGATACTAAATCCTCCCATCGTAGGTTTATCATTCATAAAATACAAATCTGTAGATTAAGATATGAGATCCTCAAAAGATATCTACGTGGGAGCACTGACCCTAAATACACATGAGTTCTAAATTGCAGATCTGAGATCACGGAGATGTATGATTAACATCCTATGAGTATATGATTAACACTCACACCTCAGATAGTATTCATAACTTAATCTCTGGGGTAAATTCCACACTACCGATCTAAGATCACGGAGATGTATGATTAATATCACATGAGTGTATGATTAACACTCACACCTCAGATGGTAATCAAAATTTACTCCTAAGGTAAAGTCACACTACCGATCTAAGATCACGGAGATGAATGATTAACATCTCATGAGTGTATGATTAACACTCACACCACAGATAATAATAGAGCTTAACCCTGAGATGGACAATAATTAGGATAAAATCATCATTGCATAGCTGAAATCATAGGGCATGATTAGCTCCTAGATCTCAGACCGCAATCAGATTATATCCATGTCAATAATAACATTAGGGCCCTTAAAAGAATCTAACATCTCAACCATAAATTTATACTATTATAAATGAATATCTCGGATGGGGTTTATTAGATCCCCATCCTCAATGAAACTAGCCACGCATGATTGACATAAAAGGCATGATTAAAATAAAACTACTAAATGACATTTGAAATACTCTAAAATACCTCAACAATTCCAACAAAAACTTTAATCCAGCTTTTAATCCAAGTACAATGATCCTTCGAATGCAGAAATGAAAACTAATCTAAATCTTACGCCTAAGGAAAATCATGACCAAAACTTCAAAGGAAAGAATGGAATGAAAACTAAAAACTAGAGAGAAAAATACAGCTGAAAAAGATAAAAAGATCCCTAACTAATTCCTCGAATTTTGCTTAAATAGCTCTGAGTTTGGAGATTTGAAATTCAAACTCGATTAATCGACTATTAAAGTCAATCAATCGATTTTGAATTTCAATTTCCTGCTTATCATCTTTTTGAAACTTGATTCATTGATACTATATAAGTCGATTAGTCTCGTGCACATATGACAGAGAGTAGGTCTTTCATCTCCTTTCATTAGGTTGATTAATCGACCTATGAGGTCGATTGATCAACTATTGCAGTATAGTTGAGCTCCACTTTTCCTTTGCTTTAATGTTCCAGTGTTAGTTTTATGCTCTTTTATACTTCTTATTGCATCCCACGACCATTTTTACTTGAAACACTTAAAATCTCATCATTTTCATTAGATAGCTTTCATCGGATGGCTAAATATAGGTTTTAAGGGGTAAAATATTATCATATTTCACTACTCATCACACCCTCAAATTTACACTTTGTTAGTCCTCGAGTAAAGAATAAAATAAGCAAACTGAAGAACAAACTAGCAACCTAAAAGCAATCAATAAATGTCACTTTCGTAGGGAGTACGATTACATTTAGCATATGCAACAAGCCTTTAAACCACTAGGTGATCCCTAGTGGAGGAGTTTTGTCTCCTAAGGGTTTTCAATGAAGTTACTCACAAACTTCAAGACATTTTCGATAATTAATTTTCGCGGAATTCATTAACTGTTTTTGTCATGCAATTTCTCATGATTAAATACGCATGCCATGTTATTCTCATTGATGATTAGTTAAGTTAGTCTAATGTTTCGACTTACTGATATATTTATCACCCATCCTTAGATGTGCCAATTATGTTCACCAAACCAAGTTCTATTCATCTTAAAACTTATCTTATTTGTGAATCGTCTAGATTTATGTTTTGACTCAAACCTCACAATAGGTATACTGTCCAAATAGAAGCACACCAATGACGAGTTTATTTTCGCTTACATGTGAGAGATCAATATAAAGCAAGCAAAAAGGTCTCATATGATAAATAAAACACGATGCAATCAATGAACAAAAATAAATTTCATAAGAACAAATACTTGTATATCCTAAGCATGTCATATCAAGTGTCATAGGTATCACATATTCATTCTCCACAAGGTAGTTATCATATCAAAATCGGATTATGAAGGTCTTTTTAAGGTTGTAATGGGGCTCAGGTAAGGGTAAGAAAGAGGGGGAAGTTAGGATTCAAAATTTTTGAGAAACTGGAAAATGAACTAATTTCTAATTTTTCTATTTCTCTTCTTTTTCTTCCTAATCTCTCGCTATTTCTCTCAATATTTTTCTTTTTCTCAACTTTTTTTTCTTTTCTCACTCAATTTTCTTCTTTTGAATTTCATTTTCTTGAAGCACCTTATATTTTTCGTTCTTTTTCAAAAAAAAAATATATTTTTATATTTCTGCCATACACTCGATATCTCTCCACTTACTCACTTTTCTTTTATTTTCATCCCTCATTCCTAATTTCTCATAAATAAGAATGGTAAGGCTGAATTTTCAGAATGGTGAAGGGGTAAAGGTTAACGTGGCTTATCAAAGAATGTATAAAGGTAAATTTTTCAATAAGCTCAAAGGGGCACTAGAATGATAAATTTACATAAGGTGAGATATTTTAAGCACAAACGAGCAAACGATGACCTTCAATCATATCCTCAAAAGATGGTAACCTTGCCTATTTGTCTTGAGCAAACATACGATATGTTCTAGCACAATGATATGAATTGAATGTCATGCAAAGTCACAAGTTAAAGTAAAATGTATGAGATTATACAAAAATAATTCGTATTTAAAGAAAACTCCGAGTTTATGTAAGCACTCATCAAAGACGGAAAATTGGCTCTAAAGCTCATCGGGTTTAGTCTCTACTGAGATCCTTCAGTCCACAATTTTAGATAAATTTCTTGATTTATAGATCTCTGACATGAACTAAGCATAATGATTTCTAAAAATGGGTTCAAATTAATATGCTACTCTCCACATTGAATTTTTCTCTCATAATAGCAATGATCAAATATTGTAGACACCCTCATTTCGCCCTCTCGGAGTACACGAATTTGTTTGGTCAACCCTTGACCTTTTTAACCCTCGATACGAGACCATGCAGCAGTACATGACTGAACACAAACTGAAACAATAGCTCTGTGGCTCAAATCCCAATGTTGGAAGGCTATACACTAAGCAATAGTATATAGTCAGGATGCAGACTGAAATAATAGTCTTGCATTCTATTCTTGAGACCATACCCGGACAACCCTGAATTAAGCGCCTGAAAACCCGTGCGTAATTCGATCATGCGCAGAATCACAAGCGCGCGATCAGTCCCCTTTCAGACCAAACTTCTTTCCACAGATCGTTTCGAGACTCGATTACACGTCTGGAACCGGACGCATGATTGGATTGAGCGCTACACTATCAGCACGCAATTGGCCTACGCTCGACCTAGTCTCGTACCTTTGACCCCTACGTTTCCTCGATTAAGCGCTTCAGGTAACACGCTTAATTGGATTACGCACGTCCCATCACGCGCGTAATTAGCCCTAATTTTGTTAGGACTAGAAAACCTGCTGAGTAATTCAGCCGGTCGCTCACTGAGTCGGTGATCGACTCAAAGCGATTAAGCACTAGAAAATTGGCCCGTAATTTAATTAAGCGCTTGAAAATAGGCGCATAATTGAAGGAAAACCTATTAAAACTCTTTTTCTCGAAGAGAGAGAGAGAGGCTGCAAAATTTAGAGAGGAGAGACCATAAATTTCAAAATCAGAGAGTTTCGAGAGCGAATCTCCTAGAGCAAATTAGCCATGATTTTGAGATTCGAACTTTGAGATTTCTCTCCGCAGCCCCAGTCCTAGGTAAGAATTTTATTTTATTTTAGACTTAGGATTTTTCCTTAGTTTAATTAATCAATTCTATTTTTAATTTTTAGACCGTAGCACCCTCTTCGGACTAAAATTCTCTATATCCGGTTCTAGTTCTCTGTTTCTAGAACCGGTCCTTAATCTAGCGGTCCGTTATATCGACCTTATGCTCTGATTCTACTTTAAAATCTTAATTTATAGTCCTATCATTAATTTCTGGTTCTGACTCTCAGAGTTCAGAACCAGTCCTTAATCATATGACCTAATTTTTTTGATTTCGGACCCGAATTCAATCCTAAATTTTTAATTTATAATTTAATTCTATATTTTCATATCGTCAAAAATCCAAAAAATATAAATTTTAATTTATAACTTTAGTTTCTCAATCTAATTTCTTATTATAATTTCAAATTTAATTCTAAAAATTCTCCTTCTATTATTTAACTATCGATCTATCTTTTATCTCAGCCATTTGATTTGCCCACTGGAGCTTACAGAGGATACTCGAGAACGAGGCCAATCCTCATTAGCATAGCGGGCCCAACCCTCCTTTTTTAGATTGTTTAGGGTTAACTAGTTAATTATAGGTAGTTTTTTCTATTTTAATATAATTGGCTAATTGCATAGGCCTTCATTTCATTATTTGCTTTGATTCAATTCAGTCTTCTAGTTCTGTCAATTTATTATCTCAACCAGCATTTAGGAAAGTTAATTTTGTTTATTATTAGTTAGATTTTTACCATAATTGATCCGTAGATTATGATTTAAAAAAAAAGAGTTAATTTTGTTACCTCGATCATTTATTTCTATTTTAGTAAATTAATTTATTGCTTCAATCATAGTCGCAATAAAAATTAGTCTTTGTTTTCTTCAAATTAGAATGCTAGTAAGATTACCTTAAGTGCTTTAGTTGTGATTGCCATATAATTAATACATGTGCTTATCTAGAATTGCAATAAAATTAGCGTACCTGCTTTATCTAGAATTGCGATATAATTAGACTCTTTTATTTAATTGGAATATTATTGAAACTGATACACATGCACTCCTAATACCAGTAGGAGACTGGAACTAATTGGACTTTTACTAGTACCAGGACTTTGATATTAATTGGACTCCTAATGTTACCGAGAAACTAAAAATGATTGGACTCCTGATAGCATCAGGACACTAAAATAACCCATCATAATAAGCTCACCTAATCATAATCAATAAAAAAAAAAAGGAGAATCTAAATCGATCATAACCGCAACAAGGGAAACTAAAAAGAAAGCTGAAACTATCTAATTAAAAGAGAACACTGTTGTTGACGTTCGCAGGCGGATGATTCAGTATAGAAGTAACTCACACCCGCTTAAACACGTGATCAATGACGTGTTGCAGCGTCGATAAATATCTGCAGCTGGCGATCACAAATTAACTCGAAATCATCATAGGAAATTCCTCCTATTATTATTTATCCCCACCTTATCACATACACCGCATCGCTAGAATCTAACAGGATAGAATTGGAAGCCACTTATTCAACGGGAATCGAGAGGAACCCAGAAAAAATGCGCACCAACAAATATGACACTTAATATTCTTAAAGTGAGATTGCATGATTTGACAATTTAAAAATTCCCAAAAAATCAATCAGAAAAGTCTTTTGAAAATTCTGAATTGTATTCAAAGTGCTCAGTTGATTGATCGAGAGTTGTATCTTGATTGATCGACTAGGGTTGATTTTTATTTTTTACTGTAAACATGAAAATAATGCATTTACCACCCCCAATCCTATGATGTGCAATGTCCTCATTGTTACAAGTGTTAGGAGTAAACCCCCAAACCTGCATCAGAATACTCATAGACCAACAGGCAGAAAAGAGGTGAAAAACATCATAAAATTAAGACGAAAAAAATAATTTTATTAATTGAATGGTGTGAATTACACTTATTGACAAGCAGAAATCAAATCCTAAATCTTCCTAAAAATAGAAACTTCCCTAAAGACAATATAAATCAAGAAAAAAAAAAAAAAAAATCCTAAAACACCTTAAAGATTGTTCAACTTCATTAAATATCCTCATCGGTTCGCAGCCCTGACTTTAATTTTGGGAAGGCGAAGTTCCACATCGCATCAGTGATACAACCAGGATTGGATGGGTCAGGAGTGACATCAGGTGGGGTTGGTGGTGATTTGGACAGTGGGGAAGGTGGGTCCAGATTGATCATCTCTATGTCATTCGGTACGATTTGCTTGGGATGATTTGAAAGATTAGTCTTTTTTCGTGTCGGTTCTTCCCATGAAGGAACAACAACTGGGTCTAAATCGATCATCAAGACATTCGTTAGATCGAGCGAAGTTACTGATCCATCCCGTCTTTCCCTTTTTCGGGTGAACTCTCCCATCTTTTTCTTAGTTGAGCGTGTTCAAGGTCTGTAGCCGGTCATTTATGAGGATTGATTGGAGGAGGTTGAATAATGATGTCAAAGTGTTAAAGCCTTCTGGGTGTTTGAAATAAATAGAAAAAGAGTACTAAACCATCTAAAAGAATCCTATTAAAGAGAGAAGAATCCTAAAGAAACTAAACCTCTAAAATTCTAAAGATTTCAACAACAAAAAATCCGGAGAAAACTGCTAAGTCGATTAATCGACAGAAGTTGCTTGATCGATTGACTATCAATTGAAATGTGCTTTTAATCTTTTTGATCCTATAGACTCTCGATTGATCGACAGTGCAATTTGATCAATTGAGTATCCATAGGGAACCTGTTCCGAACAGAGGCACCTTTTCTTTATTTTTTGAAGGTCGATTAATCGAGCTATAGATCTTGATTGATGGATCGTTTGAATGCTGAACAAAATTACACTCGAACATGAAATTTTTTCATTGATTTTCATTTTATTACATTACACTAACAAGTTCCTAATCCTAGATAGACTCAAAATAAACATCCTACACCTAAGTAAACTAGGAATTAAACATCTCAAACCTAAACAACAAACAAAAACAGAGAAAAGAAATCCTAACTCTAATCATCTTCTTCTTCTTCTTTAGCTTGCCGTGCCTGAGCTCTCATTTCGTTGTAACCATCAGGCCACAATCGCTATCCTAACTGGTGCATGAAGGGCCGATCATAGTGGCTACGATGCAGAGTTGTAATATTCTGCCGTTGTTGCTCACCAATCAAAGAATTGATCTGAGCCTGAATGATATCGAGGGAGATACCCTCGTTGCGGTCTTGGGCATGATTGACAGGTTCTTCTTGGCACACACGGCGGCACTGGCGTGGTGGTTGAGTAGGAGGAGGAGGCTGAGCGGCGGCATTAACAACGGCATCAAGGTTATTACCGAGAAGGCGCATGCTTCTTTTCCATTGGCGTATCCCATATTGATAAAATTGAAGTTCCCCACAGTTATCATCCCGATAGAAAGGGAAACCTAGGCGATGCAAGATTTGCATTCCCATGTGAGGAAAGTAGATTAGTGTGGTATCAAAAGCGATGGGATTGAGGATTTCTTCGTGGCATCGCCACATCGCATCATGCAAGATTGCGGGTGCATTGATCCAAGAATTTTTAAAAGCACCGTATAGTGCCTTTACGCGATCACTAGTGCGCTCCGAAACGTGGCCCCTAGGGCAAAGATTTGAACAAACCATGATATCCCAAAAGAAAATATTGCGTGGAAGCACCGATCGCTTGGTAGCATTTCCCGATGCATAGACTCCATTGCACATGTCATTGATCATCTCGTTCTGTGTAGCATCAATTTCTTCCCCAAGAGGGTGATCTAGTGGACGCTCACAACGAATGCGCAAAGCGTCAGCGATCGTAAGTGGATAGATCTCTCTTTTCCAACCGTCGATTGGGATGGCGAAGTGGGCATCGACATTGTTTTTGTTCGATGCACTAACCCACTTCATGTTCTGATAGAAAAGTCGAACCACGCGCTCCGATACATTGATTAATGGTGGTGTCATCAAGAAGTACATATGAAGAATTTTTGCATAAATGATTGAAATGGCGCACTCGGGGAGAGTGGGGAATGCAGACATATCAAAGACATACTCCGAACAAAACTCTTTGGTTGCAAAACGCCCCCTGGGCCGTTCTTGAAATATTCCTTCTAGTCGAATAGGCAGCCTTGTAGGAGCAGTAGATGATGACACCATCATAGAGAATGTTTGGAGAGTTTGAGACTTTTCGAAGAAAATTAAGAGTGCAAGGGCGAATGAGAAAGAGAAAGGACTTTCGTCCTTAAATGAGTGTAGAGGCTAGCTGCGCTTTGGTCACACCGACTCACCTCGATCGATCGACATATATATAGTCGATTAATCAAACATTGCATTAAAAGGACGCGCCATAAAGACAACCCAGAAAATGTAAGCGTTTGGAATAAATTCGATGCATCGAGTCACAGAGTCGATTGATTGACTCTGACACACGTTTGCTTCTCGAGACGTTGGAAAGGTGCGACAATTAATGCCCCTAGGCGACCGAAAAGGGGAATTGATTTTAAATAAAGTCAATTAATCGACCTTACACGTCGATTGATCGAAGATGGCGCATGGAAAACATTTAAGAATTGAAAAGACACATCTATTAATTCGCCTTGGACAACGTGCATACGCTTTGATTTATGATAAAGTCGATTAATCGAGTGAACACATCGATTGATTGACGTTATGGAAATCATCCTAAAAAGACGTGACAATAAAGGTCACGCACAACGCATTCAGACGCATGCATTTTCATGAATGTCGATTGGTCGAGGATACCCTCGATCGATCAACAATGCCCAAAATTCAAAAACACACTTTTTGGTTCGATTTCCAGAGGTACCCTATTTGTTGATGGATCGACAAAATAACTTGATGAATCGTTTTTTTTTTTTTTTTAAATATCATTAAAACTTGGGTTGCCTCTCAAGGAGCGCTAAATTTAGTGTCGCTAGCCCGACCTTTCAAAATTTTCCCTTCATTCCGATTGCTCGGGATCATTCAACACAACTTCATCCAAATCCATAACGGTATTTTCAAGAAAGGGTTTCAACCGTTGCCCATTGACTCGAAATTTACTGCCATTCCGAGGGTTACTGATTTCAATTGCCCCATTTGGGAATTACGTGATCAACCTGGAATGGACCGTTCCATCGGATTTTAAGTTTTCCTAGGAAAAAATGGAGCTTTGAGTTATACAACAGAACCTTTTGGCCGGCAGTAAATGATTTTCTCAGGATGGACTGATCATGGACATGCTTCATGCGGTCCTTGTATGACTTTGCACAATCATAAGCATCAGCTCTAACCTCTTCTAGTTTAGCAGTTTCCACACTTCTCTGGTTTCCCACTTTTTCTAAATCAAAGATCAATGCTTTGATGGCCCAATATGCCCGATGTTCCAACTCAACGGGTAAGTGGAAAGCTTTGCCAAAAGCCATCCTGTAAGGAGACATTCGAATGGGAACCTTGTACGTCGTTCGATAAGCCCATAAAGTGCCGTCTAATTTTAACGATCATGTAGACACCCAAATTTGGCCCAAGGCCCGATCGAGACACATTTCGAGAGAGGCGCACTTTCGAGCTTTTGATGGCATGTATGGAACTCTTAGGAACCTTCCCGAAACCTTAGGAGTCATCCCAAACCTTTAGGGTACATCCCAAATCTCTTAGAAGCCTTCCCAAACCTTTAGAAACCAATCCCGACCTTTAGAACCCATTCCGAACCTAAACCTGACTTTTCCGGACAAGGGATGAGGAGTGGTGCACCAAGACTAGCTGAAACTTTCTACTATAATCAAATCTTATACCATTGGAAAATAGAAGTCCTCAGCTTTCCAACAAGCTAATAATCACCCCAATCGAAGTTATACACTAAAAGATATGACATTCTGAAGTTGAGGGGCAAAATGGGGATTTCAGGTTAGGACCACATGGGATTTGGCGTATCTATTAGATGCGCCAAGCCATTTCTCCCTAGAAATGGCTTGGAGCAACCAATAGTTGCGCCAGCCAATAGGTGGGTCCCACCTCGAGCAGTCAACTTCCAGGCCACTGTGTGGCACTGTTTTACTGTACATATGCCTGGCGCATCTATTAGTTGTGCCAGGCTTATGAATTATAACCCTAAGTTTTTGCCTCGAATTTCGAGATTGGGGTTTGACTTGTTGACCATCTTAATCTTTGAGGTGTGTTTTACTTGTTCTGTTACACCCATTCCCTATCTATTTGCAACCCTTTAAGTGGCTTAAAGCTTCAACCTATTATCCACCATTGGAGCATCTTTTCACATATTTCAAGGCTCCAAAAATCCTAAAAAACCTTAGATGGCTAGATTACCTAATTCTTAACTTAGTTTGGCCTCTAAACACCCTCTTACACCTTTCTTTTTCCTATAAATAGAGAGGCACCCCTCCCTTTACAAAGACTTGAAAATTTTTACAAAACAAGAGAGTAGGAACTCCCTCTCTCTCTCTCTCTCTCTTTCCTCTAGTGCACCTTTTACATACAAATTTCATAATTTTAAAACTCTCTTTGAGACCCAACCTTTCATCCAAAAGCACTAGGTTAGGTGTCCCCTAGCCTTCTCTCTCAACCTCTTAGCTATCAAGCCTTAGGAGCTGGAACCTCATTTCTCACTATACAAGCCATTGAAGCACACCAAAGCAAGCCTACACAAGGTTCCACAGCGGTGTAA
Organism: Chloranthus sessilifolius; assembly: GCA_021018995.1. Classification (NCBI taxonomy): domain Eukaryota; kingdom Viridiplantae; phylum Streptophyta; class Magnoliopsida; order Chloranthales; family Chloranthaceae; genus Chloranthus; species Chloranthus sessilifolius. The sequence continues at coordinate 24,469,979 of CM037584.1, read as the reverse complement.
CAAGGGCCCGAGAACTCCAGCTCTCTCCTCTTTTCCTCTACCTTCTCGGTTCTTCCTCCATCCTCTCATTTGTGTCATTACGTCGTTGAATTTTCGGTAGGAACGGAGCGGCACAAATAGGATTTTAATGCCCCTTGGGCAAGAGGAAGGTTTTTTTATATCTTTTATATCATTTTTGTTTTTACCATAAGTAGAGACCGCATTAAGCGAGTTGATTGAATGCCTAACACCTTCTCAATTGATAACTGAAACCCTTACCCAAGAGCCTTTGGTGTAGTCCAGATTTAGAGTCAATTTTTAGCACTTCGGTGCTCTTTAAATTTGATTTGAATTTCCCGAGATAGCAAAAGCTCCGAGTGGCAACTCTTTAATTTTTCATGAGTGCACATCGTCGTGATGGGATCGTCTCGATTTCCACAGTTGCACAGACCAATCTTTTCAGTTTGGCTTAATCGATTTTTTCAAAATTTGTTTAAGCTCTCGATTTGAAACTTTAACTTATCCACTTGTTTGATGATGGTATGGTGTGGCGACCTTGTGTGTGACACCGTACTTCTTCATTAGGTGAGTGAGTACTTTGTTGCAAAAATGTTTCCCACTATCGCTGATGATGACTCTTGGAACTCCAAATCGTGAGAAAACTTGCTCTTTCAGAAATTTAATGACCACCTTGTGATCATTTGTCTTGCAAGCTTTGGCTTCTCCCCACTTTGAAACATAATCTACTGCAATGAGAATATATAAATTCCCTAAGGAATTCAGAAATGGACCCATAAAATCTATCCCCCATACATCAGGCACTTCAACTTCGAGAATTGGGTTTAAAGGCATCAGGTTTCGCTTGGAGATTCTGCCCAACATTTGACAGTTGCTGCATGAAATGCAATGTTACAATCTCTGAAAATTGTCGGCCAATAGAAACCACACTGGAGAATCTTTGTAGCTGTTTTTCGTGAGCTGAAGTGTCCTCCACAGGACAACTCGTGACAAAATGAGATTACCGTCTTTTGCTCAGATTCTAGGATGCATCTTCTGATTATTTGATTAGGATAATATTTAAATAAATATGGGTCCTCGAAGAAATAGTGCTTTGCTCTTGCTAGAAAAATAAATTTTTTATTCTTGGTCCAATGCTTTGGTACTTGATCTGTCACTAGATAGTTGACCAAATTAGCATACTGAAGTACAGTGAAATATGATGATATTTCACCCCTAAAGACCTACATTTAGCTATCCGATAAAAGCCATTTAACATGTTTTATATAGTTTTAGTGATTTACAGGCCTGGAGATGTGTTGAGCATGAAATAACCCAAAAGTTCAGAATATAACGTCAAATTCGTGCTACCTTGGATCATTCGAAACTTATCCCGAATTGGAGCTCAATTTGAACCTTCAAGATGTTAGATTCAGAAAATTATCAAAACACAAAAGTTGTAGAACTCGTCATTAGCTTTCCAACGCCGTAAGAATCGCCTCAATCTGACTTCGGGATAGAAAGTTATGGCCGAAATACCGAGATAGTGTCTGAATATAAAGTGTAGCTGGAGTTCACGAAAATCTGGGAGGTCGATTGATCGACCCTTTTTGGTCGATCGATCAACCAAATCCGAAAGATTTGGAATTTCAAAACAGAATCTGATATGGTCGATCGATCGACCCTCTTTAGTCGATCGATCGACCAAATTTGAATTTGAGTTCGGAATTTTATTTGGCCGCGAGAATCTCGGTACTCTTTTCACGGAATAAAATCTTGGAGGAAAAAGCGGCTTCTGTTTTGGCAATTAAGGAAAAAGATATTCTTGGAGATATATTCATTCGGGAAGTCCTTCGGAGATTTGTTCTTATTTTTTTTCTGCATTCTTCTTTCGAGAGAGTTCTGCTTTTTAGAGAGTTTTCATTTTTCTGCATTCTTTTATTTTTAGTTTTCTGCGTTTCAAAGTGTAAGGGCATTGAGTCCCATTTTCTTGAACTACCTTTTTAATATTCATTTTGAGAAGAAGATAAGTCTTAGTTTTCTGATTTGGATCCACTTTCAAGAAGGAGGTGTACGTACTTGGATTAAAGCTTTTTGTGGATAATATTAAAGCTCTTTAAGGTATTTTAAATATTGATGTTAATGTTTATTTACATTTTAACCATGTTATTTACTTTTACTATGTGTGGCTAGTTTCATTAAGGATGGGGATCTAATGAACCCCATCCGAGGTATACATTTATATTAATATAAATCTGTGATTGAGATGTCAGATGCTGTTAAAGACCCTAATATTCATTGAAAATGGTGAAATCATCATTTCAGTCCGAGATCTAGGAGCTAATCATGCCCTATGATTTTAGATCTGCAATTAATAATGATTTTATCCTAATTATTACCCATCTCGGGGTGAAGTTTTACTGCCATCTGAGGTGTGAGTGTTAATCATACACTCATGGGGTGTTAATCATACATTTCCTTGATCTCGGATTGATAGTATGACTTTATCCCAGTGGTGAGTTTCAATCACGATTTAAGGTGTGGGTGTTAATCATACACCCATGGGGTGTTAATCATACATCTCCTTGATCTTAGATCGTACTTTGGAAATTACCCTAGAGATTGGGTTCTAAATATTGTCCGAGGTGTGAGTGTTAATCATACACTCATGGGATGTTAATCATACATCTCCGTGATCTCAGATCTATATTTTAGAACTCACATGTGTATAGGGCAGTTCTTCTTTTGAGATTTTTGTTAAAGATCTCACATCTTAATCCACAGATTAATATTTTGTAAATGATAAACCTACGATGGGAAGATTTAGCATCCCAATCCTTATCTTTCATTAATTGTTTAAATCTCTTAGATTTCGTTAGTATTTATCCGTTTTATCAAAAGTTTCCAGAATTCTATGTTGTTAGTTACTGTTTAAGATCTGTGGAAAATTCTTTTAGTTAATTGATATTTCTGTTTTTATATTTTCTAACCAATCCTCGTGGGAACGATCTCGTACTTTGCACCCACTGACTACATCACGATTCGTGCACTTGTGAGTACAAATTTTAGGACACATCACATACCATGGCAAACACTCAATGACAAACAATTGTTCATCAGGAAAACTTTCTAAAATTTGAACCAAATCGTCAGATTTCTCCACAATAATTCAGGATAAATGATCCGCTACCAAGTTCTCAGATCCCTTCTTATCCCTAACTTCTAGATCAAATTCTTGTAGCAACAAGATTCATCTAATTAAACGCGCTTTTGCATCCTTTTTTGCAAATAGATAATGGAGGGCCGCATAATCCGTAAACACTACAACTTTGGATTCCAGAAGATAGGATCAAAATTTGTCTAATGCAAAGACCACTGCCAAGAGTTCCTTTTCTGCGGTAGAGTAGTTTAGTTGCGCAACATTGAGAGTTCGACTTACATAGTAGATGACATGCGACACTTTCTCTACCCTCTGCCCTAGAACAGCTCTGATAGCATAATTTGATGCATCATACATGATTTCAAATGGGAGCGTCCAATATGGATATTAGATTATAGGGGCTTTGACCAATTATGCTTTAATGATTTCAAAGGCATTTTTACACTTCTCATAAAAAATGAATGAAGCATCTTTAGCCAACAGACTACACAATGGCTTCACGATTTTGCTGAAATCCTTTATAAAGCGTCGGTAAAAATTGGCTTGTCCAAGGAAAGACCTTACTTCTTTGATTGTTCTGAGTGGTGGAAGATTTAAAATCAGGTCTACTTTAGCCTTATCCACCTCAATGCCTCAGGATGATATGATATGTCTCAAAATAATACCATTTTGTACCATGAAATGACACTTTTTCTAATTCAGAGCAAGGTTCTTCTCCTGACATCTGGCAAGAACTAGAGATAGATTGTGCAGGCAATTACTAAAGTTGTCCCTATAAATTGAAAAGTCATCTATGAAGACTTCCAAAAATCTTTCTACCATATCTGAAAATATACTCAACATACATCTTTGAAACGTAGTTGGAGCGTTACAAAGCTCAAATGACATTCTCCGGTAGGAGAATATTCTAAATGGACATGTGAACATCGTTTTCTCCTAATCTTCAGGTGCTATAACTATCTGATTGAATCCAAAATAGTCATCAAGGAAATAATAGTATTGATGTCCTGTTAGTCTCTCAAGCATTTGATCAATGAATGGGAGGGGAAAGTGATCCTTCCTTGTCATTGAATTTAACTTTCGATAATCAATGCATACTCTCCAACTAGTCTGAACCTTTGTTGGTGTCAGTTAATTTTCTTTATTCTTCACCATAGTGATTCCAGACTTTTTGGGAACCACTTGTGTCCGGCTAACCGATTTGCTGTCAGAAATAGGATATATAATCTCAGCATCTAGCAATTTAATATTTTCATTTCTCACAATGTCCTGCATTATCGGATTCAATCTACGTTATAGTTCTCTGGAGGGTTTAGCGCCTTCTTCCAAATGAATACGGTGCATGCACACTGTCGGCCTAATACCCATAATGTCCTTAATAGACCATCCGATTGCACTTTTATGGTCTTGGAGTACTTCAATGAGTTATTCCTCTTGGTCTTCATTCAATTTTACTGAAATAATCACCGAATCAATTTCATCTTTTCTCAAGTATGCGCATTTCAGATTGGCAAGGAGAGATTCAGTTCCAGCTTTGGTTTCTCCTATTCTCTTAGTGCTTCTTTCCTTTCTTCCTCCTTGGTCTCATTTTTCAGTTACCATTCATTGTCTCCCAAGAGTGGCGTAGAATCTAGTATCTCATTGACTTCTTGGATCATGTGATCCACATCAAAGTCTTTATAAAAATGGGCTAGACAGGCCTCTAGAGGGTCCTTATATTTCGCAACAAAGAACATATTTTCCACAATACTATCAATCATGCATACTTGTGCATGCTTCTCATCTTCAACAAAATGCTTCGCAATGTGGAAGATATTCAGTTCCACGGTTATGTTATCGAATGATAAATTCATTATCTCATTTCAATAATTAATTAATACATTCGATGTTGCTAGAAAAGGTCTTCCTAGGATTACCGAAACATTATTCTTTAGATTGGAAATGGGTTCAGTGTCCAAGACAATGAAATCAACTGAAAAGTAGAAAGTGTCCACCTTGATAAGGACATCCTCCACTATTCCTCTGAGAATTTTGATTGACCTATTAGCGAGTTGAACGGTCATTGCTCTGGGCTTCAGTTCGCCCAGCTCGAGTTCCTTGTAAACAGAGTACGACAACAGATTTACACTTGCTCCAAGATCTAAAAGTGCTCAATCAATGTGATTCTCCCCCATGATGATTGAGATTGTAGGACAGCCAGGGTCCTTATATTTAATTGGGAGTCTCGCTTGTAATACTGAACTCACCTACTCTGCTAGAAAAGCTCTTTTCGGGATGTTAGTCTTTCTTTTGATTATGACCAAGTCCTTTAAGAATTTCGTGTACGCTGGTACTTGCTGAATGACATCTAAGAAGGGGATATTGATCTTTAACTGCTTAAATATTTCAATGATTCCTTCCAGATCATGATTTTTCTTTGGTCTCATTAGCCTTTGAGGATATGAGGCTTTGGGCACGAAATTCTTTTCTTGCTTGTTCTTTTCTTCAATCTTTTTCTTTTGTTCTACCTCTTCTTCAACTTCCTCATTCGTCTTAGTTTTATCCTCAAGTTCAGATTTCCCATTTTCTTCTGACATTTTTACTTTACTATTGATCTGCTTTCTAGATCTTAATATTGTGATTGTTTTGATTTATTGTGGGTTTTCTTCTTGTGATGAGGTTGAGGCCTGCTTGACAACCATCTATCCTCTTGGATTCGAAATTGGTTGACTAAGAAATGATCCCTTTTCTCTTTCACAGAGTAGTATTGCCAATTGCCCAATTTGAGTTTCCATCCTTGATATCGAAGAAATATTTGATTGGATGAACTTTCGCATATCCTCATTCTGAGGGTATTTATTCTGAGGATAACGTTGTGCAGAGTTTCCTTGCTAATTGTTGAATCCAGGCGGTGGGTACATTTGTGCAAAACTAGGTTGGCCCATGAGTTGCTGTGTGGGCTGGTTCTGATACCCCATTATTGGTTGTGAGAATTAAAAATTCTGGTTGGATTGCCTGGATTGCCCACTCTGATTTTGGTGGAATTGGTTTCCACCTTCATAGTTCTGCTGTTGAAATTGCCTTTGACCAAACTGTTGTTGTGGTCCTTGGTTGAAATTTTGATTGGGATAAAAGTTCATCTTCTGTCCTCTATCTTGAGGCTTTTGATTTCCTTGCTTCCATGAGAAATTTTGATGATACTTCCAACTATTCGGGTTATTCTCGTTGAAGACATTTTCCTTGTTTCGACCGCAGTTATTTAATGCGTTCAATTGCTCCCAAGGATCCTGCGAGTAGTTTTGCATTGAAGGGCAACCATCGGTCATGTGCATTGGACTCGCACAATATGAACATGAGTCTGGTTGTACATTAACAACACTCACATTTTTCTTCAACTTTAGTTCCTCAACATGTGGAGTGAGGAAAGCTATCTTTGCCATGAGATTAGGTGTCTCCTTTACCACGTATAATTCTCATTTCTTTGTTGAGCTTCCTGCTTGATCTCGATTCTTGATTGATTGATCACGAATTTTCGTGAAGTCCCATTGTTATGAATCTTCGGTCAAAATTTCCAAAAAATGATAGGATTCATTTTTCTTAAGTCCAAGGAATCCTCCGCTGTTCATCGATTCAACCAGATGCCAATTGGCCTGATCCAATCCATTGTAAAAATATTGAATCAATCACCACTTTGAAAATCCCTGGTGTGGAAACTTCAGTAAGAGATCCATGAATCTATCCCAAGCCTCATAGAATCTTTCATCATCTTCTTGGGGAAAATCAGTGATTTCATGTCTCAGGGCATTAGTCTTAGTCATGAGAAAAAAAATTGACAGAAATTTCTTAACCATCTGATCCCAAGTAGTTATAGATCTAGTTGGTAATGAATTTAACTAGGCTTTGGCCTTATCCTTTATAGAAAAAGGAAGCAATCACAATCTCATAGATTTCTCACTGAAGTTCTGATATACTAAAGAACAGACTTCAACGAAGTCTTTGATATGCTGGTACGGATCCTCTCTATCCATACCATTGATGATTGGAAGAATTTCAATGACATTTGTATGGATCTCAAATCGACTGCCAGGTGTGGCGGGGTATGCAATGCAGGAAGGGGTGTTTGTAGTGATTGGAGCAAACAGCTCCCTCAAAGTTAGTTCTTCCTTATTATCAAGTTGGTGGTTGTCATTTTCATTTGCAGCCATCTCTACTTGAATTAAATTCTCAATTCTAACTTCACATATTGATTTGGACTCTTTTCGATCCGAACGATAAGTTCTCTCGATCTCAGAATTCAAAGGTTCTAAAGATTTCTCTCTAGCAGACTTAGTGTGCATATAAAGGCACAGAGCTCACAGCCCCAAAGGTTTTATGTAATTCAACAAGTACACACAAGATGAACTGATTTTCTGATTTGTTTGGTTTTTTTTTTTTTTTAAGTTCAATTTATCGAGAGTTTAACTCGATCGATCGGAAACAGTCTTCGATGGATCGAGAGGTTGGATCGATCGATCGAACAAATTCAGATTTAAAATTTGAAATTTGAAATTTGAATTTATTTTTTTTATTATATTTTTTTACGAATTTCAAATTCAAATTTTGATTTTTAAGATTTCGAATTTCAAATTTTAAATTTCAAACTTAAATTTCAAAATTTGAATTTTAAGCTTTTGATTTTGAGTTCAAATTTCAAAATTCAAAATTTTGAGATTTTAAATTCCCAAAATTCGAATTATGCAAGAGGAGGGAAAGAAGAGCTTTTTTTTTTTTTTTGGAGTTGATTGTTCGAGTGGTTGACTTGATTGATCGAAACTCAAAACTTTTTAGTTTTTCGATTTTTTAAAAAATTTTTAAAACTAGAAAAATGTTGAATTAAACTTACAAAAATTCTTAAAATTAATTTTCTATTTCTTAAAATTTTCATATTTTCTATGCTCAATCCCTGACAAGGGTGCCAAAAATTTGTTGTGATTTTAATCTTGTTTTACTTGCAAGTGCACAAATCGTGATGTAGTCAGTGGGTGCAGAGTACGAGATCGTTCTCACGAAAATTGCATGAAAAATTTAAAAGAGAAAGTAGTAATCAACAAATAAACTACCACAGATTAAGCACAATATTTAAACTAGTTTTATGATTATGAGAGTTTAATGGATGAGATAAATACTAAATAATAAATTATAATTTAAACATATAATAAAAGATAAGAATTAAGATACTAAATCCTCCCATCGTAGGTTTATCATTTATGCAATATAAATATGTGGATGAAGATATGAAATCCTCAAAAGATATCTATGTGGGAGCACTGGCCCTAAACACACATGAGTTCTAAATTACATATCTGAGATTACGGAGATGTATGATTAACATCCCATGAGTGTATGATTAATACTCACACCTCAGATAGTATTCAGAACCCAATCTCTGGGGTATATTCTACACTACTGATCTAAGATCACGAAGATGTATGATTAACATCCCATGAGTGTATGATTAACACTCACACCTCAGATGGTAATCAGAATTTACTCTTAGGGTAAAGTCACACTATCGATCTAAGATCACAAAAATGTATGATTAATGTCTCATGAGTGTATGATTAATACTCACACCTCAGATAGTAGTTGAATTTAACTCTGAGATGGGCAATAATTAGAATAAAATCATCATTGCAGAACTGAGATCATAGGGCATGATTAGCTCCTAGATCTCATATCGCAATCAAATTATATCCGTGTCAATAATAACATTAGGAGCCTTAAAAGAATCTCACATCTCAACCACAAATTTGTACTTTTATAAATGGATATCTCGGATAGGGTTCATTAGATCCTCATCCTCAATGAAACTAGCCACACATGATTGATATAAAAGGCATGATTAAAACAAAACTACTAAATGACATTTAAAATACTGTAAAATACCTTAACAATTCTAACATAAATTTTAATCCAGCTTTTAATCCAACAGGTACAATGATTCTTCTAATGCAAAAATAAAAGCTAATCCAAATCTTATGCCTAAGGAAAATGAAGAACAAAACTTTAAAGGAAAGAATGGAATGAAAACTAAAAACTAGAAAGAAAAATACTGCTGGAAAAGATGAAAAGATTCCTAACTAATTCCTCAAATTTTGCTTAAATAGCTCTGAGTTCGGAGATTTGAAATTCAAACTCGATTAATCGACTATTAAAGTCGATCAATCGAGTTTGAATTTCAATTTCCCGCTTATCATCTTTTTGAAACTCGATTCATCGACACTATGTAAGTCGATTAATCAAGTGTACATATGACAGAGAGTAGGTCTTTCAGCTCCTTTCATTAGGTCGATTAATCGACCTATGAGGTCGATTGATCGACTATTGCAGTATACTTGAGCTCCACTTTTCCTTTGCTTTGATGTTCCAGTGTTAGTTAACTTTATGCTCTTTTATGTTTTTTATTGCATCCTACGACCATTTTTACCCGAAACATTTAAAATCTCACCATTCTCATCAGATAGCCTTCATCGAATATCTAAATATAGGTTTTAAGGGGTGAAATATCATCATATTTCACTACTCATTAGAAGGCTTACTTTGTACTCAAGGGAAACACTTTCATTACTCTAATAAATGCTTGTAGCTAGTCAATGCGGCTTGTTCATCAAGCTATAATGATTTATAACCAATTCCAAGAATTGGGACACTAGGAGAAGAGGAAGAATGGTGAAGACCGGGATAGAAGTTGTGATAGGGGGATATGAAGGATTGTGAAGTTATAAAGAGCTTAGCACTAATAAAAATGCGTGGAGAAATAGGAATCATAAAGCTTGCACCCAAATAGATGGACTAAGGCTATGATGATGATAATGAGAATAATCAATCCAAATTCTCCAAGTGGCTTGCTGCAGAAAGAAAGAAAGAACAGATAAGATCAACCCCAAAACCATCATATCAAAGGATTCCTTCCAGCCAACCATCATATCAAAGCATTTTTGTACAATAATTTTATACTGTGTGTCACTTCTCTTAATCATTAATTTGTATGTTTTTCATTAGATGGTAAGGACCCTCCAATTGGTGTAATTTGTTGTCGTAGTTAGGATGACAATTCGGTTGTTCGCTACATCTGTCATGCATACAACCTCGATGATTCAATTCAAATCCCGACTTGAGGCCACCTGAGGAATTTATATCATGTACTGACTCGCACGTGCTAACTTGAGACATGCACATGCCCCTATGATTAAATTAGTTGGTGCTCTAAGAGGCCCGACCACCTAAGTTATCCACAAAAAAAAATAACATTGACGGATGACCCAAGCCCCATCAATGGTGCTCGGAACCATGCACATAATATCAACACACCGGGTGAAAAGGGTTGAACCATTAGCACAATAGAACTCTAAATCAAACAAAACAATAAAGACAAAGATCAAAAAAATAAAATAAACTAGAAAGAGACCAAATAGATGACTAATATAAGAAAATAAAAAAAAATAATAATGAAAAGATAAAAGGGCTTTACCCATATGCGCCCAGGGATAATCCCAGATCAACTGAGTGCCTTTGATTTGCTCTCAGACATGAAAATGAGTGAAGGCCGATATGTTCCATTAGTGATAAAAAGGATGAATCAAATGTGATAAGGGAAGAACATGAGACTAGAAAAGGTAAGCAAGTAAGCAGTAGGCTAAGGATTTTAATATGAGACCAGAAAAGCTAAGGAAGAAGCAGGCTAAGGATTAATTAGAGAACCTGTCTCTCGGCTAGAGTAAGTGTGTGCAACCCATTTCGTGTCTTAAACTTATAAGAAAGGATGTGTAATCATGCAGTGAGCTTGATTTTATAGGTTAAAAATTGCATCAAAAATAGAATATGATCTTATTGCACACGATGACACGAAATCCATGTGATTGTACTGAGTTAAGTGAAATTTATCCTTGCACATACTTCATGTGATTGCACCTAAAATTTTAAAAAAAAATTGCACCGTAATTTTTTTCTTGACTCTCTCCCCTCTCTAGACAGTCTTCTTCCATGTCAAAACTGCCAGTTTTACCATCGCTAAACAAGAATCAAACTCTAATTTTAACCAGGAAACTCGACACCGGAAGTACTGAATCTGCAAAACCAACTTCTTCCAGAAAGATCCGAAGTCGCATCCATTCATGGTCTCCAAAGAACTTCAAAGACCTCGAAATTCCGACACGAAATCCGCTCGTAATCCAACAAGAGATTTCGATCTTAACCCTAATAGTTGATGAACGCAAATTTAGGGCCTGCCTAAGTAAGGATCTGACCAAACCCTAGAAATCGAGCTAAGAAAAAACACTTTGAACACATCCGATATTAGAAAAGAAAAGCCCTAATAAGTGATTTATGTAAAAAATACAACTTTATAAAAGAACCAAAAACAAAAATTTAAGGAAAAAAATGGTTTCTTTGCTGAGATTCGTGTGAAAGGAGGGGGGGTAAAAAGGGAAATCAGTGAGAGAACGGGAAGAAATGAAGGGGCTACTTTGTTCGCATTTTGTGATCTTATGTCTAAGTATATAAGATTATAGATTGAGAAAGAGAAAGAGAGAGAGGGGGGGGGGGGGGCCTGGGCTTTGGGGAGTTTTTGAAGGCTCTCTTTCTCTTACTCTCTGTTTCTATCTTTTTCTGGGTTCTTTGCTTTTTCAGATACCTGGAAATGGGGGTGTTGAATAAATTTGTAAGGATTTTTTTTGTTCCAAAGCTACACGCGATTGAACTGTGGCACACTCTCACTGTCTCCTATCTCCTCTCTCCCCTCTCCCCTCTCCCCTCTCCCCTCTCCCCTCTCCTCTGTCCCGGTATCCTCTTTTAACTTTTATACCAGGTGCAACCATTAGGGTAATTTGGGTATTTAAAAAAAAAAGAATAATTATTAGTATTTTTCACTTATCCGGTGCAATCACATCGATTTCGAGTGCAATTAATAGCTCCCATAAATAAATTTTTGTAATTATACACTTAAAATAGAGTGCGCAATCAATTGTTTATAAGGCACCTCTATTCACGCCAATAGGTTTCTTGACAGTGCCAACATCGGAAACTCCTTTAAACCCATTGATTGCTTCGGATCAAACAGTGGAGATCGGTTTTTACTCCAATCTTCCACATTATGGATCTTAAGACCATAGGCATACCTACCATCAGACTACCACTTTTTTATTCCATGTGACACAAATATCTAAAAAGTAGCCCTAAGATAATTTGACACCCATTACGATCAAACGTGACTTTAGGACCATTTTGGGGGATCTATGATGTGTAATTAAAAGCTTGATTGTCATATTGGCAGATCATAGTCCCAAGATTCATTGTGTAGAAAATTAAGGTGAAAACGATCTCTATCACTTGATTCAAAGCAATCAATGAGTTTAAAGGGTCCGACGTTGGTGCTTTCATTAAACCATTAAACCTGTTGGAGCGGATAAAGATACCCTAGTTTATTTAGGTTTTGAGAAGAGATTCATTCCTTGCACATGCTTTTAAGTCCTTCGACGGATTAAACTAAAATTTGTCATTGCACCGGCTTGTGATAATTTCACACTTAATTAAACTTTATGTTGGTCTACATATACGTTGCTCTTGCTCTCTCTCCTTCCTCCCCTCTCTCTCCCTCGACACCGTACTCCTTCCTCTCGTTTAACGAATAGCATAAACAACGACCAACCTCTCTTCTATCTTCTCTTACGTGTGTACATTGCTTCCTTTCTCTTTTTTTAACTTTACCTTATTATTACTCCCTCTTTTGATTTACTCATTGCAGACCCACTTTTTGTATTAACAGAATCATCCTCCCCATCCTCTTATATTTTAAGTTATTGGTAATTATGGTCATTGGGTTGTGGCACCCAATCTCATGATTGAGTGTCATGGATAAGAGCGATTCAATGATCATAATTATTTTGAGAAAAAATTAAAATAAAAAAATATAAAATTACATAATTAATAGCGTCAATCGTGATGAGAAATGAACGATAAAATCAAATGTGATCAATTAACTATTTTGACAACATGATTTTATATTGGGAGCCATTAGTTGCACTCAGAAATTTGGCCCTTACACTGAAGTTAAAGAGAGACTTTATATTTTAGGGACATGTGACATGTGAAAATGCATTATGGGCCGTCTGATTTAAATTTCATGATCTATAGATCCTTAGTGGATAAGATTAGAGCAAAACGCAATATTTATCATATTATCTATCGTAGTCAATTATTGAATCAAATAATAGTCTTTGACTATATTTAATCACATGATGAAGATTATATTTCATGCTAATCTTTTGCACTTAATATCTTTAAATGACGGACTCCAAATCAAACGGTTTAGATAGTGTTTTCATATAGCAGAGGTCGCCAAACTTGCAAGACTTTGTTTTAAACTCGATGCAAGGGCCAAGTTTCTGAATGCATGTAATGGCTCCCTTTTATATTTTATATTCTATTTTTTTTCACAAAATAATTATAATTATCGAGCCCCTCCTATCCATGACATATGATTGGGTGCCACTAATGGGTGCCACGTGACTGCAAATTATTGTGAGATAAGGTATCTTATCCATGTTACCGGCTACCATTATCCTTTATTAATTGCATAAATAAAAGCTTGTTGTTGTCACACGAGCAACATGTTGAAAGCAATAACAAAAATCACAGAAATTTTGAATAATTTACGAATGCAAAATAATCTTGGAGTTTTGAAATTTCTTTTGTTCACAAAAATTCATGAATAATTCGCAAATTTTTCAAAAAGTTGTGATAATTTTAATTTTTTTTCCTTTTATTTTTCTTCCCAAATTTTCATCCGAATATTTCCCCCAAGTTGTCCGATTTAGCCAAATTTTAGCCTCACCGAAATTTTCCGAACCCGGACTTGTGACTATGGTTGAATGTGAGAGGAACGGAGAGGTGGGCAAGGGCACTTCCTTCATTGAAAGGGCATTTTAGCCATTTTATTAAAACTTGGTATCGAATGGTCAGGATGATGGAATTGTGGAGCACCGTTGTTTTTAGGATTGACTCTCCCCTCGCGGTGTGGTTGAGATTAGCCTCTTACGTCTGACTTGTCGGCCACGTGGTAGCATATGATATTAAATACAAGGGGTAATGGCGTCTTACGGACATTTAAACACCAAATGGTGTTTTATATTCGGTGTTTAAATGATTTTACACCACTAAAATGTCATTTTTTATTTTACATCATTAAAGTGTGATTTATCATTGTATCATTTGGCACACATCTAATGATCAATCTACATTGTTCAAGATGCAATCTGTCATTGAAACATGTCCGAGGCAAAGGATCATGCGATGCTAACCATCCGATCAATAAACTTTAATATCAATCATCAAAATTAAGAACAACTATTAATATTAGAGTGCAATCAGATGATTCAAATCTCCCAAAAAATAAGATTTTTGGACTCATAGTCCTTCGTAATTCAATTGATGATATGTCACTTTGATAGTAGAGATTTTCAAGATCATAAGCTAATAAATAGTCTAAGATCACTTAAACACTAAATGATGTTTAAGCCACGGTGAGGAGGGTCGGTCCCTAAAAATAATGGCTCCAATTGACATATAAACTCCAATAAATTAGACTCTTCATCTTATATCATTACTCTGGAATCATGTGTGGATGTCAACTATATCGTTGGTGAACTTTAATATCGTTCGTTAAATTTTAATCGTATATCATTAAATGGGGTCATCTTTATAAGTGGCTGTGAACAATCTGGTTAGTTTAATACCACCCATTAAAATTTTTAAATCGATGGCTGCTTTTAAAGTGCATAGATAAAAAGATAATCTCTATCATCTCATTAAAAATAGTTAATGTGCCTTTGTGTAGGAGCCCTCAAAGATTGGGTACAGGAAAATAAATGTTTACTTTTTATATTTGTTTAGTAGTTTTGTATGGTTTCATGTGGGAATTTAAAATTTGATATATATATATCGGGTCCCACGCCAATATGTATTAAATATATTAGTTAATATTCTTTTGTGTAGGTGCCCGAAAGATTGGGTATAGGAAAATAAATGTTTACTTTTTATATTTGTTTAGTAGTTTTGTATGGTCTCATGCGGGAAATTTAAAAATTGATATATATATTGGGTCCCACGCTAATATGTATTAAATATATTGGATATATATTTAAAATTTGACGCAAGTGTTGGTATCATATTTTAATTTTATTTTTTTAAGACTTTTTAAATTTTAAGGGAAACAAGGAGAAATAAGAGAAAACTTATATGCGGCAAATGAATTATCGAGATTCCTGTTGTCTGAATGACATTCAAGGGTCGAAAATTATCTTGATATTTTCTGTCAAAATCCGAGAAGAAATGCAACCACATTATGACTTGGGTAGTCCGTCCAAAATTATCAAAAATCGTCAAACAATTTTTTTATGGTATTTATTTTTATAACAAATATTTCTTCTTTGATTTTATTTAACTAAATCCCATAATTTTAGCTTATTTCTAAGCTCCCCTCCATGTATTTAGGTGTTGCACGGACTTATTTTTGGTGAGAGAATGGAAAGATTTTTCTCACAAAAGACTCTACTATGTTGTTTGTTATATGAAAGAAGGATTGAACCTAGAAACTAACCTTCACAAGGCACCAAGTCTACCATTAGAGCAATTCAGTATTATATATGAAAAGAAAAAAAACCTTAATACATATATAATTTTTTAGTTATTTGGCTATTTTTTTTGTTAGGATATATTATTTTCCTATAATTTCTTGCTTATGTATTTAAACACAGGATTTAGTTAATCTTGCATTTTCCCAATTAGCAATGTGGTTATCTAAACAGCGGAAAATAAAGGGAAACAAAGGAATATTATGATTTCCTACAACTTAGGTATTCATGAAAAAATATAATAATATTATTTTACTTTCTCACGTTTCCTGTGTTTTTATCCTAACTCTCTTAATCATTATTTAAATCTTATCCAATTGATGGATTAAGATGTGGATAATGTGTACTATCAATGTGAGAGATCACATGTCAAAGACAATGAGTCCAAAATTCACAATATTTGAAAGATTTGAAGTTTTGAACCATCTGATTTGGCACTTGAATACCAACAATCGTCTTAGTTTTAATGGCTGATATCAAAGTTCATCAATCGGGAAGTTCACATTTACTTATAGTGATGATTCTTTGGATGAGAAATATTTCAATGATAGATTACTACTTCGACAATTTAAATTGACCACAAAAGTGTACCATGTCGTGTAATGGTAAATCACAATTTATTGGTGTGAGATAGAAATTCTAAAATAATGGGTGTAAGATTAGGCCTAAGATTGCATTGAAAATCTATCTTCCATGTAATTAAGAGTTAGATACACCAAATTGAATGCTTATTATGTGATTCTCCAAACCTACTATTCTCAATTATTTTTTGGCACGTATAAGTTCTGTTGCCTGTGTATGTGCCAATTAAGGTATCACATGCATAATCAAATTTGCCCATTTTTTTTTATATAAAACTGTGTTTTATCGCGATTTTTTGAAATATCATTCCTTTGACGATTAAAGCATATTTTTTTATAAAAAAAAAATTCAAAATTTCCATTTTAAACACATTTTTTTGTGATTTTTTTTTTGATAAATTCAATAATAAGGATCCGATTAACGGTTTTGTGTAGGGTCAATCCATTAATTTTTTTATTTTTTTCATTGTTTTCTTCCCGTATTTTTTCTGATTTTATTGATTTTTTTTTCCTTTTTTTCGTTTTTTTTCCTTTGCTATTTTTTTAGATTTCCGATTTAGTAACTATGTTCACATAATCGATGACCTGATCACAACCAGGTCAGTCACCTAACACCAGCAGCTCTTACAGTATTGAATTACTTTAGACGGTCACCACGTTTATTTGTGTGCAGATCAAAATTTGTAGCGGTGCAGATCAATTTTATTTCAATAAAATTGTGAGTCATTTTTTGTATCGGTACCTTTATTTACAACTAAAGATTTTTCCTTTCAACTTAGATTTCATGTGCGTAAACAATTAACTGTTTTGAATCCGACAATGGAGATCATCTTTTGCACAAGTTTTCCACACGATATATTTTGAGATCATGGGCCTATCATTAGACACTCAGATTTAGATTTCACATGAAACACATCTAAAAAAGGGAGCACTGGTCACTTGCGTATATATAATGTGCTTCTTAAACCACTTTTCTGAATGTGTGTCATGTGGGATCAAAATCTGAGCGCCACCTGGTGGTAGACTAATAATATCAACATTTAGAGTGTGGAAGATTGGGGCAAAAAATGATCTCCATTGTCCATTTCAAACCTATAAATGGTTTAAGCATGTGAAACCCGAGTTTGAGAAAGAAGAATGTTGGGTTGAAAATAAAGGTACCCATATTTATCATAAGAACAAGGGTTTTTTGTAAATACCCCTGAGTTATGTTGATATTACAAATAACCCCCCAGTTATAGCTATTTGCTTTAAACTCCTGAGTTAGCATTTTATGTTTATAAAACACTCTTTAACGGATGTTACTTTAAATGGTTAATCAGTCGTTAAAGAATACCCTAAATACCATATTTATCCTTTTAAAAAATAAATTATTAAATTGCCACCCTCTACACTTGGTAAGAGTAATTTTAAATTCACCCCTCCACTTATAAAAAAGAATAATTTTAAATCCACCCACCAAATATTTGAGTTCACCCACGCTGAAAAAAATTGACTGCATTGAATCGGACGATGGAGATCGTTTATTGTCCCAACCTTTTACACGATGGATCTTGAGATCACGGTGGCACTATTAGACGGTTGACTGCATTAAATCGGACGATAGAGATCATTTATCGTCCCAACCATTCACACGATGTATCTTGAGATCATGGTGGCACCATCAGATAGTTGACTGCATTGAATTGGACGATGGAGGTCGTTTATCGTCCCAACCATTCACACAATGGATCTTGAGATCATGGTGGCACCATCAGACGATTGATTGCATTGAATCAGATGATGGAGATTGTTTATCCTCCCAACCTTTCACATGATGGATCTTGAGATCATGGTGGCACCATCAGATGGTTGATTTTTTATTTCATGTGGTACACACCCAAAAAAATGACCTTAAAATTAATTTTAACCGTATACGTGATGTTAAGGTCACTTTTCTGAGATGTGTGCCACGAAATAAAACACTGATCGTCTAATAGTATGCCTAAACGATCTCCATTGTCTTATTCAATGCAATCAATTTGTTTTAGCGTGGGTGAACTCAAAGATTCGGTGGATGGAAGCAAACGCGATTAGGCAATCCAATTCCTAAAAATGGGTTTTGAATCATATAGGAAATTGAAGCGACGAGTATTTTGAGTGGAACACGTAAATTAAAGGTTTTCTTTTCAAGAATAATTGCATTGTTTGCCTCAAATCCTTCATTGGTTGAGTATTCGTCCAAACGTTGGCATGCTTTAATCGGGGAATCACCTATCTGATGAGTCTTGAATCTGATGGGTGAATGAAGGGCCTTTTAGAAGAGTACCTTTAAATCCACCCACTAAATCTTTAAGTTCACCCACACTGAAACACGTTGATTGAATTGAATCGAACGATGGAGATTATTTATCCTCCCAATCTTTCACATGATGGATCTTGAGATCATGATCGCACCATCAGACGATCAGTGTTTTATTTCACGTGGCACACATATCAGAAAAGTGACCTTAACATTACGTGCATGCTTAAAATTGATATTAAGGTCACTTTTAGGGGTGTGTACCACATGAAATAAAAAGTCGACCGTCTGATGGTACACTCATGATCTAAAGATCGATCTCATGAAATATTGGGACGATAAAAAATCTCCATCGTTTGATTCAATGTAGTCGACGTGTTTCAGTGTGGGTGAACACAAAGATTTTGTGGGTGGAATTAAAGGTACTCCTCTTATAATAGTGGTAAATTATAATGGTATGACTTGTAAATAAAGGTGAATGAAGAGACTTTTATAATAGTGATAAACCATAATGGCATAACTTGTAAATATAGATGAATGAAAGGCCTTTTAGAATGGTGACATTTTTAAAATATTAGTTTCATTAAGGGCAAAATAGACTTTTCGTCCATAAACTCACGGCTAGTTAACAACAGGGGGTAATATGAAACAGAAACACAAAAGTAGGGGCTGCAGAATAAATACTCATAACTCAGGGGGTTTCTTATAATATTAGCATAACACAAGGGGGTATATACAAAAAACCCTAAGAACAATTAGGGAGCTGCGCACCACATTTTTTTCTTGACATTAAGTGGTTTGCAGATGGCAAAAGTTTGAGTGCACTTAGAAAAATTATTTTATTTAACTACTTTTTTTAAAAAAGAAAAGTTTATATGCACCGTAAAGCTATTGTTAACACACTTTTTGCTAAGTAATAAGCGTTTTGGAACGTTATCAACCACATCAAAACAACATTTATTATTCCTTTTGAAGAAAAAAAAAAAAACATTTATCATTAGAGTATCTCTATTAGCGCCCATGCAATCTCTGAAAGTGCCTACGTCGAAAACCCCTTCGAATTAAATGATGGAGATCGTGTTTCACTCTGATCTTCTACAAAATGAATCTTGAAATCATGTCGCACCTAATAGATGGTCAATTTTTTATTCCATATATCATAGATCTCCAAAAAAATGCCCTTGAATCCTATAGCACACATCACGTACAAACATGATTTTAGAATTATTTTTTGGGAATTTGTGACATTTGGAATAAAAAATTAATTGTCTGATAAGTACAACATGACTTCAAGATCCGTTATGTGGAAGATTGGGGTGAAACGTAATTTTCATCATCTGATCCGAAACAATCAATAATTTTGAAGTGGTTTCCGACATTTGCGCTAATAGAAGTACCCTTATTATTCTTAGGGAGCCATTACTTGCCCACGGAAATGAGGTTGTTGCACCGGATTTTAAAAAAATACTGAATATTTTATTTTATTATAATGACGGCCGTTCCCTCCTAATTGCAAACTTCTTTTAAAAGGGTACAGTATTTGCAGCCGGAGATTCAGTTTTTGCAGCCTTAGGTTTCCATGACTTCTTTGAAATGGATGATGGAGATTGTTTCTCGTTCTAATCTTCCACGGAATTAATCTTTAGATCATGGAACGCCTATCAACTATCATATTTTGATTTCCCGTGAAACATATCCCCAAAAATGACTAGAGAATTCATCACATGGTATACCATGATCACTGTCACCTTTTGGGATGTTTTCCATGTGAACACAAAACCTGGTTGTATGATAAGGAAGTCATGATCTCACGATCTATTTCTTGAAAGATTCAAGCGAAAAACGATCTCCATGATATGATTCAAGGAAGTCAATGGTTAAACAGTTTCAACGGTTGAAACCCCTTGCTGCAGACCTGCAAATATCCATATCCCTCTCAGAACTCCTTTCACCTTTTGGAAACCTCAAAACTCACGACTCTTCTTCTCTACGATCTTTGATCATCATCAAGTATTTGTGTAAAATTTTCTTCTTCATGGTGCTACTTAAACTTATCAAAACCTATCAATTATTTGTGATTGGTAAAATCATCTTATTCTACTAATCTTCGGTGATCATAAATATTGATGATGATCAGATAACAACAATTATTTCACCGATCAATCAAGACTACTCAATTGCAAGATTTGATGATGTTGAATATGGTGATACCATCTGTATCGAAATGGTTAGACTTGATCAACTGGAAATAACAATTGAATGGGTTTCAAATGGTGACGGATTAGAGAGACAAGGATGAATATAGGACATGCATTAATGGCTCCCTTTCTTTTTTTTCTTTTATCTCGTGCAATCACAAAGTCTCAATGCAATGACAAATTTTTTAATTTTTGGTGCAAGCACATAGAAATCGTGTGCAACTAACGGCTCCCTATTCTTATTATTGATTTTCATTGATTGGCGTACAGACAGAAAGTTGGGGTGCAATTGAAATAACGTGTGGAGACTTCTCCATCAGAAATTTTTTGTGGTAATTTACTCTTTTTGCTACCATTTGAGGAATCTGGAATGAAAGAAACAACAGAGTATTTCAAAATTCCAGCAAAGGCTCTGAGGCTCTCCTCCGATCAATTCTCCTTCATTTTGCTGAATGGGCTATTGAAGCGAGCTTTCTTGATATAGATCTCCATGTCCTTTGGAGTTTAAGACTGCGAGATATAGTGAAAGGAATCAATTCCCTTCTTTGATTTGTTTCGGCTTGGATTTGTATTGGGTTGTGTTGGAATCTCTTGAGTTTTGTTTTAGTCCCTCTTTTGTCTCTTCTCTTGTTTTGAGAATGATTTGTTCCTCACAAATCCTCTCTTTCTATATCATTCTCTTTCCATCTTAATATTACCTTCTTTCAAAAAAAAATAAAAAATGCCAAACTCTTTTTAAAATGAGTCGGTATAAGGTGGACAAACCTCTAGATCACATAGGACTCGTGAGTCACCCAAATTTACATTGTGGCACACCTAGTCATCAATTGAGGCGTCTAGGTTGGCCGTGACATGTAGATGGGACTCAGACCAAAAGTTTCTTATTGTCAAGAGAGTTAATCGAAAATGAGTGTCCACCCATCATCAATTGACACAATAGGCAACACGTCTATGTGACTGTGTAACAAACACGAACTTCCAATGTAGGAAACTCCGTACATGTCCTAGAGTCACACAAACGTGCGGACTTCTTTACATTCCTCATATGTCTTGGAGTATGATATCAATAAATCGACTCTTCAAATTCAAAACATTTTTCTATCAGGCCAATCACCTTCCACGAACTATCCCACTAGTGAGTTAGAACCAAGCATTTAATAACTGATACATGCCGGCATATCCTTTGGGTTCCAAGCCAATATGTATAGACTGAGTCGGAGATACGATTTTAAAATAATTAAAAAATATTTCCCAAAAGGCATATTTAGTATTGTATCATTTTACATATATATCATATACATATCGCCAGATACGACTTGATATTTGACTATTAGAGGAGTCTTAACCTGAAACTTATTGGCCGGTATATAAAATCATGTTTAAAACTTTAGTAGCAATTAAGGATCTTGATTAAACAACTAGTTTGTTGACTCTCAATTCAACGGCCATCACGAGTCCAACAAGTATAGCCTCCAACTCAATAATCACTATATTTTGGAGGGCCCATAAAAAACATAAAACAGAGGTACAAAATCAAATCTAAACCCCCTTTCCAAAAAAAATAAAATATCAAATCTAAACAAACCTCCAATACCAACCCCAGATTCACTTAGAGATACATTGGCATTCAATTTACTATAGGAGCACATTGGAGGAATCAACACAAAAACAAAGGGTACCATTCTTCCGAATTATTTTACCGCACCATTTATCAATAAGTTCTAGATAGTAGCCTCATCTAACTTTTGATCCTTCAAACCGGATAACAACATCAATGACGATCCTTAAAAAAGTCGTGTATTTCCTTCATTTCATAAAGGAAAATTACAAATAATAAGCATGTTTTGTATAACAAAGTACCGCGGCTGATGTGGTGGGATGTGACTGGCTGCTCCAACCTGTATTAGTTGGGCCCCATTACACTTGTAATCAATTGCATTGCAACATGTCAACCGCCCGCACCTTTCATACACAAAAACTTTCATAAATGCCAAATGGTTAAGGAAAAGATGGCTTTGCCAAAACTGATCTATTATTATTTAATTTACACATTTGCATTAAATCTTGAATTTTTACAAAGTTATAGAGCATAGAGGGACATAGCCAATTAACAAAAGAGAAAGCAAAAAAACAAGTCATCATTAAATCATCACTCTAACAAAGAACACATTTTGATAGAAAACCTAAACCTTTTTTCATTAAAATTTTCACGGTCGTCAACTTCCTATTGACAGCCATGCATCCAACATCATAATAAACTTATGATGTTCGATTCAGGCATCTCTAATAGCCTAGCTCCAAGCCGACCGACTTGAAGTTGAATTAACAAAATTATTTGGAGTCCGTACCAACACATCTTGAAAATTATCATTAGAAATAGAAATTTAAATATCGATTCCCAAGATATTTTTCATTTTCCTAGTGGACGATTCAGGCATAAATTAACAATGAGACTAACAAATTAAGCATCTTGCTCAGTCCCATGCATACATCATATATCTTAAATATTGATCGGCCGATACCAATACATATAAGTTGATATGAATCGGAATAGGCCTAATCTGACCCGATATTGCAGGCGGACTTGATATAGTCATAAATATCCACACCTATTGAACGATATTTATACTATATATGTCCACATTGGCCGATATCAATACATATCGGCGAGTACTCATATTTCTTAGATTAATTAAATATTAAATTTGTCCTAAGGTTTTAGATTTTTTTCTTTTTTATATATCTATCTATCTATATATATATATATATATATATATATATATATATATATATATATATATATATATATATGGGAGCCGGTTAAGTCCTTCAATGGAGGACGGTGACCGTCCTCCAAGATACACATGAAGTTTTACGTGGCACTCAAAACACTATTTGGGTGCCACGTGAAGCACAGATGAACGGTTTACATCAATATTAAAAAAAAGAAATTCCGAAAATTTTTTTTTAAACATACAAGTCAAAGTTTGACGGATTTCATTGGTTCACATTTCACGGTTCAAAAAACACATGGTAGAGATGAGTTTTCAATTAAATTTTTTTTTCAAAGATGATCTAAACAAGGCACCCGAGCTCCACGTGACATCGAAACATTATTTTGACTGCTACGTAGAGCTCCATGTGGAAGGTTGGAGGACGGGCACTTTTTCCTATATATATATATATATATATCAGCCTAAGGGTTGGCAGATATGACCGGTACAAACCAGCCTTAAACCTTGATCCCAAATTGAATCATGTGACGCATGATTCCAAGAGGGGTGATGTTTTGGGATCACGTGTCATGTAACATGGGATCTTCCACACAAATAGGTCTTGAGATCATAAGTGTGCCATTAGACGGTTAGATGTTGATTCTACATGGTACACATCCCCAAAAGTGAACATGATCATAGCGTACTATCAAACATGGTTCACGCTCGCTTCTTGGAATTTATGCCAAATGGAATCAACATCTGGCCGCTTGATAATCTCAAGATCTATTATGTGAAATATTGGGATGAAAATTGATACCCATGGTCTTATTTAAAGCAATTGATGAACTTTCCTTGTGAGGTGGCAAAAACAAAAAGTGGTGTGATAGTAACAGCAGTGCATTATAATACCTCACGATAAAGAGCCACCACTTACCACTAAGATGAAAGGAAAGGACATTGTTATATGGAGGATAAATATAATGCATACACAGAGTGCAGGCGGCTGATGTGGAGCAATTGGCTGCAAGTGAGGTGGGGTTCAATTAAGGCAGGTCAATGCAACCATTCATGTCACGGCACGTAAGCCGCCGGTACTTTGTCCTCAATAAATCTGTCCTCCCATTAAGTAAGGGAAATTTATAAGATCGACCCTGTCAGATTCACCTTTTCCGCCAGAGAATTTCACCTTTCCCATAACCGACCACCTTTAAGCCGAGCCAATTCCAGCTAGTATAAAAAGTCTCAAATACCCCTTACACTTTTTATCGCTCTATCATGTAAAGTTCCTTAGTTTAGAATTTTAAAATTTTGCACTTTTTAAAATTTAAGCGATGTGAAACAACATCTATGCCATTTGATTTGAAAGCCACAATATAAAGATCGATAATGCCAAAGATTGACACAAAACATAATCCCTATCATATAATTCTTTAAAGCCAACAATTAAATTTAATGGTAAATTTAAATAATGAATCTTCATCGTTCTACTAATCATGTATCACCGATTTGATAACTCGGTATCTCTAATTCAAACGAAATCGGTTTGAGTGGTGTGCAGACTTTTTACAAAAAGGAAAAACCCAAAATATCAGAACACTAAATCGAAATTAGAATATAAGATCCATCTTCAATAGCGATATCTCCTCTTTAAAGAGGTGATTTTTTTTTTTTTTTTTTCAATTTAATTTAATTTAATTTTTTTAAAGAGGTGATATCATCTCTTTAAAATATGGACAATCGAAAAAAGAATAACAAGATTCAAATTTACAAGAGATTTTGGTAGCTTTAAGATTGAATAATGGAACGTCACTGCCCTTCAAAACGTGGTCGTCTCCGAATGATATATAAAAAGTAAAGCAATAATGATTTGTGATTTTTTACATGTATTTATTACCTTGGGGAAAATTTTGGTAAGGTTTGGTAAAAGGTGAAAACTATAGGGAAAAGGTGAATCTGAAATGTCCATTCCAAAAATTTCCCTAAAATTTTCCAAAGGAAAAATAAGAAAAAGTCTGGAACTGATCAATGACGAAATGCATCCTAATCGAACGGTAGTACAAACAGGTCAGATACCCGAACATCACCATAGACTCCTGAGCTAATCCTACCCAATACAGAGAATAAAAGTTTACCTTTGTGGCACTGACTTGGGAAGAGACATGAAATAAGAAAAGTGGTGTTGGAATATCAAGAGAGAGCGAGATAAGGCCAGGAACAGCAGAAAGGACAGAAGAAAAAAAAGGGCGGGGCTGGAAAAGTTGGCGCGTGGCGTCGACACCTTCTGTTGGAGACAATGGTCTCAGTGACTCAGTCTCCTGCAGGCCGAGCACACCACTCGGCGTGAAGAATCTCACATAGGGGCCGTACCGAAACTACTTTACGCCGGCATGGGGATATTGGTGGGTACTGGGTAGCAACTTCTGCTCTCTTTACTCCTGCATCAAACCACGGAATACGCATGCCATTGCTCTCTCTCTCTCTCTGAACAAATTGCTCAGACGACCATGGCATGCAACGTTCTTACATCAAGTTCCGTGGTCGACTGTCCTTCGAGCCCAACTGCACGCACACCTAAAAGGCATTAGAACCGCGCGACTAATACGTATAGGGGTTTTGGTCTGGTCCAATTGATTGTAAAACCATTGGATGTAAGCGAGTTTTGACTTTAACTTTCAAAAATAGACATCACCTACGGATCCCTACATCCAACGGTTATAAAATTAGTTCAAACCCCTTTTATTTTGTTTTTAAGTAATCAGTTGAACACCATTATGAGTTTAGTCCTATGGACCTCACCAAAACCCTACTTGTAGTTATTAATCCTATAAGTTCATAAGTATTCACGGATATTTTATTATTCGGAGACTTTAGAAAAACAATATTGGAAATAAAATATTTTAGCGAATGATATAGAAACCAAACCTTTTAGGAAAAAAGGTTTTATCATTTTTTTAAAATTCAAAGATCCGTGAGATCTCAAATACTTAACACATGTGGGGTTAAGTGAATTTGTGAGTTTACAAATTTGCCTTTGATTGCCTTTTTCACTCAAAATCACCACGGCTGTGACGAAACCATCTCCAGCGGCCCCGACGAAACCAACTCCGGCGACCTACCTTTTTCACTCAAACCACTTAAAACCACCACGATTGCTGCAAAACCAGCTCTGGCGGCCCAAACGAAACCACCTCCGAAGGCCGGGATCTGGCAGGACGGCGAAAAAATAAGTTTTTTTTTATACACATTGAGAGAAGATCAATCAAAATCTATGAATATCATATGGCCAAGGTTTCTCACCCCAACTACCTCACTCAGCTCATCAAACACCGAAAAACCCTTCTAAGAGCTCTCCAAATCTTCACCCAAGCCAAATCTAAGTACCCTTCTTACCGCCACAACGGCCCTATCTACGCCACGGTGATCGCTGCCCTCGTCACCTCAGGCTTTCTACTGGAAATGAAACACCTTATCGAAGAGGTAGGGTGCATAGCTTAGTACTGAGCTATAGTGCTATGGTTGATGCAGATCGATTGTTATATGAAATGCGTGAGAAAGGTTTCATGCTGCTGGTTTTGTCGAGACCGCCGGAGCTGGTTTCACCGCAGCCGTGGTGGTTTTGAGTGGTTTGAGTGGAGAAGACAACCGAAGACAAATTTGTAAACTCACAAATCCACTTAAACCCACATGTGGTGAGTATTTGAGATCTCACGGATCTTTGAACTTCAGAAAAATGTTAAAACTTTTTTTTCTAAAACGTTTGGTTTCTGTATAATAGGCTAAAACGTTTGGTTTCCAAGGTTGTTCTTCTAATTTTCCCTTATTCTTATTGGTATTGTTATCAAATTTGCCGACTTTTTTAAAAAGTCGTGAATAATCGCAAAATTTTAAAAAAATGAATAAAATTTAAATTATTCGAAATTATTTTCAAATAAAATCCAAACTTTTTGAATAATTCGCAAAATTTTCGAATTATATGTGAATTAAATGACTTTTTCTCAAATTATTATCGATTTTGGTCACAAAATTTTATTTCTAAAATTTAAAATTTTTTTATTAATATATTTTCAATTTTTTTCCAATTTTACAGGATATTTTCAAATTTTTTATAAGACAATTTATTCTGGAACCCTGACTTGGTCACTATGGCTGATATATTGTAACGATCCAGAATTTTTGACTTTCATTTATTGGTATTAGATAGTGCTTTATACATTGCATGGTGTTAGTGCTCCACACCGAAACCTACCCTAGTTGAGAAAATACACATTTTGATTTTTCAAAAAGTTTTATATTTAAAATTGTCTTTATTTGACACAAGTTGTGTGATGGCCTAGTGGTTGAAAGTCTTTGCTTATAGACAAGAGGTCTAAGGATCAAATCTTACTACATCGATCTCGTTCTTCTCAGATCCCGTCGCATAGGGTACGTTCGATCGCGTATCAACCGATTAAATAAATCTTACCTGTGTATGCTTTTATCTATAAATATCGTAATTAAAAATAATAAAATGGCTAACCCTTAGCCATAGATTCTATTGCATTTATTTTCTTCGCTCTTGTGTATATTTCATTTATTATTGTCTTTTCACTTAGATCTACTGTGCTCTTGTGTATATTTTATTTATTTAATTATTTTTCGTCTAAATTTATTTCGCTCTTGAGAATATTTATTTATTTTATTATTTTTCATTTATATTTACTTCACTCTTTGATATATTTTTTTTAATTATTTCTTTTTTCGTTTAGAACTATTTTAGGCTTGCAAGCATGCCTAATATATATATTTATATGTGTATACATAAATAATATAGAGTATTTGGTGCAAAAGAAAATCGAGGTTGGTGTGCGTAATTGAGATCAAGGGTTTTTCGTCATTTAAAGGGTGAGGTCAAGAATCTCCTATAATTAAGAGCTACAAATCTAATTGAACCTAAAACCCAGTTTGACCAATTGGAACTGACCATTGCATAGTAGTAATCGATTGGCCATTTTTTTGGCAATCTACTTCATAATTTTACTTATAGTATGTTGGTGTGTTAAGGGGATTGATATTATGGTGTTGTGGACTACCATTGATTGTACTAATCTACTTCACTAGCAAAAATTGGTTTATATGTATATCACCGACAAAAAAAAATTGGTTTAATCTAACTCCATAACTTGGGTATTATACAAGTATTTATTGGCACAAAAATTTGTAAAAGAAGGAATTTATTGACACAAAACTTTAGTATTATATAACTATTTATTATACAACTTGAGTAATATACGATTATTTATTAGTGTCTTAAAAAAGGGTAGCATTATTTGCACTCGTTAGACCCGTGAAAAATAAACACGTTTCCACAATAAAAATCGTTGATTGCCTTGAATCTCTATTATCTTTCATCGTTGATTTGACCCATCTGATGTTGGACTGTGACTCATCTGATGTGGACCATGACCTATTTGATGTTGGACTATGACCCATCTGATGTTAGACCTCGACCCATCTGATGTTGGACCGTAACCCATCTGGTGTTGGACCGTGACCTATGTGATGTGGCCCATGACCTATTTGATGTGGACTATGACCCATCTGATGTTGGGCCGTGACCCATCTGATGTATCGGACCATGACCCACTTGATGTGGATCTCGACCCATCTGATGTTGGAACTTGGCCCATTCGATGTTGGACCGTGACACATCTGATGTTAGACTTTGGCCTATCTGATGTGGACCAGCCCATCTGATTTCATTTCATAGGATGATATTAAATTAATTAAAGTATCTCTTACAATATATAATGATATATTTAAAGAGAAAGTGATTTTAGATGGTAATATAAAATTAATAAATATTATATACTTATATTTCAGTATTATTTTATTCTCATATAAAATAAAGGTACTTGGTTACTACCTTATTTTAATATTATAAAATTATCTTATAAGGTACATGAGTAGCAGTATCCCCTCTTAGAGTTCAATTAGTTTCCTTTCTATAGATGGATCGACTTATTAAAACCAATCAATCGATCTTGAACCAAATGACAACTTACACCTCATTAAATCTGATCTATCGATTTTCATTTTTCGATTGATCGATTCTCATCCGAATAGACGACTTGATTCACACCAAAATTTCACTATTGCACGACGAAAAATTTAGTGCACATTAATCACTTGCTGTAATATCCCGAAAAAATCACGTTAAACAGTGACCTCGGGATCCGTGCCTAATTGGTCACAGGTTTGACCAATTAGGAGTTCAATAGCTAGCATAGAGTGTGATGAACGGATGAGATGTGATAAATTGATTGACTGTGTGGTGTGTGATGTAAATGTGAAGTCACATACATCTATCGCGGTGCATGTGCTCAACACACAAGTGAGAGGAGAGATAAAAAGGTTTAATAACCCTAAATTTGTGTTTTGGGTTGTTGAGAGAGAAGTAAAGAAGAGAGAGAGAGGAGTAAAGAAGGGTTGAGCAAGGAGTTATTGTGGGTGATTGGAAGGGGGATTCAAGCATTAAAGAGACCGATTCAACGCGAAGGATCCATTCAAGCCAAAGCTGGAACCCTAGCCTTCCAACCACTTGATTTAAATCAATTTGAGATTGATTGAAGGTAAAATTATTGTAGATTAAATGCATAGATTAAAAGGTTAGATTGTAGTTAGAAATGGGTTAAAGTATAGGATAAAGGCTTAGAAAAATGGAGGAAAAAATAAGGGAAAAGATTGAGAAGGACAGCCAAAAGGGGGCTGAATCTGGCCATTTCGATTAATCGAAAATGAGTTTCGATTAATCGATTTTGGCCAAGAAGTTGAAAAGTCAGAGGACCCCGATCTCGATTAATCGAATTAAGTTTCGATTAATCGACCTTGAATTTCGATTAATCGATTTGGTTATCGATTAATCGACTGGGAACCTACAGTGAACTCCAGTGGAGAAAAGAAAAGAGCTTGGAGAAATCGACTAATCGAAATGAGAGTTTGATTAATCGATTTAGAATTTCGATTAATCGATTTGGGATCGATTAATTGATTTTGGAAACTCGATTACTCGAATTGAGAATCGACTGGATAGAATAGAGAATTTCGATTAATCGAATGGGGATTCAATTAATCGAATGGGAATCTCGATTAATCAATTCTCAAATCGATTAATCGATATTGAATTTCGATTAATCGATTTTGGAGCTCGATTAATCGACTGTGTCAGTTTTTATTGACTTTTGAATTTGACTTTAAGATTCTTGGAGGGGCTTGAACCTTCTTTATTACATCTTTAGTGATGTATTTCACATGTTATGTGGTACCATAGGTGGTACATGTGAGTTTGGGCACAAGGAGCCACGTGGGACCTCGATGCATGATCAAATAGAGACTTGAAGTAGGGAACACCTTGAACATGTACTTTATTTTGCAAGAGCATGTATGTAGTGATATAGAATTCAATTCAAACTGTTTTTACTGCTTAAGAGTTTGTAAAAAGTGTGTATGTGTGTGACATCAATAAGAGTAATTGTAATGAGCCATCCCCAGGGGATGAGGAAGTAAAGAGATAAGAGCATCAGGTGTGATGCAAGTGAATGGATACATCCCAGGGATGTATCCAAGATTGAATCAGGTTTGATAGGGCCTAACTGATATAAGATAGCACACTTACACGGTGAATAACTATATGTAAAGCACCTGATATTTTTGTTATTTGAGGTTTGATAGGGTACCCCACCGACGTGGTGGGATATCCACGACTGACGCGGCGGGATATCCACGACTGACGCGGCAGGAAATCTGTGACCGATACGGCGGCGAAACCGTAGGCCAGTGCGGAGGCTTATCCATACACAGTAATCACACCCCAGGGGTGTTGAGTTGAGACAAGTGAAACCCCGCCACCAATCCCCAGGGGAAAGGGGCTTGGGTACTACTTGTATTCCCAGGGAATACTTTTAAAACTATCTATATAGATGACGATGATGGGTATCTCATCGGGGCTCGATGCTATATTGCTCGGGAATTACTTAAGTTGAAAGTTTAAGTTTGCTTTAGGCCTTTTCAACATCATTCATGAATAAATAAAAGACATGAGTAAACTACCAGTAAAATGTGATTCTTTTCAACTGTTTTTCATCAGTAACTACATAGCCACATCATGCATGGCATATCATGGAATATATGTGAGTGGTAATTTATATGTTCAACCGTGTTCTGTTCCCTATTGAGCTAGGATGTAGCTCACCCTTTAGACTATACGTCGCAGGTCCACTACTAGCAGCTGCCGAGGCTTCAGGAGACGTTGACCCCGGTGAGTCGAACCTTGCACCTGGAGGCGAGTTGGAGCCACCTCCTGAGGACTTCTTCTAGAGGACTCCGTTGTGCAGCTTTGAGAGTTTTGAGAGTTTTGAGAGATTTTTGTACGGCTTGGTATGTCAAGCCTTGTTTGATTTAAACAATGTATATATATAGATTTGGGATAATTCTTTTGGGCGAACCATCTATGATGATTAGCTATCATCGATGGTTCGGATCGGTTCTCCATTCATGTAGAGGCATGAGGGTAGAACTGTATTTTGAGAATTCTTATATAGTAATTTAATTCCGCAGCTTCATTTACTATTTCAATTCAATTCATTGCTTGATATACCAATGTTCTATGCATAGCTAAGGGGCACGGTCAAGATGATCGTACTAATGGCACGGGTTTTGGGGTACCGAAATCCGGGCTATCACACTTGCACTTTGCGATCGATGGTCGTGATGTACTTAACTTTAAAAATAATAATATTTAATTTAGGCATTTAATAATGATAAATAATAATATATAAAAGTCTCACTTTTATCGCTTCAATGTAACCACTTCGATAACACAAAATGTTAGGAATTTTATACCTCGTGAACATCGAACTCCGACCTTCTCGTTATTGAGAATACACTTATGACTACCCTATTCTACATTGTACTAGAATGTTTATAAATAAATGTATATATATATATATATATATATATATACATAAGAAAATCTAATGTAAATCTTTCTGTACGTCTGACTTTTTGTGTTTTAATCTTGAATTACATTATGAGTTATGGGTAAGTTAGGACATATGTACGAGAGTGTGTGAGATCATGCCTACGCTTGGGCGTGGTGATTCGCTGAGATGGTGTCGAAGCGACAAATACACCGTATTCACATGCCTTACAACTCATGGTGGAATGAGACCCATGACGAATCGGGTGAGTGTGAATTCAGTGTAACCTCGTATACGGTGGCATATACAGCAACCCGATCACTCCGAGTTCAAATATGATAGTATAAATTATGAGTTAAGTTATGAGATTCGACCATAGGCATTAGCTGTGGTGAGGTTTCTTCTATGGTCACGTGAAACTCAAAATATTGGCATCCATGTATGGATGCAACGCATCTATGATAGTATAGACTACCACAAGAAGTACATCCAGGTTATTACGGAACTTTTTTCTTAGGAAGCGTGAATTAGGAAAGTTGTCTCACTATAGTTTGTCCTAGTATTAAATATAAGAGTATGATAAGATATGAGTATGAGATAAGATAAGTTATGATGCGAGTATGATAATAAGACATCGCTGTGTAGGCCAGCAAAAGATAAAGAACTTAAGCCTCTGTACGTGTCGTTCCTTGCGTAGCCACCGTAAGGGCAACAACGTCTTTCAGCCAAGATGGATCTCTGAGAGAGATTATGAGTATGAGTATGTTATGAGTGACTTTGGCCATTATGTCTCCCCATTGGCTGGATGGTGAAGTATGAGTATGACACGAGGGCGTTATGATATGGTGGTATGATACTATGTTGACCCTCCCATGGTAGCTCGAGCAGCGACTCGGGCACAGGTCGTTTAGGATTTCACGAGTATGTTAGTTATGCTCATGCGATGTACAAACGTATGTGCGAGAATGATAATAAGACATGGTATGATTTGTTATGAGATATGGTAATGTACGTTATGATATAAGTGTCTAGATCATGGTCTTGCATTTATGATATGATATGATATGAGTTTCATGATATGCATGTGATTTTGTCTTTCTTTTGCTATCTGCTTTGAGATATTATGTTTATCACTCACTTAATGCACCTACAATACACCTGAGTAGTATGAGGTGGATTGGTGGTGTATTCACCGAGTTTACGTGACTAAGTAAACTCATCCCACGATAATCTAACAATTGCAGATGATTACGTTGGTGGAGTAGACGCGGACCATCAAGATCTCGCTGACGCTAATTTTATTGATCCCGCGAGCGTTGAGTACCTGGAGCCTTTGGAGGGCGACGCTACCGGTTATCAGGAGGACTACGGTGCTGATCTTGATTCGAGTGCCGGTTACTGATCATTGTGGACTTGATATTGAGTTTAATTGATACTAGTATTGCGGATTTTATAGTTTATTTTATCGGATTTGTCTCCGACTGGATTTACATTTTATTGGTGGATTGTGATTTTATCACACTTATTCAGTATTTATGATTACATTTATCGTGGAACCTTTATTGCGCGAGAACTCTGATTAGGTGTATGTCTGCTTAGCATATCCGAGATATGTGCGGGTCATAACTCAGAATTCTAAGCCCTCGAGATAGGGTAGAATTTCGGGTCATGACATATATGGTAATAGACCCGTTCCCCATTTGGATTTAGAATGAGTCACTGATCTTAAACAGGCGGCACTAGTATTATGGGTACCATTATTCACATCCTATGAGATTGCTTTCTCACCCCAATAAAGAAAATAAAACAAAAATAAAGTGGGGGTGTGAGTATTAAAACAATCCATTTTAAGTAGGGGTTTTCAATAGTGGGGTGAGACAGCAGTCTCATGGGGTGTGAATAATGGTACCCTACTAGTTTTCCTCGTGTGCCAAATATCATGTGTGCCATTAGATGAAGCAAAGGGCCCAATGTGAAGATCTAATAGGTCAAAGATTGCATCTAGAAAAATTTTCATTGTATGATTTAAACTAAACCCTAAACCAGTCAAACATCTTTGCTAAATCGAGATTTATAGGATAATCATTTATTTTAAAAGTGTTTAACTTTGAACGCTTTAATCATACGGGGACATGTTTTTCGATACAATCTTCGATCCACCAAGAAATCTAGTGCTAGTTGTCTAAGATTTGTGATAAGTTGGGAGCATATCTAATGCCAGTTCCATATTTCCTGGCCTTAGTGTTATGGTTACAATAAGAACAAAGTGAGAATTTGTAGGGAAAAATATACACTTTTATTTGTCGAAAAATACATTGGTACTACAAATTTTTTAGATGTTACTTGGCAAAATATTTGGATAAAATAAGTTTATCCATATTGAATATATTTTGAAAAAATTGAGCTTTTGGAGCTAACCATATTAGTCCATGCGTAAAATTAATTTTCAAAATAATTTCTTTCAATATTGATTTAGTAATAAGGAAAATGACTTATTTGTTCTGAAAATGAGCTGAAAATTTGTTTTACACCATTTCCCGTTGTTTGGCAACTGTTGTGGGCTTGTGGACCCAACACAAAAAATACAAGTTTCCCCATTTATGTAAAATATGCTTTTAGTGAATTTTTTATTGAAAATCAATTTTATGCATGCATTACAAATATGCTTGGGTCCCAAAGTTTAATTTTTCAAACTATATTGAATAACGACAAATTTATTTTACGAGAATGTTTTGACAATTAAATCTGGAGATTTCCAAAGTCCTGTAAATATATTTTTCCTACATATGAAAATAAATAAAAATATGTATTTTTCTGGACAAATGCATTTTTTCGTAAATATTCCTAAACATGGCTTAGACGGTGTTTGGCATAGTTCTCTACTAGCACTTGCCAAAGCAGAGTTCACTTGCTTTACCAAGTTCCCACTGTCTTTGTTAACTTCGTGGAGAGACAAAGAGAGATTTCGGGAGAGAGAGAATCGAAGAGAGAAAGAGAGAGTTCGTGGAGAGAGAGAAAGAGAGAGAACGAGAGAAGGGAGAAAGAGAGATCTTGGAGAGAGTGAGAGAGAGAGAATGTAGCGAGAGTAAGAGAGAAAATAGAGGGAGAGAGAAGTAGAGTAGAGAAAGAAAGAGAGTGAGAGAGAACGTAGAGAGAGAGAGAGAAAGAATGTAGAGATAGAGAGAGAAAGAGAGTGAGAATGTAGAGGGAGAGAGTAGAGTAGAGTAGAGAGAGAGAGAGTGAGAGAGAACATAGAGAAAGAAAGCCTAACGCGTAGAGAAAGATGACCGAGTTTTCCGAGAGAGCATACCATGCAAATTTTCCATGTTTTATTTTTGTTTCCAAGATGAATTTTATCTCATTCAAGAACCAAGAAAGTCTCAGAAACTGAAACTTTTCTACAAAAAATCGGCTTTCCAAATATTTTCTGAGACTTTCTTCTATTCGGGAGTTTTTCTTGGGCTACGAGTTTTCCTTGCATTTTCTATTGAAAGGTGACAGTTTGTTTTCGGAGGTTTTTCTCACTAAAGCTTTGTTTATGAGCTACCAATAGTATATTCCACCCAAAGAAATGCATCGGACAGATTCTAATGAACAAACGTCATGCAACGTTAGTACCAGCTAACTGCCATTTAAATAGGGTGGTTTGGCATTTAAGCAAGGAATGAATGACATTTAAAACATCATTACATTTGTATTAAAAACTTACATTAGAAATTTTATTTTCAAAATCTGTCTGACAAAAGTCTTTGACACATTACCGATTGAAAATATATAGAATTTGACGATCATCCAATCAGTATGACCGCTTCGATGAACGACATAAATACGTGCGGGTTTCGCGAGTGCAAGAAGACATTACACTTTCTGACATTTTTCTTCAGAAAGTGAAGAACACAAGAAAAGGTCAGAAACAGTAGGAAAATGAGTTTTGTCAATACAATAACGCTTGCATGGAAAATGACTTTCTGTGAATTTGCAGTTTCTACACAGAATCTGAGGAGCTCATTTTCTCGGGTTTTCTTGGGAAAGCTCTGAAACTGCTAAACAAGACCTTAGTTTTTTAGCTATTAGCCTGAAACTGGATGTGCCCCCCCTTTTACTCTTTTAGAAAGGGAGGGATCCACAACGGATGTGCATCTATGAGAGCAAGTACATACTCCATGTGAACTATGTACTCATAAAAATTTGTGTTATTGCTAAAATTTGATCAATTTAGTAGAGATAAATGGACCCTAGCACCACCCTATGCGCACGAGATAGGTTCTTATACTAGATAGAGAGTTAGGCTGTGTATGGCATAGCTCTCTCCTGCCACAACAGAGTTCACCTGCTTTAGTTGGTTCCCATTCTCTTTTCTAACTCCCAACAAAAAAGGATTTACCTGCTCTACAACAACCTCCCTGCTCTCTACTAACTACTTGTCAGAATAAATAAAACCTGCACTGGTAAAGAGTGAGTAGAGAGGAGAATACAGCTGAACTCTGCTATGGCAGGAGCTAGCAGAGAACCATATAAAGCCTTAGTTTCCTAGAGCCCCATTGGGGATTCATGCATACCATCCCATAAAGTGGGAGTAACTACTTGCACACTAGGTTTGTGCTTTTGCACATAGTTAAAAAAAAAAACATTTGGCATTTTGGAGACTTGTAGTGTTGTTTGTAACCCGTACTAATCTACTTGATTTGAAGGCTATGATGTAAAGATCTTTGATGCTAAAGATTGACATAAAATATAATCTCCATCATCTAATTCAAAACAATCACCGATTGAATGTGCTGTATTAAAAAATATAGGTGATAGAGTTCATTTGTCATGTCAATCTTTGGCATCAAAGATCTTTACATCATAGCCTTCAAATTAGAGGGCTTAAGTGATGCTCATAGGGCGTTAGTTCGAAAAATGCTAAAGTTTGTCTCTTTGAGTTGTGCGGCTCATGTGCAAGTAGTCACTCTATAATATGATAGTGGACTAAATGGGCTCTTATCACATATGAACAATGTCTAATTCATCTTTAGAGGGGCTAGCGTCAGATTGGTTTATATCTTTAATTACTCATTGCTTGTATGTAATTTTTTTTGGGATAATGGCTCCTGACTGACATTTAAACATGATCTAGCATCATTAAATTTGTCGTTTTTATCTTGCACCATTTAAGTGTGATTTATCAGTATGTCATGTGGCGTATATCTTGACCATTCTAAATTGCCCAAGTGACACTCCATCGTTGTAGCATATCTTAGCTCAAAAGAGCACACCTGTAGACTATAAGTCGATATGAACCATATGATCGATTGTTGGTACAGGTGACCCTTTGACCTCATCAATTGAGATTAAGAATCTCATTATGCATTAGTTGGTTACAACTATGTGTTGTGATTAATCACCAACTGTTACGTGATTAAAGAGGTCGTTTCTCCTTGAGCATTGATGATATATACGAGCAGTCTATATATATATATATGGGCTTAACATCCCATTTGTGTGTAGAAAAGCAATGTATGGTGATAGCAGTACAATGGATCCAAGGGCACTAAAGCCAATGATTGAGTAATAGATGCTCGTGGGAAATTCACAATGAATCAATGCAATCACCAGCCTAGCGACGCTTTTCTCGGCGATTATGTGACAGTAGGTTATTAATCAACGGTCTAGATTTCATGGGACCTAACAGTGGTATCAGAGACAAGTTGCATCGTTATCGTGCTATGATCAACGCCGTTCGTTGTCAATCATTATCGATACCATCACCATTGATCGGATAATATATGTTGGTATACTGATCGTCCAATTATCGCCCATCAGATCATTGATCACAAGCATCGCCTGATAGAAAGTGATGGTACTACGCTATCCAATGAACGATCAGAATCGGTCTCACTGTCAGATCTGAAGATAATAGGCTTCAACACATAAATCAGTAAACTTAAAATGAGAACGGTATATTTTCTGAACCTTAATCCCACAAATATTTTTGTAGTAAATATATGATGAAATATTTAGAATAGTGAGAGCATACCAACATTAGATGATTGGTTTATCATATGGTACTATTTGATTTAATTTTTGAAAACGTCCAAAATCAACTTATGCAATCGGGTATTGGACATATTCATGACGGGGAAATCTGCTTTGCGTGTAAAATCTCATGACATGTGAGATTTAATATGACTGGTAAATAGCCTCATAACTTGTATTTTTATGTCTCGTTATAATCATATTTATGTCTATCTTATTGGATCAAGTTAGCTCCAACTTGAATTAAAATGATTCAGTTTCAAGTTGTGTATGAAAAAAATTTAGTGGTGCATGACATGTGCCTATTCAAGTCATGACCTGATTTCAGCAGATTAATTGAGTCCAGTCCAATTTACAAATCATAGTTATCGGGCCAGTCAATACAATTCACTTTAATTAAATGAGTTCATCAGCCCATTTAGCCAAGTGGGAGATATAAGTGTGAATGTGACCATGTGGGCCTCGCACTTCTCTCGGATTGAATATCCATGGTGATGATGGATAAATCGGCGCAATACGCATACCCTCATGCCATGTGTAAATTTGATTTAATTTTCATTGATTTGAAAATTGTATTATTTAATTTTTTATTAAAGTATATTTTTATATATGTAATTATTTATTTTTCAAATTGCATGAAAACTTTGAAAATTAAAACTTATTGTTAATTATGGATAAATAACCTAATTAGTTGTTGAGATGAACATTCATACCTAATTCAAGTTAAATAACCCAATTAGGAAGGAATTGAAATAAAAAATTTATTTCTTGCAAGGAAATAGATTTTAATGGCTAATTGTTATTATGTGTGACATTTATTAGAGGAATAATCGTTTCTAAACGTTTGCATGCTTTTATAACATGTGAGGTAACGGATATATTTTCATATTATCTCAACCGTTGGAATTTCAAAGTCGGATTTGGACCGTTAGATGTTTAACCCATAAATTAATTGTGAGGTCAAAGATTATCTATAAATTGAGAATGTCCAATGATGATATATATCTATTTATAAGTGACTTTAAATAAAAGTTGAGGCCAAAGATCATCTATAAATTGAGAAGGTCTAGTGAGGATATATATCTATTTATAGGCGACCTTAAAAAAAAAACTGAGACTATAAAATCAAGCTAAATCCACGTCTATAATACTAGGTAGAAGATATTTTTGAAAGAAATGATTCAAATTCAAATATATAGGTCATCTGAATAAAACACTTCATTAAGACTTGAAGTTGACATAACCGACGGGCCTGTGTGCACACTTTGCGAATAGTATGATTAAAGTTTGATCGATCAATTGTATAATTGATGATACGACATCTTGGATGTAGTTTTGAAGGGTGAAATGACTAAGTATCATATACCTTCTATTAACTATTGATCCTTTTGTTAAGTGGTTTAAGTGTGAAATTTTGTTCAAGCATTATATATAGCTTGTTGGACTTAGGGACACCTAAGTCTGTTAATTCCAAAGCACTTGAAATTTTATCATGATTAATTAAATCCGCTTTTAGCGCGTATTTCTAAATTAATATCCAAGTTTGTATAGTGGTGGAAGATAGTATATAAAAATGATTCGATGGTACACAAACTATATAGTAATGTAGTGTATAAGATCCCATAATAAGAAAAAAATTTCATAATGAGTAAGTCCGCTTTGGCGTGCAAAACCTCATGACTAGGATAATTTTTATCGTGATGGGAAAATCCGCTTTGGCGTTCAAAATCTCACGATTGAGATAAGTTTTATCATGACAGATAAATCTATTTTGGCGTGCAAAACCTCATGACCGTGATATATTTTGTTGTGATCGGTAAATCAGTTTTTGGCGTGTAAAACCTCATGACCGATGAAACATGGTAAATCCTATAATGGCAAAGACGTTATGAAATATTAATTCAGCTTCCATGGCCAAGTGAGAGATATTGGTACATTTGGCCATATGACCTCATAAATAGATATTAAGAATATCATTATACACGGTTAAAACTATGTGTTTAATTGTGATTAATCACCGACTGTTACGTGATAAAAGAGGGTCGTTTCTCCTTGAGCATTGATGGTATATCCGAGCAGTCTATATATATATATATATATATATATATATATATATATATATATATATATATATATATATATATGAGCTTAACATCCTAATTATGTGTAGAAAAATAATGTGTGGTGATAGCACTATAATGGATCCAAGGGCACTAAAGCTAAGGATCGAGTAATAAATGCTCGTGGGAAATTCATAATGAATCAAGGCGATCACCAGCCTAGCGACGCTTCTCTAGGCGATTGATCAACGGTCCAAATTTCACGGGACCTAACATTGATAAACTTTGATATCATCCATTCAAACTAAAAACATTAATGGTGTGAGATCATGTAAACACCAAATTGGTGTTGAAGTCGGTTCCAAATTTTTTATAGTACTCTCCCTCTTCTTAGAGAGGTTGTTATAAGGAGTTAAGGATTATGGGTCACTGGACCGATGCGTCTGGTTGAGATCCACTGGAAGCGATCTCTTGTTTATTGAAACCCTCAACCCAAGCCTGACCTCACCTGTTTATTGAAATCAACCCACTTGACCCATTTATAGAATCCCTCAATCCGAACCCGACCCAACCCGTTTAGCGAAAACTCAAGTGGTGCCGCTTCTAGTTGAGTAAACTACATTCACATATATGAGAGAAAGTCATAACTCAACAACCTCACGTGTATTTATAGTAGAAAAAAAAATGTCAAACTCGGGTGGACTCTGGATCGGGTTGGATAAGCTACAGTCAAAAACAAGGGAGGAGTGAGTTGGATCAATGCGGGTCAGGTCAAGAAACCTCATGATCTGACATATTTAACGAACTTGTTGGCCCATCCTGACCCGACAGCTCGGAACTTCAAACACAAACCGAATCTGTTGGTGTAAGCCCGCTGGATCCGGGATGACCCGACCCATCTGAACCGCTGTTGTAGCCACCAAATCCCGGAGAGCTCAAGGACGCAAACCATAGCAGCCTTGAGATACGTGATTATATGGCTATAACTTTGAACTGATTCTCACATGTAAAAAGCGCTTCATTACTTGATGATATGGCAAAAACTAAAGTGCCACGTGGCATCCGTTGTGTTGTCACCTGAGAGATGGAACAACGGATCATCTTCAGGAGAATCAGTAGGCATGCGTAGAATGGTAGACAGAAGACGAGTCCCGTTTGATGCCGTCCGCCAGTTGGGTCCATTCAACAAGCAAGAGAGAGAAAAAAGTGGTTAGTGAGGTCGCTCTCAACTCCAAACAAAATCATGAGAGCGCCCCTCTGTTAGCAGAAGCAGCAGCGGCGGCGGCTTCGAGGTAGAAAGACAACAGAGTCAGGCGAAAATACGCCCTATCCCTATCACTTTACTTCCCCCACCTCTATTGCATTTATTCTTCTCCCCCAACAAAGTATAAATACCAAAATTGTAGAGATCATTTGTTAAGCGTATTCAAATGATATTTTTATACGTTTTAACATATAAAAATACTGTACACCACTTTGAACTTTGAATACAACGAGAATGACAAGTTGTTTGGGATTGACAACA
Organism: Chloranthus sessilifolius; assembly: GCA_021018995.1. Taxonomy (NCBI): domain Eukaryota; kingdom Viridiplantae; phylum Streptophyta; class Magnoliopsida; order Chloranthales; family Chloranthaceae; genus Chloranthus; species Chloranthus sessilifolius. The sequence goes on along the minus strand of CM037584.1, from coordinate 24,427,862 downwards.
GATATTTACCTCGTGAATACCGCGAAGCATACACTTTCAGAGTAATCAACGAGTCAATATTGTCTTCAGGGTAAATGACAATAGATCAACGACGGATGTGACACCTTGTGTACGGCTAAGTTAGTAGATAATTAAGTGAAGGATGTCCAATTTATCATTGATGGCTCACATGTAGTCACTTGGGCTGGATATGGCTGAGCTCCCTCGTTGTCTTTGCTATAATAGAATTCATTTATTTTAATAAGTTCTCATCATCTTTGTTAATATCTGTGGTACCTGTTTTTTTTATTTATTTTTTTTTTTTTTTTGTGAGAGCAGATTTTATTTGTTTTGATGGAGAGAGTTAGTAGAGAACAAAAAAATTATTATTAGAGTATGTAAATCCTCCTTTATAGTGAGTTAAAAATTAATGGAGAGAATTAGTAGAGAATAAAAAAATTATTATTAGAGTATGTAAATCCTACTTTATAGTGAGTTAGAAAAGAGATAAGGAAACGACTAAAGTATGTAAACTCTGATATGACAAAAGCCAACAAAGAACTATGCCACACAAAGTAAACTTTGGAAAATGCAATGGACGGTCCCAAAAGACAGTCAATCAAATCTACAAATCAACGGTAATCTCAGTAGAGTCTACAAGTATTATATAAGTATATCCAACAGCAATACACAGAGACACAGCCTAAGCATATCCAACGGCGGCCTACCATCACAGCTAGCTACTCAACGCCGTCAACGCCGTCTGATCTCTGTAACCGACTACGTGGTGACTCTTTTTCTCCCTCTATTTAATTAGAAAGCACTTCTCTCCCACAATTCGTACAACTTCCGCCGCCTTCTCGCTGCCCGTTTAAAAGTGTGCACACACCAAACCAAGCCATCAGTCTCTTCAAACTTGGCTCCTCTTTTTCCTCATGGCTTCTTCACGAATCTACGTTCTCTACTTCCTGGTCTTCTTCTCCTACCTCCACCTCTCATCTTTTGCGATCGACGACTCCGATGACTACCTTCTTTTCGAGCCCACGCTCGACCAAGGGGAGCAAGGAGCGGTGTACTCTATTTTAGAAGCCATAAACCCAGATGTAGAATGGAGATCTAAGTACCCAGAAGACCTCTGTGAAGCAGGTCCACATGGGGTCGTTTGCGAGGTGGACCAAGAGAAGCCTTCTCGAGCCCACGTTGTCCAATTAAACCTTGGTTGGGTCTCTGATTACTCCAACAACCCTCCTTGCTCAGCCACCAACGCTTCGTTTCCTCCTTCTATCGCTCTATCTCGCCTCCCTTACCTCAGAAAACTCTTCTTCTATCGCTGTTTCACTTTCTGCACCCCCGTCTCGTTCCCTTCATACGTCTGGTCTCTAGGCCCACAACTCGAAGAGCTCGTTCTTCATTCCAACCCTTCTTTAATCGGCTCACTGCCGTCTGATATCTCAAAGCTGGTGGGTCTTCGTCGACTCATAGTTTCTGGAAACTACGGCGTCTCGGGGGCCATCCCTGCAGAAATTGGAGTTCTTCGACGTCTCCAGCAGCTTGATTTTAGCAACAATGGCTTCGTTGACCGTATACCATCCTCCATTGGGTTGTTAAAAGACTTAATCGTTCTTGACCTGAGTCAAAACCAGCTCGCGGGGCGTATTCCATTAGAGATTGGCTCGCTAACTAAACTATCCAAGTTGGACTTAAGCTCTAACAATCTCACAGGAAACATTCCTGCTTCGCTTGCCGCTTTGAAGGATCTCGAAATGCTTGATTTGAGCCGAAATCGGATCAGCGGAGGGGTTCCATTTTTCCTTGGGGGGATTCCTGGATTGAACAGTCTACAGTTAAGCGGTAATCCGATTGGTGGTTCTCTTCCTACTTTCTGGCTCGGATTGAAGGAGCTTGTGAGTCTCGATTTATCTCGAACTGGGTTGGTGGGTCAGATTCCGGCATCGATGGGGAAGCTCGAAAAGCTGAGTTACTTGGCTTTGGATCATAATAATCTATCTGGGTCGATCCCTCAGGAAGTTGCAGCGTTACGCAGTATTCATCACGTTGATTTGAGTCATAACCAGCTCTCTGGTTTGATTCCGTTTTCATCTGCTATGGTGGAGAGATTGGGTCACAGACTTCGGTTGGACGGCAATCAAGAGCTCTGTTTCGATTCTGAAACACTAGTTTCTTTTGTTGAGAAGATTGACATTGCTAGTTGTTCTTCTTCCTCTTCATCTGTTTCTCTCGAGCAGTCATTGGATGGAAGTTCTAGTGGTTCGAGTTCTCGTTTGAATGGTCACTATACAAAGCTTTTTTATGCTCTAGTTATCTTCTTCTTTCAGCTATTGTTTTAACAAATTATGAAACTACACACTGTTGGCTAAACATGTTAAAAGAGATAATGTAAATTTTGTTCTTACGCGAGTGTTTAAATGTTCTTAATTTTCTTCTTTTATGAAAAAAGAATTTTGTTGTTGTAGGTTTCTTCTTCTACTTTTATTGGGTAAACTTTTATATCTTTTTTGTTTTCTCCATTAATGGATATTTTCCTTAATTCTGAATAAATTTCATAAAAGTTTTGGAGATTGGAGACGCTTTGTGAAACATCACACATATAACGTCTCTTTCCTTAAAATGTGTTGAAATATTTTCGCAGCAGGAAAGCGATGGCTGTTACCAGCATGGCTTCAGTCAAATTAGAGTCATACACGGCACTCCTGCTAAGCTCTTTTCGTCTTCATCTTCTTCAATTTTCTCCTCTCTTTTCTTTTAAGAAAAAAATTGTTGAATGAGAGTTTGTATTAGCTACAGCCTACAGGGGCTCCTATAGTCGCACCTGTACACAGCTCACCTCGCACAGATTATGGTCTCTGAATCCGCGCCTGCGTCTTAATGGCTTGGGGGGTCGTATGTCCCGTGTGAAAGCAAAAGCTATACGGTTCATGTACCAAGTGGCATCTGAAGTACAAGGTGTTTAGGAGGGACAGAGGAGCGAGCCTGCAGGAGAGCCAGGGGGAGAGAGAACGTTGTATTGTCGAGTGAAAAATGCTAGACTTGGACCACTTGGGCACCCATCCAAGGGAGGCCAAAAGAGTATTAAATATGATTTTTTTTTAATTTTTAAATCGCATGTTCCAAGGGAGGTCAAAAAAGTATCGAATATAAGTTTTTTTTTAATTTTTAAATCACATGTTCCATGACTCATCAACTCAAAAGTAGTATTATTTTGAGTTGATCGTGCCACGTGCATATGAACGGGTACTAGAGTGTATTGTTTTTTGTCACACACAGGTGTAAGTCCCACTTGTTTTATATATATATATATATATATATATATATATATATATATATATATCTATCTATCTATCTTTCAGGGGAGCATGTGCTCGGGCGTAGAGATTTCGCTATGCTAAGGCGTCGTTCGGTAGTCATTTTTGCTCAGAATCTGGACAGATTCTGAGATTTTTTGCAAGATCTGAGCAAAAGTCCATGTTCGATAGAGATTTTGGGGAAGCGGGAATCGGAGCCTTTTCCAAGCGATAGCGACGTCTAGTCGTCCGAGCAATCCTCTCGGATTAGCTCAGATTCTGAGTTCAGAAAATGGTGATGAAGTATACCTCTCTTTGAATGTATGCAGCTGATCCAAACTTCATCGTCAACGGTCATGAGGCGTCGAAATAGCTACGTAGTAGCTTCTGAAGCTAACCCATCGTCTTCCCCAATTATCCATGGCAACAGGTAGGGGTCAGCTTCGATTCTAAAGACATCTGTCTCCTAGATCACAGCTCCGATTCATAGGTGTCGAAAAAGGTATGGATTGAATCGATTCTGATGAACTGCATTCACATGGTTACAGTTGGAGTTGAATGTAATGTGGTGGAAATCCAGTAGGGGCCAACATCGTTGGGAGCTTGCAGAGATATGAGGTACTGCTTTAAGCAGAGCTCACTCTGGTAAGACACATGTCTCCTACTCTGATTCATAGCTTCAAAGAGGTGATTGATTGGGGGCATTGAAGGTTATAAAATGCTCCCTTTGCCTCTCTTCAAATCATCTCCGTGTTTGCATTCCAACGCTACAGAAGGTGTTTGAATTAAGGCCAAGGTGAGTTTTTTTTGGTAAATTTTATAGAAACTCTGCCTTCTTTGCTATTTATAATGGTGGTAGTGTTCTTTGCAATTTACTGATTTTATGATATGCAGATGCTTTCTAAATTATCTATTTTCTGTGTTTTTTATGTCTTCTATTTGGGTCTTTGATCTTTTCTTACTTGCTCATCTCCACTTCTCTTTGAATGGAATTCTTATAATAAAAATCAAACCAGAGAGAGCCGTCTTCAACAAAATTGATTCTCTTGTCAGATGGATTTCCTCTAAATTTTTGTCTAACCAAGTTAAATTCTTTAATCAGTCAGTTGGTGCTTTTTTTTTTTGTTTTCATTAAAGTTATAAAATTTAAAGAGAGTCAACGTTTGCCGTTTAATGGCTTCTGATTCACAGGTTAATAAATCTAGAGTTGCTTCTTCACTTTGCTGTTTTTTTTGTTTTTCATGCTGATATGAAATCTCAGCATTATTCTTCACTTTTCTTTTTTTTTTTGTTTTTCTAGCTGATATTAAATCTCGAGTTTCTTCTTTACTTGTTTGTTTTTTTTTTTTTTTTTTCATGCTGATATTAAATCTGAAGTTTATTCTTCACTTTAATATTGGCCATTAATGATTTTTAGGGTTTTAGTTAAAAGTAAAAACAAAGGTTGAGTTTAGAGTGGACAAATCGGATGGTTCAGAATTTTGAGCTCATTTCAGTTCAATGGATAAGCTGTTATTTAGACGGCTTGGATTGCTCACATCTTACCCTTTTAAGGGTGTAAGATCCTTTAAACACCGAAATAGTATTTAAAAGATGATAAGGAGAGTCAATCATTAATCCCAAAAGTTATACTGATAAGATGATCATAATCATATAAACTGATTAATCTAATATTTGATTTTTTATTCATAAAAAAGGAGTCCCATTGAATTGATTGGAAGGATCTAAGGTCCCATATACTAATTGCAAGTAGATATTGAAGCACTACTATTTTTGGTGGTGCTAAGAATCACCATATTATATATTAGATTTTCACACACATGAGTGGCATTTTTCATTGAATGGCTATGAGCAGAACCAATCTTCAATCTCCAAAACTCACTTCGAAAATCCAACATAAATCCACAAAAAACTAAGATTTAAATCTTTAAGGTAATGAATCCATCTCCTTATTAGATTACATAAAAATCTAAATCCAAGAGATATATAGGAAGTGGATTATTTGCTCTATTCTTGTATATAATCTCATTATAAGTGTTTGATTCTTAGAAAATAGATGTTTTTCTTCACTTTAATGTGGTTTTAATTTCTGGGTTTTTGATTTCCCACATTTTCAAGTTTACAATTCTTTGGCAGTAAAATTAGAATATTTCATTCTTGTTATGTTGATTTCTTTCATCTTAGATCTGTTGATCCTTATGTTTTTTATACTTCCTCATACTTTGATTTGCATCATTTTACATTATGGTTATATATTGCAATTTATTAGATCTCTTAAATCTGTCCATTGAATAAGCATTAAATATCAGTAGTTTGCTACCAAAGGCGCAAAAAACTAGCTTGCATTGTCCGCTTGAATATAATATGTATTAGATGTGATCCAGATGATAAGTTTGAATGCCTTTTTGTTTAATAAGACAACTCATGATCATATTATATTAGGACTGTGGAAAACAGTCATTTTCTACCGTCTAATTTGATTTAACGTACATTAAATCTGGTCAATTATCATTTATTAAAAAAATATATAAAAAATTAGGCCTACGCCGACGGCGTAGGGATCATTAATGAAAAAGACTGCAACCATCGGTGTAGGTGCATTTATTAAAAAAAAATAAAAAATGTAAGTCGTCGGTGTAGAATATTTGAGTTATGGTGACGACGCCTTACAATCGTGCAATGATAGTGTTAGGGACCCATTTTAAAAATAATAGTAATTAAATCAAATTCGAAAAAATACTCCGTCAAATATGTTCAGCCTCATCTCGATTGGTTGCCCGTAAATTTTGAGAGAAATTCGAGTACGGCACATAAAATGATGATTAAGATTACGTTTCTACGGTCATAGCATAACCACTGATTGAATCTATTCTGAGGATTTTCTGAGAGGAACTTAAAAACAAAGGATTTTGAGTTTTGTAAGAATCTGTCACGAATCTGAGTGGTTTAAGAACGCATATGGTGAAAACCAGGAATCTGAGTCTGCTAAGAATCTGCCAGGATTCGGAGTGTCCAAAATCTGAGCAAAATCTGAGCTTTTCTGGGAAGAATCAGGAAACACCTGAACGAGGCCTAAGACTATTCTATGAACGATATGTGACATGAGACCCACTTTACTAATTAGGATTCAAAAATTTTAAATATATTAAACGCTATATTTCTTTTGGGCCATTATACTTAGACTTTTTTAGAGGTACCTTTCTTTTCTCTATTTTTTTTTTCAAGAAAATATTATATTTATTTTTTTATATTTATTTTATTAAAAAATGCAGGCCATCAGTAGCAAAGCACTGACACCCCTAGAGGCGTTGATACCCTGGTAGTGAAGCGTTAACACTTCAGTAGTAGAATAGTGGTGGGTTGGTGGGGTTATGACACGCACGTGGTCAAACACAGAGAATTTTATAAAAGTTATCTACTTTTCTCAAAAGAAATGTAACTCTAATTCAAACGTGATTAAATGATTATAATGCAACATCGGTCATTTCACAAAAGTGCGCTACATGTCAAGCCCATATCAATAAGCGAATAATCCTAAGCCCCCCCCCCCTCTCTCTCTCTCTCTATATATATATATATATATGACTTAGTGTCATAACTCGAGCTCTTATTAATTGTATGTCACATCATGTGACTTAAAAAGTCGACCTACTGTATTATACAACTAATGATTGCTAGAGTAATGAAATTATATTTCATAAGTTGAGTGAGAGGATCATTACCCTTTTATATATATATATTATATAAGGGGAGAATGTACTTAGGCGTACATAATGACCCGTGCGCTCGATGGTCATCCGTTTGATGGGTCAAAGATAAAGTAATGCTCAAAAATTTTGTGTATTAATTTTTTCTAACTCTTTGACCACATTTTTAACGATGAAAAAGTCATAAAAACAATTTTTTTTTTAATGTGATATGATCGACCTTGCCTAAGTTGTCGTGGCATCTGTTCCTTGTGATGGATGTCACATGATGGCCAACTGACAGTGGGTGTAGAGATTTCTGTACATTCAGGTGTTAGTCCTTGTCCTCTATATAGCGAATTGCAAGTTACATTCCCGTATTTGAACCGAGCGAATCACGAATTGGGCAACATTACTCATCAAGGATCAAAATATCGGTTTTGTTTTCGAGCATGACCAAAATCGAAATTTTGGTCGAAATTTTGAGGGCTAGGCCAAAATTTTGGTTCCCATTTAAAAAAAAACCCAAATTATCGGCCGATAATTTAGTGATTGGTAAATTATCGGAGCTGATAATATGCTTGGTCAATAATTTGGGCGATTTTTAGGGGATTTCGTTTCGAATAGCTCCGAAACGACGCATTTCGGCTGAAATTTTGATCCATGTTTAGAGGTGTCAAAGGGCCAGACCGGGTTCGGGTTGGATTTTCACATGACCCGTTTAAAAAACCAAAAAAAAGGGGCCTGGCCCGAATAGCTAATCAGGCCTGACCGGCCTGACCCCTATTAGCTATTCAGGCCGGGCTTATAATTTTTTAAAGGGCATTTTAAAAAGAATATTCAAGCTAAACGGGCCGGGTCGAGTGTGGGCCGAACACTTTGCAACCCAGCCCTACCTGATTCTTATTCGGGCTTGGCCCAACCCGACTCGTTTGAAAAAAATTAGGCTCGAGCCCGGCTCATTAGGGCTGGGCTATCCATGTTATCCTATCTTATAATGTAAGTAAATGTTTTGGCCATGTGACAATATGTCGATGCATCTATTGATTTTATGAATATTGGGCCGCCGATAGGATAAATAGTCAAAAAGTTGACTAATGCCCTACTGGATCTATTGATACATCTATCCGTCATTAGTGTGCAACCAATGTTTTCGGAGCCTGATTATAATGCGCTGCTAAATCTTTGGTCATATTTACCTCCCTTTTATGATAAACCAGACGTTTTCAAATTATAAATTTTATGCTGCGCTTATGCGACCACTTATGACAGTATAATTTCAACTAATAATTTTTTTTTCCTTGTATGGATCAATATTTAATTAAAATAAAATGTCTACTTTTTACCCTTCTTACCTATTTGTTACTCATTTAAGTAAATAATTATACAAAAAATACGGATAAACTAGTAATAGTAATATACAATAGAATGTAGAAAACAATATAAAAAATTAAAAAAAATTTAAATGATTTTTTTTTCCCCCAAAAAAATACCAAGCTATCTCTCACGTGATTATGCGAAATCCCACAATCAATATGGCCTAAAATCACCAAAGTGGCATTAGCCCAGTTGATACACTCTCTTCGCTGCGAGGGAGTAGGTCATATGTTCGATATTCGTCTCTTCCGCAACTGTCATATGTGCATGCGTGTCTGCTCCTTAGTTTTCGAGGTTGTCTCGGCCGAATGGCCGTATAAAAAAAGAAGCCTAAAATCACTTAGCATGACTTAAGCAATTGGACGTCACCGGTCTAATATGTTCCTCTCCCTAAAAAAGGGTGGGCAGATATAACCCTAAGATGCACCTCGATTTTAGCTGGCTTAATGTCTCCTAATCATAAAATATAGGGAAATTTTTTAAAAGGGAGCCATTAGTTGCACATGCTTTTTAAGTGATTGCACTAAATTAACAAAAATTTATCTCTTCACATGTTTATTTTATTATTTTATTATTAGCAGCCTCGAAAACCGAAGAGCAGGCACGCATACACATATGATAGTTGGGGAGCAGCGTGAGGGAGCACCAACTACAGTGGTGAGGGTTAACTAACAGAACCCAACCCGACAAGGGTGGGAAACAACGTGGAGGATGTGTATCGAACCGACGACCTCCTCCCTCACAATGGAGGGAGGTTACCAACTGGGCTAATACCTCTTTGGTTCCTACACATGCTTATTATGGTTGCACATAAAATTAAAAAAAAAAAAAGATTAACCTTAATTAATTTTTGTGTTGGTCTAGATCTCGCTCTCTCCCTCTCTCTCCACCGTTTTCTCCCTAGGGTTCTCTCTCTGCTAGGGATGTAGGTTCGGTGTATTGAATCGAACCGAACCCGATTTGTTTAGTGTTCGATTCGATACAGTACAAACCAAAACTGATATTTTTGGTATTCGGTTCAGTTCGGTTCGGTTCGATCGGGTTTAAATATGAAACCCGGCGAAGATTAACAACAACATCGGAGCTATGCCTAAGACCTTGAGAGTCTCCGGTATTGACATGATTCCGGCGATGATGATACTCGTCGAGAGGTTAAACGCTGTGTTAGAGACTGATGCGTCGCCGAGTTTCCTGTGTCGGTTCTTCCGGAGAATGGATTGCGTTTCGGTGTTGCCTATTGAAGGATGGCCCATCCTGCTTGGAAGTTGTAGCTTGTGTTTCTTAAAATTTTAAATGGAGAGGAAGAGAGGTTTTAATGTGTTTCTTAAAAATTAAAATGAAGAGGATGAAAGGCGTTTGTGTTTTTATAGTGGGGTGTTAGGAAGCTGAGTTTTGATTGGTTGGTTTTGTTTAAGATAGAGATATTGGATGGCTGGAGATGGGGTGGGTTTAAACCTGAAACACAAATAAGTGGGCTGGTTTGGCTTGGAGAGCTGGTTTGGTTTGGAGAGCTGGTTCGGGTCGGTTTGGGCCAGTTCGGGTCCGATTATGGCCTATTAATGGGTCGGTTTACTCAACCTATCAAATTGGTTCTCGGTTTTCAATAGGTGTGTATTTGGTTCAGGTTGGTCGGTTTTGGACCAAAACCACAAACCAAACCGGTCCTAATCGGTTTCTAGATTTTCAAACCAAATCAAACCGTCCAACTCTTAAACTAAGCCAACCCGATTCGATTCGGTTCAGTTTGGTTCGATCGGTTTCGATTTTCCTATAAGTTCTACTTGCACATCAAAATTTTCTCAACTTCGCAAGCGATTTTTCTATAAGTTCTACTTTACCGCTTTAGGATTTAGGAATAGGCTAAAGACAAGGGTAGGGTTTTATATAAAAATAAGCATTTTACTTAAACATCCTTTAAAATTAATCAAAACCCCCGCCTATATATATATATATATATATACACTTACAAACTAAATTCGTTTCGGTTCGGTTTCGGCTTGGGGAGGCTTGGAACTGAAACTAAACCAAACTTTTCGATTTTTCTTTTTTCCAAACCAAACCCAAACCGGTACCCATCCAAATCGGACCAAACCCGGCGGTTCGATTGGTTTGGTCCAAAAAATGCACAGCTCTAGTTTCCAGCCACCGAAACTGAAAACCTCACCGATTTCACTTCGGTTCGGTTCGATTTAAGTCGGTTTTCGGGAGGGCTGATTTTCGGTTTGGTTTTGGTGTTCGGTTTAGGGTTTGCATCACTACTCTATGCTAATGAAGTTGATTGATCCAAGAGTGCCTTTAAATCCACCCACCGAATCTTTGAGTTCACCCACGTTGAATAATATTGACTGCACTGAATTAGATGATCAAGATCGTTTATCCTCTCAATCTTTCACACGATAGATCTTGAGATCATGGGCGCGCCATCAAACGATCAATTTTTTTATTTCCGATGGCAAAAATCTCAATAAAGTTACCTTAATATCAAGTACAAGCTCAAAATTAATTTTAAGGTCATTTTTTGGGTGTATACAATATAAAATATAACACTGACCCTTTGATAGTACGCCTATGACCTCAAGATCCATTGACTGCATTGGGAGATTGTCCTGTACTTCGGCCAAACCTTTTTTTTTTTTTTTTTCCTGATGGAGAGAAGTCTTCTTTAATCGGTAGGAGGCCTGAAATTTTATATAAATATGTAGTAGCTTTATGACCTTAAATCCCTAAAATAATTAAGAATTGCCTAAAAAATTCTTACTAGTAAAAAGCATATTAACAACAAAATTAGCCTCCAATATTGCTAGAACCAAGAAAAAAACGAAGAATATAAGATAAAACGACATATTTGAAGTGAAGAAAGGAAAGTCCGATGTGTGCCCAATGGGGATTAAACCCAATTAGGGCTCTTAAGGGGCCGGATTAGGGCCGGATTGGGGTTCAATCCGGCCCTAACCTATTCGGGCCGGATTCTCAATTTTTTCAGCCCGGCCCTAACCCGGGCTTGGATGTTTTTCTGAACTTTTTTCCGACTGCTTTTTTTTTAATAAAATTTGGTTGGGCTATATTTTGGGGCTATTTTTTCTAATAAAATTAGGTTGGGTTATTTTTTTTTTAATACAAGTTTGAAGAGGGTTAAAAATTTAATTAAATAATTATATTACTATTATAAAGGCTCAGGTACATGATTTTATTCAAATATTTTATTTTAATTTGTTGCATAATGGTTATAATGGATAGCGGTTGTTTGAAAATCTATTAACAAGTCATCCAAGTTGTGTAGCTAAAAAGCTATGCAACGGTTGCTTGAAAATAAGTTAAGACATCCAATTTGTCCAATCAAAAAATATATGCACAAGGTTATTGCGCTTTTGACTTAAATGCCCCAAGTTTAAACCGTTCAACGGTTTAATCTAAGGGCATTTAAGTAAATCATATTTAACTATATAAAAAAAATTATATATATATATATATCCGGGCTGAGTGCACACTACAAAAAATAAGACTATTAGCGGCAGTTTTTTTTAATAAAAAACTGCCGCTATTAGTATTGTCGCTATAAAAAATTGCCGCTACACTACAAAAAACTACCGCTATTTGTAGCGACAGGACTAATAGCGGCAGTTTTATATTAAAAAAAATTGCCGCTAATAGTCTTATTTTTTGTAGTGGCAAGCCGGATGTTGCAACACTCAACCCAAGCTCGACCCGGATTTATCTGGGTTGCAACATGCTTAGCCTGGTCCGGATACCGGACCAGGTTTGCTTAATAAAAAATATCACTTTTTTCGGGTTGGGTGCGGGCCAAAATTCGGGCTGACCCGGCCCATTGAGAGCCCTAAACCTAATTCACATAAATTTTCCATGGTGAAAAAGAGATCATGATGTAGCTTCAAAAACCATGGCTAATGATGGAATACAGTTGGTCTGAAATATGCTTTCTTGAGCAAATCCCGATCACTTTTAAATGAATCTCACTGAGATGTTAACCTTGAAACAACGAATCCTTTCCGCAAGAGGTAAGAGGATGAGAAATCCTAATAAAAAGTCCCTTGTGATTCTTGGTTTTTAACTTTTAAGTGACGGTGCAACAACAAGGGCATATTTGTTACTTAAAACATATCCAATAATATTTTAAATCGGTGCAAGGGCCAATTTTCCATGTGCAATTAATGGCTCCCAATAATAAACCCATGTAGTTAGTCATCTAAATGTTTTTAGTATTTTCCCCAAATATTTTTCACTTTTTTGGAGTTTTTCCGAATTTTCTATGTTTTTTCATGTAAATATGTAATTTTATTATTTATTCTAAGATTAAAAAATATTTATCTTTAAACATTTTTAGTATTCTTAAAGTTTTTCTACTTTCTATTTTTCAAATTTTTACCTAATTTTTCATATTGTTTTCACTCATATTTTTTTGTGTGTGAAAAGAACACCATTTTTACATTTTAAATTCATTTTCTACTATTTTATTTAGACTATTTTATTATTATACATATTTTGTATTATTTTTTTCAAATATTTTCAATGTTTTTAAAATTTTTAATAATTTTTAATATATATTTTTTATCTTTTTGTGTGAATTTTTTTTTTGATTTTTTAATTTTTTAATGCAATTTTTATTGGCCTAGTGGCTCAGCCCTTCAACCTATTATCTAGGATATTCTCCTTTTAAGGGTAATTTTGACATTAAGGTGGATATTTATGGTTGAGGGCACATTTAGATAACTAAGTTTTGTTAAAAGAGTTTATTAGATATTAAAAAAAAAAATGGGGAGAATTCAGAAATTTAACTTTAAAGGAGGGGGATTTTAGAAATTATCTCTAAAATATAAACAACTATTAATACCCTATGCATCGCACGAAAATCGAATTTATATTGTAGCGTAGTGTACAACAATAGATTTTTTCAATTATAAAAGAAATATATAAAAAGTCAAAAATTTAAAAGTCTTAGTAAACGACTGAGCAATAGCTTAGTTGGTATTGTGACAACCCAGACTCATATGCCACAATATTGTCTGATTTTAGGCTTAGGTCCCTGCCTTAATTTTGTTTCTAGCATGAGTTTAAGTCCCCACCCAAAATGCGTAATGACATGTAATGTCCGCAATCACATATAACCCAGGGTAAGGACTTTTCTCTGTCCAATGTGGGACTATTATAGGTATCCTCCCCCTTGTGGAGATGAGGTCGTGGGTTCTAGACTCCACATTTGATTCCTCCATTTGTATTGACAAAAGTGAGTGATTTGTTGTGTGAGATTTATTCCCCAACATTATCCCCTAGTATATTGCGCCACAAACAATTGTATGACATTATAAAAAAACACTACATCTAGGTTGTTTTATGTTGTATGACATTATAAAAAAAGATATACATTTGGGCTGTTCTATGTGGTATGACATTATCAAAAAAAAAAAAACAGTAGTCCTAATAAATAAATTAGACTTATTATCCAGAGTTGCAGAAACTTTACATCATAATTACAAATACCAGGTGTATATATCTATATTCATCTCCTTCTTATATATATAGATATAGATCTTTAGATTTATGCATGAAATTTTGCAAATCAGGTTTATTTGAACTGACAGCACCGCAAATTTATATATGCTTCTACAATAATAATTCAGGTTTCTAGTGATTCCAAAAGTGAGGTTTATCCATCAATTTTAGAAAATTTAAGGATAGACATACAGATTAGATGTTTATAATATAGGAAAATGATTATATGACTTGAGTCATGAGATATAATTCCATAACTCTAGCTTCTATTGGTTGCATTCGTTGATATAAATGGCGTTGAAAATAGCTCTGAGGCACATAGTTCACTACGTTGTCTTAAAGATAATAGACGTCCCCATTCCATAGGATAAACGAAGATCCAATTGGATTCCTAACGAATCTGCCTTCAGAATACAACAGAGCTCGATTTTGTCAAGAATCATATATTCTTTTATAGGTTACACTTTCTAGAAAAAGAACATGTCACACATATTTTTTGATATACAAAAAAATTTTTAAATAAAGAAAATAAGAATATAAGAGAGGAGAAAGATATATTATTTCTTTTGTGTCTCGTTTTTTAAAACAATGATTTTAGATTTATTAAATAAAAATCAAGTGGTGTGTTAATACACCCCTTTCTTGAAAAAATGTTATAGTCATTCCTTCGAAAAAGACACACTACTTTGGAAAGACACTTCTTTTGAAAGGACACACCACTTTGAAAAGACACACCTCTTACGAAAAGACAAGTTTTAAAAACTTTTAAACGTCCAATAGCTTGTCACATCAGGTGATTTGCAGCCAATAGTTGCAAGAGTCATGAAAGTATATTTTAGGACTTGAGTGAGAAGATCCTTATCCACACACACACACACACACACACACACATATATATATATATATATATTCAGCCTTTTCATACTAAGAATTCAAGTTTAATTGCATATTTATAAGGGTGTAACTCCAGGTTTACATTCAGATTTAACTAGGTTCAGGTTGAAAGACACATAATATTCTGGCTTATTAAACAAATTTCAAAATTCAGATTTATTGGTTGTGTATGGCATAGCTCTTTGGTAACCCCTATCATAGCAGAGTTCACCTGCTTAACAGGTTCCCATCCTCTTTACTAACATCCTGTTACCTGCTTTAGCAGGTATCCCGTTTCCTTGATAACTCTTCGCATAACAAGATTTTATGCAAGATTTAACTGTTCAACAGTTCTACCCTGCTCTTTACTCACTCCTTGATAGACCAAATTTTATTAGCACTGGTAGGGAGTTAGTAGAGAGCAGGGAGGTTACTGCTAGAGGAGGTATATCCTCCTTTGTAGGGAGTTAGAAAAGAGAAAGGGAACCAACTAAAACAGGTGGACTTTGCTGTGGCAAAGGCTACCAAAGAGCTATGCCATACACAACCATAATAAATTTGTAGATTTAGGTTTGGATATACAGAAATTCAGATTACTATAGTTAATGTACAAAATTTCAAGCTTATAAGACTAAAAATTCAAGTTTATATGAATTGCCAGATTTAGTAAGAAAACAGAATTTTCAAGTTTATACATTCTTAGATATATAAATACAGAAGGTCAGGGTAGAATAAAATTTTGGTCTATATAGGGATAACAGAAATTCACGTTCACTAGATTTGCAGAATTTTTTAGATGATTTGTTTTTTCGAGGGAATTAGATGAAATATTCAGTGTAACTAATACCAACTGTTTTTTGTCATGTTAGTTGACAAAATCTAAATGCTAAATGTCTCCATAAATTTTCTTCCGCGTTTGGTAGAGGAATTTGCATTTGAGTATTTCAAATTCAGGCATTTTAAATCCAGAATTTGAAATATTTGGATTTGAAAATATCTTGTTTGGATTTGAATTTGTCCTTAGCATTTATAAGATTTTATAAATGTTGCATTAGGCAAGTTTAAAAATAAAAATAGATTGAGATTCTAGTAACCCAAATTTTAATATACATGAATCACAATTAGGATTGTAGATTGGTAGTCAACCTGATACACGACCCACCCAAGCCAAATTTTCTACCGTGTTAGTCACATACATTTGACTCGTCGAGATGGATCGGGTCAAGTCGAGTAAGAGGTTATGTCGGGTCGGACGAAAAGCGAGATGGGTTGGGTTGGGTCGATGGAGATTAGGTCAGGTTGCGTGCCGGATTGAGTTGGGTTGGGTCGATGGAGATTAGGTCAGGTCACGTGCCGGATTGAGTTGGGTTGGGTCGATGGAGATTAGGTTAGGTCGCGTGCCGGATTGAGTCAAATAACCTTACCCAATATTTAAAGATAATGAAAAATGAAGTTTTTAACTGGGGCGGGTCAAGTTTTTTAGTTCGGCGACGGGTCGAGTCAAGCATCATTTTCTCATTGGATAGCCAAAATTTTGGATCGACCCTATCCGTTGACAACCCAAAAATGTTGGCTAACAAAATTTACTAACAATTTATAGTCACCAATAAATTTCTTTATTTTATTTTTTTGGCTAACGAAATTTATCGGACGATGGAGATTGGCTTTTGCCTAATCTTACACAAATCTTACACAAAATTAAACGTTAGATCATAACTCAATTATCAAAAGGTCTGATGGTGATTTCACATGGCACACATCCCCAAAAATGACCTAAGAAATCCTTCTTATGATATATGCCAATTACTAGTATTTTTAGGGATAGGTGTCATGAGGATCATCATTTGATTGTCTAATAATTGATCCATAATGTAAAGATCAATTTTTCAGTAAATTGGGTAAAAAAATGATGTCCATAAAGGCATTCAATAATTTTTATGTGTGAAAACCCAAGTTGCGGAGACCGAAGTTTCTATTGCAACTACCTGTACTCTTTTCAACAATAACTCAATGCTTGTTTGGGTACTTGTCCTCAAGCTTCTTACTTGATAATTCTTCTAATTTGTATCTATCATAAAAAAATGGTCTATAACATTGGATAAAAGGAAACTAATCGTTCTTTTCTTGTCATAACAAAGACAGGCTATGAGTGCTAAAATTTGTTCCAAGGAATCATAAAAGACACAACGACTCCCTTTACATTCCCAAAGAGTATCATATAACACAAATACAACGATTCACCATATTCTCAGGTGACTAACTAGTGAAGAGATTCGAAAGATAAAAAAATTAGAAGTCATTGAAAATTGTTTCAGAGAGGCACCCAGCCTGTAAGAGCTTTTGATGGATAATTGCTACAAGGATCCATAGCTTCTCCACATGTTCAAATGATTTGCTATGAGAGGCGCCCAACTGCTCTAAGTCACTAACGAGCTAATCATTGTCAGGAAAATAATTTGCTGTGAGAAAAAAAGAAAAGTTGAAAGGTTCATAAGCTTGCAATTAATAAGAGATGTGAGTTGCATGAAAGATTAAAAATTACATTCAGACAACAAAAGAAAAATTGATGCAAATTATTGCTCATATATACATTCAGGAAAGATTAAAAGTTCTTGTCAACCCGAGTTTCACGTGCTAGAACCCTTGACAGGTTTGAATCAGACGATGGAGATCAATTTTGGTCCCTATCTTCCATAAAAAGGATCTAGAAGGGCCTACCATTGGTCATAATTTAATACACCACTAAGCTTAGTGTGAAGCTTTGTCCAAGAGATGCAAACCCTGCTATAAACATTTCTTTATTTTCATATATATATATATATATATATATATATATATATATATATATATATATATATATATATATATATATATATATATATATATATATATATATATAAGCACATGGGATAAGTGTCTGGACGCAACCCTGGAGGCTGCACCGGGATGCCAGATCACATACCCGCGACACCCAAAACAACACCAGTATTTGGTTGTTTGGCCACTAGGCATGTGATTTTGAAAAAAAAAATTAACTTTGCTAGTGTTGAAGGCCTGATTCTCTCATGATTTTTTTTTTTCATTCATAAACTGATTTCCTGTCATGTATACAAACCACCAATTCTTAGATGGGTGTGCAGTAAGTATCTTGTTGCTAAAAATTAACAAACTTTGTAAGGATGTTGTTACTTTCGTTCTATTGGCACACGGGGCTACTGATGTTATTTATTTAAATACAATTTATGTAGATGTTCTGTTCTGTGGCTGTTTTTACTCTGTTTGCCTAGTTTTCTATCTCTACATATAATTTTAATCTAAATTCGTCTGACGCTCCCCTTGG
This sequence comes from Chloranthus sessilifolius, assembly GCA_021018995.1. Classification (NCBI taxonomy): domain Eukaryota; kingdom Viridiplantae; phylum Streptophyta; class Magnoliopsida; order Chloranthales; family Chloranthaceae; genus Chloranthus; species Chloranthus sessilifolius. The sequence goes on along the minus strand of CM037584.1, from coordinate 24,409,797 downwards.
TGCCTCTTTTATCCATTGTATTAGTAGCTCCTCTCTCTCTCTAAGCCCAACCTAGCTGCAATCCATCATACAAAAGAGAGAATCAACTTGACAGGAATATAACTAAGTCAACCAAACTCTCACACCAAGGGAGAATATGTTAAACCTCATGGGGAGTTTGTTGTGATTTTTATCTTATTTTACTCGCAAGTGCACGAATCGTGACGTAGATAGTGGGTGCAGAGTACGAGATCGTTCCCACGAGGATTTGTTAGAAAATTTAAAAGAAGAAACAGTAATTAATAAAGAAATTACCACAGATCTAGCACAGTATTTAACTAGTTTAAAGATTCTAAGAGTTTGATGGATGAGATAAATACTAAACAATAAATTAGAATTTAAATAGATACTGAAAGATAAGGATTGGGATACTAAATCCTCCCATCATAAGTTCATCATTCATGCAATACAAATTCGTGATGAGGATATGAGATTCACAAAAGATGTCTATGTGCAAGCACGGGACCCGAACACACATGAGTTCTAAATTGCAGATCTGAGATCATGAAGATGTATGATTAACATCCCATGAGTGTATGATTAACACTCATACGTCAAATGGTAATTAGAACTTACTCCTGGGGTAAAGTCTACACTACCGACCTAAGATCACAGAGATGTATGATTAATATCTCATGAGTGTATGATTAACACTCACATCTCAGATAGTATTCAGAATCCAATCTCCAGGTAAATTCCATACTACTGATCTAAGGTCAAGGAGATGTATGATTAACATCCTATGAGTGTATGATTAACACTCACACCTCGGATGGTAATTGAAACTTACTCTTGAGGTAAAGTCTACACTACCAATCTAAGATCATATATATGTATGATTAACATCCCATGAGTGTATGATTAATACTCACATCTCAGATAGTGGTAGAACTTAACCCAGAGAAGGCAGTAATTAGATTAGAATCACCAGTGCAGATATGAAATTATAGGACATGATTAGCTCCTAGATCTCAAATTATAATCGGATTATATCCATATCGATAATATCATTAGGACCCTTAAAAGAATCTAACATCTAAACCACAAATCTCTATTAATGTAAATGAATGCCTCAGATGGGGTTCACCAGATCCCCATCCTTAATGGAACTAGCCACACATGATGAAATTAGACAACATGATTAAAAAGTAAATTGATATAAACATTAAAATATCGTGCAGAGTTTTAACAAAATTCACAAAAGCTTTAATCTAACTCAGTACAATCCTTCTTCAAATGCAAAAATTAAACTAATCTAGGACCTAAAACTAGAAAATAGAAAGAACAATACTAAGAAAAATAAAAGGTTCCCCAAAGGGAGAGACTCTTGACCCAAACTTTAATTTTTCCTTAAATAGGGTCTAATTTCGAAACCCAACTTTTTCCCCCCAATTTTAACTAATTTTCAATTTTAAAAATATAAAGATTCGGTCCAAACTCGATTGATCGAGTTTGTTGCTCGATCCATTGAGTTTCCCAGATTTTCGTGAAACTCGGCCCAACTCTTCAACAGATACAGTCTCAGTATTTTAGCCATAACTTTTTATTCTGAACTCAGATTGAGATGATTCTTACAACGTTGGAAAGAAGAGAACGAGCTCTACAACTTTGGTGTTTTAGAAATTTCATGAATCCGATATCTTAAAGGTTAAAATTGAGCTGCAAGTCAGAATAAGTTCTAGATGATCCAAGGTTGTACGAATTTGACGTTATTTTCTAAACTCTTGGGCTACTTTATACTCAACTTATCTCCAAACCTGTAAATTACTAAAACTATATAAAATATATTAAATATCTTTCATCAAGTGATTAAATGTAGGTTTTAGGGTGTGAAATATGATCATATTTCACACCTCATCAGAGTCTTTCATTAATATATTATAAGAATTGTCGGCACAAAGAAATATGGAAGTACACTGTACACACAAGTAATAAGCTCTTTAGTTTCCTATATTTCCTATCTGATTTAAACTCTTAATAGGCACCTAGACTCACATGCTAATTGAGATAGAAGAGGTCAAACAAATGAGCAAGTCATTTTATATCATATTGGTTTCTAAGTAGGCCCCTGAACTCCTGGAGGGAACCTATGGGCTTACTCCTATATTCCTTTTGTGGGCAGTGTGCTCCTACATTCCTATTGAAATCCAGGGGATATATATACACACACACATATAAGATCCTTGTAAGATGGAGGACATTCATAAGTTCGCATGTCTAAAGTTTGCTAGAAACTCCTGTCGAAGATGCTCTTTGGTACAAGTTCATCCAAGTAAATACTTATCATCTGAGATTGGTTGGTTGGCGAAAATGAAGTTTGGTGATTCATCCATTCGGAGGGCTTTACTCCCATGGCTCAAACCAACAAATTCTTCGTCTCTATAGACAGTTGGTGACAGTGACGACACTTCTCCTTTCGCATAGTTGGAAGGGGACCATCCTCTTATTGAACAATTTCCTAACTTGAAAGGTGACGTTTAAAAATTGCATACAATAGGTTAGGTCGGGTCGTGCAAAAAGCGGAATAGGTTGGGTTCGGTCAGGCCGAGTCAACTGAGATTGATTAATATGTTTAGTCACTCTTTACAACGGATAAAAATCAGATGAAAACCTCACCAAATTTCTATATATGGATCACAAACCTATATAAATCAGAAGCAGCTCGAATCTAATCTAACTATGACACTCTTGCTATCCTGACTTTCATTAGGCATTAGTGAGACACTCTGCTACCCAAAACAACAGATGATCAGGTACATTTGTCAAAACCAAGAGACACTACTGAACCACATATTGCTCCTAAATATTGAATAGGTCTTGTTCGCTGGTTCTGTTTGTTGTAGCAGAGAGTGAGAGATGGTTAAGCAGAAAAATCAAATCAAAAGGGAACTTAAAAAGACTTTGTATGACTTAAATCTTGGAACAAGTTCATAACATATAGAACTAAGTAGAATTGAAGTTATGATTGTAATGACAAAGCGAACATATTATATGTAATGCGGGTTTCCCGATTTTAATACTAATCACTTTGAGGCACTTGTTATGTGTAATGCGGGTTTCTCCACCTAAGTTCCCGGATATCCTGTGAGGAGGCAGTTTTAGAAAATCTAATTACCAAGATTATAGGAAAGTCATAAAACTAGAGGAATGTGTCTAGGATGAATGATCCAAAGCGAGATGGACAAGGACCAAAATGAATATGAGGATGTTTAAAGTTAATCTTGAACTGCACAAATCAGATGGTTCAAATTGCCCAAAAACTATAATTTTTGAGACTGGTGCCATCGAATGTATAAGCTATCACTTTGACAACTTAAATTATGCTCATCTTAAAACCTTTAATAGTGTATTATGAATTAAACACCAAATGGTGTTTAAATGATAGTCGGGAGTCAAGTCCATAAATCAATAGATTTTCAAGGGGTAAGGGTCTATCCGGCTTTTAAGTCTTAGATGGACTCCACAGACCAGCTGTACACAAATAAGGACATGATAGCAAAATTTTATGCTACACAACACACATCTTTGATCAATCCAAGTAGTCTAACTAGCAGCCCATCATTAGCATGTGTCTCATCCCCAGAACCATGCCTTTGAGAGAATTAAAGCCATCCCAGTGGCACACTTTAATATCGACAACTAAAAAACTATGCAGAGCTGTTTATATTATTGTGTATAGATTGGTGAGTTCAAATATCCCAATGAGCGTAGTATTCGGTTCAACATGAGCTACCACATTCGTGACTTGAATTACTCAAAAGATATGCCATGTGGCCTAAGTGGGACTGAGATAATATTTTGATGCAAACTTGGGGCTGAATCTAATATAGAAGATAGACCCATGCACCACATGCATGCATGGTTCCACCAGCCACCAAATTGGTGCCATGCCCATGCCCATGTAAGATGACCGGGTCACCACCGTTAATTACCAGTCAGTTATCTACATATCAAGCTCATCATTCTCCCAACGAGAAATCAAATTTAATCCAAAAAGTCATGGGAAACATGTTTTAGACAAGGGAATTAGAAAGGCAACCTAGTATTTCACCCCCACACAATCAAAATTTATCATATTATGGGGTAATTCACTGAAAATACAATAATACAAATATAAGAAATTTTGTAACAATTACAAAGAATCAGTTTAGTTTTGTCAACAAACCATAAGGCACTTGTGAGTTGTGATTGATCACTGCCACAATGTTTCGTCCGTCCCTTCAGCAAGGCATGGAAGTTTGATAGTCCACAAATGCAGTCTTGTTAGGTAGTCCAAAAATGAGAGCACCTCTTTTGGACATTTTATCAAATAGTTGATTCAAAAACAAATTATAATTAAATTATAACGAGCTCAGAAAATAAATCAAAATTTAAAAAATGACCAACAAATGTATTGCCTAATATAATCAGAGATTCATTGTTTGAAAAAGAAAACAATCTTCAAAAGATAAAATTCTTTCTTCTCCAACAAATCTCATATAAAACTACAAAAAATAGACTTCATCCGTTCTCCACGTTAACTTCTTCAAAAAAATAAATTGTAAACACACATACGCAATCGAATGGTCTAAAAAAGTATAAATATGGATCAAAAGATTTACGAAGGCTTAAATTAAGGAACAAACGAAAGAAACAATGGAAACTAAATCACGGAGTTGAGAATTTGAATCACCAAACAAAACCCCATCAACGATTCGAATCATCAAACCCTAATCATCGAAAACGCATAGAAAACTATCCCTAACCATCCCGATTTTGAAACTGGAGCGTACCTTTTATCGACTGGACAGAGATGTTGACGACAGTTGATGATTGAACAAAGCTTCGAGGAGAACCATGGATGAGAACAAAGAGAAGAGAAAACCAGAAGTCTCAGCCCTGACTCTAAGGCCTAGTTTGAGAGTCAAAGGAAACTACATTTCCTCAGCATTTTATGAACTTTTCTTCTCTTCTTGAGTTTCTATCGGGCCGCGTGTTTTTCGAGCATTTTCTGCTCAGTTTCTGAGCTGGGCTATTATAGTACACGAGAAGTAGTCTCATTGAATTGGTTCCTTCAATTTCCTTTAATTTCCTTTAATTGAGCATAGTTTCTGAGCAGTTCCTTCAATTTCCTTTAACCGAAATGACAGTTAGGGTTAGGGGTGTGAAGCAAATGACAGTTAACTTAAATGGGTTTAACAGTTAAATATAAATGATAGTTTAATCCCAAATTAATTGCTACAATTTAAATCCAATGTAATATTAGATGGTGTTTGAGTGTTTTGAATTTGACAGCAAGAACTGGGCATATCAGTCTCATTATAGATAAATTCTCTAAGTATGCCAAATGATCTGGGCCATCCAATTAATTTATGAAAATCAGTGTCTGTTTTCTTCTGTGAAGTGGCACTTAGTACCATTAGATATGACAGTGACTCCATATTTGAGTAATATGTGGTGCATAAAAACTTAAAGACATGGCTTGTAAGTTGATGGTCCCCCTTCGAGGCAGACTGCAACTAAAAAATTATACATAGGATCCAATATTTAAAAAAGCAATCAATTGCTTCTTCTAATTGGGTACAATGAGGTAACCTTCAGGTCATAAGTTTAATCCCAACTTGACAATTAAATGTGAAGCACAGTTAGGGGTACCAAACAAATGACAGTCAACTGATAGTTGCCCACCTTTGTATAGGTCTGCTGGCTGGCCTAGATGAAGAGATTCTTCACTGACACACAAAATGCAGTTGTGGACTCCTCTGTATAGGTCTGCTGGCTGGCCTCCTAGCTGCTATAAATTGGGACTGCTGAATTTGAAGCCCATATGTAGCTGCATCTGGAGGTTTTACAAGTAAAGTCCAACTAGTTGAATGGTCTCAAATTTCAATTAGTTTCTAGATATTTAGTATTCGATTGGGGTTAGTACTTAATAGCAGCCCCCATCTTTTGTTAGAAGTTTAAACTGAGTAGACCTCTGATGTCTTCTTAATCTTATTACATATATACTCTTTTTTGCACCTCATTGGTGCATCTTAGAAAAGGAAATGACATTAAAAAATTCCTAAGAAAAGTGTGGACGATTGTGCTCATCATTATCACATCTCTTCTTTAAGTTCTTTTATTCTTCTTCCAACAAGATTCTTTAATGACAATAGTCCAATTGGCTTGGGGATTCAATAGTTTGATGGTTGGCTCAGTGATATTACTATATGAAATAAAAAGCAATCAAGACAATGAATGAACATGGGTGAATCTAGGAAATAGACCCAACATAGAAATTTAAGAAAATGGGTATTGGAGAGAGGGTGTGATTGACAAACATATGTAGCTAGCTGTTGTAGATTTTTTCAGTCAATATTTTAGTTGGCTATTGTAGTTTTTTCCAGTCAATGCAATGAAGAGTCTCTTCACTGCCTGCTACCTGCTGTTGTATCTTTCAGCTGATGAACTTTACTGCTTGACAACACAACTCTAGGTCTGCAAGCAAGCCTCCTAGGCATCACATGTTGCTATGAACCCAAGATTTGCAAATCTCGATGGAGAGCCAAGAAACTGCTATAAATTGGCGCCCCTTGTATTCTAGAACACCACAACATCAGAAATTTAGAGAGTGAGAAGGTTAGTACTTATAGTTGCAAAAAGAGAAAATTTATATTACAAGTGGTTTCTGATCTGGACTAAATAATTTCAGCTTCATGTTGTCTTTCTTTCATCAGCTGAAGCCAACCGAAGAAGGAACAAAACAGAGTTTGAAGGTACATTGTTCTATTTTTTTGCTTGATTTTTTTTTTTTTTTTGTTTAATTTCATCTTCATGTTGTCCTAGTAGTAGTTGCTGCTGTTATAGTGGCTGTTGTTAACTGAACAATGAGATCTTTCTTTTGGGAAAGAAAAAATAACAGAAATAGAGGTGATGGGCCAATGTGTTGCCTCAGAACTTTATAATTATGATGATTTATATTATGCCTTATTTTGCTTGCAGTGATATAATCGAATATGCTACAGTAGGCACTATATTGCCGTCTTATTAGTGTAAATTATGATGGTCTATATTACTCCAAACTCGTTTCTAACATACACATAACGTAGTAACAATCGCATAAAAGAACCTACATTTGAAGTGGTCTTCTCATATTCTGCCTGATAGAAGTCTTCAACACATTGCCGATTGGATGTCTATAAATTTTGGCGATCATCCTGTCAATATAACCGCTTTGATGAAGGTCATAAATACGCACGCCTATAAGGTGTGGAAGAACACAATGTAATTTCTGACATTTTCTTGAGAATGTGTAGAACATAAGAAAATGTCAGAAATGCTAAGAAAATGGGTTTCTGAGTAACTTAAGGACAACCCTCTAGGAAAGTGACTTTCCTCAGAAAATGGGTTTTTAAGCAGAATTTGAGGTAGCCATTTTCTTCAGAAAATGCCGAACGAGCCCTAAAACCCAATGTGATGGGGTTTCAAATAACACCTTAGAGGAGTCATTCTAAATGCCCCTTTTTTTTTCTTAAGAGGTGTTATTTCAAATGATGGTGGATTTGAGCAACTCCAAATCAAAGCATAAAAACAGGTTTCCAGACGGTGGATTTGAAATCCAGCAACCCAAATCCAAATCCAAATTCTCAAATCCCTGTTCCCAAACGCAACCTTATTAGAGATTTCTAGTTTGTTGATTACCAGTAATGCTCCATGTCACACGAAATCGCTATTTTGAGTGTTATGTTGTTGGGTTTTGGCTTGATTTATGGTTGCAACTAGAGTTATCTATTGGAACTTAGTTTAGTCCATTGTCAAACGATCCTATATTAGTTTGCTTTTGTTTGAGGAAAGTCACCTATTTTGAAAACTTATATTATTCTCTAATATAGGATTTTATTAAATAGGATATGAAAGATAGGGAATAGGAGTCCAAGCCAAAGTGAAAAGTGAGTATTTTTGGAAAGGGAGCCATTACTTGCCCGTGTTTTTCAAGTGATTGCACCGAATTTAAAGAAAGACTTAGTATTTTAGAGACATGTGATATGTAAAAATGTAATATGGGCCGTCTGATTTGAAGTTCATGATCAATAGATCTCTGGTATATAAAATTGGAGCAAAACACGATACTTGTCATATGATCTATTGTAGTCAATTGTTGAATTATATAATAGCCTTTGACTCCATTTAATCAAATGATGAAAATTATATTTTGTTCTAATCTTTTGCAATTGATATATTTAAATGATGGCCTTCAAATCAAACAGTTTAGATGGTGTTTTCACATAGTAGAGGTTGCCAAACTTGCAAGTCTTTCTTTTAAATTTGGTGCAATCCGATGCAATCACTTGAAAAGCGAATGCAAGTAATGGCTCCCTTTGTAAAATGGCTCTCTTGTTGGGTTTTAGTGAGGTGCACTTGGGTATTTTTTTGGGAGATCCTTAGTGTTTGTTTTAAACTTTGGGGTTTTGTATTCGTGCTTGGATCTTTGTGGTTCTCTTGTGTTGGATAAGATTGGAGAATACGTAAATCTTATTTTTGTTTGTGGTGTGATCTCTTTCCCTTTCTACCTTCTTGTGATAATTATTATTTTGTTTATTGATTGTCTTCTTTGCATGTGAAAGTCATTAACGAGCAAAGACTTTCTAGGGGTTTTTGCACAACATATGTTTTGTAGGTTTGCTTGGTAAAATTTATGGGCAATTTCCTTATTTCCAAGCTTGTACGTTAACACATATCCAAGGTATCAAATATTGGCCGATATCAATACGTATATACATATCGATTTTCTGGCAAACCAATACGTATCAAATATCTATATCGGAATCGACTGATATGGGCTCGTATCGTTCAATGCATATAGGATATCTACCGATTCGTATCGGTCCTCCATCGACCGATACCGGATACTGATACTCGAGTTCATGGATCAAAATATCGTCTGATACCGATACGTATCGGTATCGAACCCCAACGATACGGTACATTGAATGTATCGGACGATACATTGAATGTATCGTCCGATACGGTCCAGTACCGATAAGTATCGTCCGATACGTATCGATTTTTGGCCCGGACAATACGTACTGGTTTGGCGAGATTTTGACCCATGTTCGAGTTGACAACTTGCATATATCTGACGGATGTGGTAAGGAGTAGGGCTGTCAACGGGCCAGTTCGGGCTAGATGTTTTATAGGCCCAATTAATTTTTAGAGTAAAAGTAAGGCCCGAGCCCGACTCGATATCCTATCCGGGCCCAGCCCGACCCGCCTGATTGTGAAATATTTGAGCCCGAGCCCTACCCAAATAAACCTGGCCCGGTACTAATCGGGCCGAGCGGGCCTTTTCTAATTTTTACCTTACATTTTTCCATTCGGGCTAGGCTGGGAATGGGAATGGGAATGGGAATGGGAATGGGATGGAATTGGGTCCATTGGGAGCTTGGGAGAGAGAGAGAGAAAGAGAGGGAGAAACCCTAAACCCTAAATAGTTTTTAAATTACATAACTTTTCAAATTCTCCCTTCACTATCTCCATTCTCCACTCTCAGGACCATGAAAACTTGAAAAAACCATCAAACCCACCTTCTCATCTGATGAGTAGTGAAATATGATGATATTTCACCCCTAAATACCTATATTTAGCCGTCCGATGAAGGCTATCTGATGAGATTTGCTAGATTTGAAGTGTTTCAGGTAAATACAGTCCAAGTTTCTAAAACAGCCCAAGAATCCCGAAAATAATGTCAAAACACTGCTATTTTGGGTCATTGAGAACTTAGTGCGACTTGCAGCTCAATTTGGACCTTCAAGACGTCAGATTCAGGAAATTGCTAAAACATAAAAGTTGTAGAGCTCGTCGTCAGTTTTCCAACGCCTCAAGAATCACCTCAATCCGAGTTCGGTACAGAAAGTTATGAGCAAAATACCGAGGCAGTATCTGATGCAAAGCTAGGCGGGAATTCACGAAAATTACTCTTAGATGTCAATCGAGAGAGGTATTAGGTTAAAGCTATTATAAAAAGGAAGCCACGAGTTTCTTAGATTATTATTTTTGCAATTAGAATATTATTCATTCTTTATTTTTAGTTTTAGGGCTCTTCACTTTGGGGGAATATTTTCTTCATCTTTTCAAGTCTTCTCTCCTTCTTCTAGGGTTTATTCAGTAGATTGTACTCTAGGATTTGCATTATTTTTCTCTGAAATTCATAGATTGTATTTAGGAAAACAATTGCAAATATCTTTTGGAAGAAATAAGAGGAATGACTTTGAAAGAAAAGGAGATCAAACACCAAAGATGAGCGCTAAATCGATGAGATCGGGAAGATGCGATCCCCAGATAAGTACCCATGTTTATAATTAATACCGCAGCCTATTGTTGTTATCATGGAATCGTTTTGCTCAAAGTTTGTGTGATTGAAAATATTTTGAATGCTTTGTTATGACCGTTGATTGCGCGTATCAACGGTCGTAATCGCTAGATCTGGACCTGCAGGCTGATCTAGGCTGTAGAGCGATTATGTGCTGAGTGTCGTGATCTAAATATCATGAGATACGCTTATGCTTTTACATGACTCATACCGCAATGTTAATGAGTCATTGTTTTTAGATAGGGTATCTTTGATTGATGATCATATTTTATTTCAAGTCATTTTTCTAGATGAATGATGGTGTGAATGATGATTTAATGAAACTGTGGGTTTTAATGATAGAAAAGGGGTACGAATCTGGGGTAGCATATTCCTTGATCTCATTTTAATATTGTTCGTAGATTTATCAGTAATTAGTTGTTTAGATTAATTTATTTTTCTGCATTTAGGAAAAGTGCGTTAAGTTTTGGTAAAATTGAATCGCCTTTGGTACTTCCTTAGGGATGTTTTTAAAATCTCTAAAAGAATTAATTAAAAATTCACGTTCCCCTGTGGGTTCGACACCCCTGTTCTTGCCATACTGCAATAGATCTTGTGCACTTGCAAGGGTTACATTCTAAATCGATCAAGTTTTTGGCGCCGCTGCCGGGGAAATCGGTGAAATTTTGATTAATTCGGATAGGGATTTTTCTGCTTGAGTGTTTAAAAAATAAAATAAAAAAATAATAATTATTAAAATTTATTTCCTTATTTTCTCTCTTTGATAAGATTTTGTGGAGTCTTTTAGAAGTTTAGATTTTAGGATACCTTCCTTGAAATTTAGGAAGTAGAGATTTTGGACTTATTTTAGATTTGGTAGGACTCTTTTCCTTATTTTCCTCTTTTAGATATTTTAGGATTTTCTAAATTTAGTCATTAACTTTTGTGGGACTTTTGTTTTAGGATTTTAGAATCTTTCATTCTTCTCCTTATTTTTCTCTTTTAGGAAAGATTTTATAGGATTTTCAATTTTAATTTTTAATTTTCGAATTTAATAAAAAAAAAAAAAAAAAAATTAAAAAAAAAATTTAAAAATTTAATTCGAATTTAAAAAAAAAAAAAAAAATTTTTTAAATTAAATTTTAATTTTAATTTTGAATTTAAAAAAAAAAAAAAAAATTTAATTAATTAATTAATTAATTTAAATTTTAATTTTAATTTTAATATGAATAAAAAAAAATTAATTTAAATCAGAATTTCCATTAAAAAAAAACGAAGTGAAAAAAAAAAAAAAAAAAAAAGAAGAAATCTTTCCTCACGATATTGGCTCGTTATCATCTTTGTTTAAATCGTTTGAAGCGAATTTTGTGGGTTTGTTGTGGATTCTTCAACCCTGCTTTGTGAGTGTTGGTGTATGAGCTTTACTGCTCATCACCCACATCTCTTACCGCTTAATCTTGAGATCGAAAGAGCTTGTAGAGAGAATCAAGAGTCCGTAGGAATCAATATCAACAAACCGAGACCAACGGATCAAAGGCAAGAGAGAGATGAGAATAACAACAATGGGAATGTCAATAATGGAAATAATAGGAACAATAATTTTGATGAGGGCCCTGAACACCGGAGTATTATAACGATCCCGGTTTTTACGAGGATCGAGGAATGTATTATGCATGCTCCCATTCCGTGGAACCACTATGAATTCAAATCAAGAATGATTCAAATGCTACCAATTTTCCATGGGTTAGCAAATGAAAATCCGCGTTCACTTAAATGAATTCACTGGGTATGCAAAATGTTCGTAGTCCACAATGTCACCGATGAGATAGCGAAGTTCACTCTCTTCCGTTCTCTTTAAGAGATATAAGGCAAAACATGGTTCTATTCCTTAGAACCACAATCTATTCGAGTTGGGCGTAGCCGCATCGCCGCCTTTAAAAAATATTTTCCCATGACTAAGGCCATTGAATTGCGTCGAAGATCCAGCTTCTTTTCCAACAACCACGTAAACATTCCATGAATGTTGGGAACGTTTTAAGGAATTGATCGAAGTTGCCCAAATCATCAAGTTCCAAGGTGGCAACAAGTCCAAAGTTTTACAATGGATCGATTCCCAAGAGAGACGATGGTTGATGCATCTTGTGGTGGATCTTGTGCCACGAAGAAGTCGATTTAATTGTGGGCATTGTTTGAAAAGTTATATCAAACTTCGATACAAAGTGAGACACTGGGGCGAACCAACTTGAACCTGGCACCTAAATCTCATGTGTTGACAAAAGACGGATTGTACGATGTCAACAATAATGCCTCAGATCTCTCAACAAAGGTTGACATCTTTGTCATTCCAACAGATGAACATGTTGTTAAAGCTATCAAGCAAGCTAAAGCTCTATCACCCCCCACAGTGTGTTCAATTTGTGACCACCTGTGTCATATGGCTAATGAGTGCCCTACTACCTTGTCATTCTTCCCCGATGAACCTAATCCTCAGGAGCAGGTAAATGTGACCCAATCTTATCGGCGGCAAGGTAGAAACATGTACTCCAATACCTTCAATCGGGAATGGAAATATCACCCCAACTTAGGATGGGGTGAATCGAACCAAACCGCCAGTAAACCAAAGAAGATAGAGCCAACACAATGGGTGGACAACAACCTTTTCAACCAAATTTTCAACAAAATTTTCGGCCCACAACAATTTCCGGAATTCTAATTTCCAACAGAATTCCAATTTTCAATGTATCGTTCAGATTATCATCCAAATTCGACTCAAAAATCGAATTTCAATCGTAATCTTAATCAATCTCATGCCAAGATTAAAGATTCTCGATCCGAAGAAAAGCTTATCTGAAGCATGCAATCTTTTTCAGATGATAATGGACCAAGTCACCAATTGGCCAATCAACCGAGTCAATGAGAGGAAGGTAGGCTCCCCACCAACCCATCAATAATCCTCGAGGCCAAGCACCATCTCAAGCAGACCATCGAATAGTCAACGGTTGAAAGTCACATTACGGTCTTGAAGTGGACGAGAGGTTGATAATCAAGTGAAAATGCTCAGAGAAGTCGATGAAGAAAGAGAAGCGAGAGGAAAAGAATCGAGAAAAGAAAGGAGAAAGGAAAAGGAAAGAGAAAGGAAAAGGAAAGAGAAAGAAAGACAAAGAGCGAGATAAGAAAAGTGCAAGAGCAAGGAAGAGAAAGGAAAAGAAAAGTAATAGAGGAAGAGTTTCCTTCAACCGTCCAACAAGGACGTGAAAAGAATCGGAAATGGAATCGCACGTTATGTCCCAAAGGCACCATTCCTCAATGCCTAACTCCTCCATCTAGAATGGGAAAGGGACCGACAAAATGGAAGAAATTTTGAAACATTCAAGCAAGTAAAGATAAATCTTCCATTACTTGAAACAATCAAACAAGTTCTAGTACGCCAAGTTTCTCAAAGTTTTGTGCACTCGGAAGAGAAAGGCACGTACTCACGTTTCAAAGAAAGTGTTCCTAACAAATCAAGTCAGTTCGATATTGCGATTGGAAACCCCACAGAAACTGAAAGACCCTGGAGTCCCAACTGTTCCATGTGTCATTGGTGGGCAACCAATTGGAAAGGCGTTATTGGATTTGGGAGCAAGTGTTAATCTGATCCCATACTCAATGTACAAGAAACTCGGATTGGGTGAATTGAAACCCACGACGGTCACACTCAAACCGCGATAGATCGGAAGAAGACCGAGGGGTGTTATCGAGGATGTTTTGGTTGGAATAGACAAGTTTGTCTTTCCGGACTTCGTTGTCTTAGACATGGAACCACTGAAATCAATCAATCAAGTCCCAATTATTCTTGGACGTCCGTTTCTCGCCACTGCCAACGCTTGCATTAATTGTCGCACAGGAGTCATGGACGTTTCTTTTGGAAACATGAAAGTCAGGCTTAACATATTCCATGCGATGAACCATTTCCCTAATGAGGATGAGGTCGAATGTTTTTACATCGATCAGATGGACGAAGTGGTGGATGAAGCATTACCATCAATGCTCACTAAAGACGAATTTGCTTTGTTAGCCATCTATGAGGACAAAGGGCTTGAAAGGAAGCAATAAGAGAAAAAGTCAAATTCATCATGTCAAGATGATAACTTATGTGAAGTTGTGACTAAGGTAGAACCACTACCTACTGAGGTAAAGGATGTGCTGACTCCATCAATTGAGCAGCCACCAACTGTGAAATTGAAACAATTGCCTAAGTCCCTCAAATATGCTTTTCTGGGACCTCGAGAAACACTTCCAGTGATAATTTCATCCACATTATCGGAAGAACAAGAGAATGATTTGTTGAAGGTCTTTGAAGAGCACAAGGAGGCCATCGGATGGACCTTAGCCGATCTCAAGGATTGACCCATCGGTATGTATGCATAAAATACATCCGGAGGATGAGAGTAAACCATCGAGGGAACCACAGAGGCGACTTAATCCAACATGCAAGAAGTCGTTTTAAAGGAAATCATTAAACTCCTCGATCTTTGGAATCATCTATCCGATCTCCGATAGTGAATGGGTTAGTCCAAGACAAATCGTTCAAAAAGTCCGGAATTACAAAGAAAGAAACTACGGAGGAGAATTGGTGCCCACTGTGAAACTCTTGGATGGCGTGTGTGCATTGATTATCGAAAATTGAACATGACCACCGAAAGATCATTTTCCTTCCGCTCATTGATCAAATTCTTGAGAAGTTAATGGGCAAGAGTTTTATTGCTTTCTTGATGGTTATTCGATACAATCAAGTGCCCGTTTTTCCGGTGATCAAGAAGAATACAACATTCACGTGCCCTTCTGGTACGTTTGCATAGGGAAGGATGCCTTTCGGCTTATGTAATGCTCCGTCCACGTTTGGGCGATGTATGTTGGCCATATTCTCGGACATGATCGACAAATTCATCGAAGTCTTCATGGACGACTTCTCGGTTTTTGGAAAAACATTTAATTCTTGTTTGAATCATCTTTCACAGGTGTTGCAACGCGTGTAGATTCCAAACTTGTTCTCACCGAAAAGAGCCATTTTATGGTTCAACAAGGAATTGTGTTGGGGCATATTGTTTCAACGAAAGGAATTGAAGTTGATAAGGCGAAGTCGACTTAATTGCAAATTTACCACCTCTAAAAGTGTTCGACAAATTCGATCATTTTTGGGGCATGCTGGATTTTATAGAAGATTCATTAAGGATTTTAGCAAGGTGGCTAAACCATTGTGCACTTTGCTTGGCAAAGATGTTCCTTTTGATTTTGATGAGGATTGCATAAAGGCATTCCTAAAATTGCGTGAACTCTTATCAAATGCACCAATAATCCAACCACCGGATTATTCTTTACCATTCGAACTCATGTGTGATGCATCTGATTATGCGATCGGAGCTGTCTTAGGGCAAAGGGTGAATAAATTACCTCACGTAATTTATTATGCTAGCAAGACATTAATTGATGCCAATTACACCACCACCGAGAAGGAATTATTAGTGGTGTATGCTCGACAAATTCGTTCCTATTTGCTTGGATCGAAAATAGTGGTCTTTTAGGACCACTCGCTGAAATATCTTTTAGCAAAGAAGGATGCTGCGAAACCAAGGCTGATCCGTTGGATCCTGCTTCTCCAGGAATTCAACTTTGAGATTAAAGATAAAAAGGGGGTTGAGAACGTTGTGGCTGATCATCTGTCTAGAATTCTGCCTGAAGAATCATCTATACCTGAGACCATCCGTGACACATTTCCGGATGAACATTTGATGGCAATTGATGTAGCTGGTGCAAAAGTTCCGTGGTTTGCTAACATCGTGAATTATCTGGTCACTGGCAGAATTCCCACTGAGTGGGGTAAGAATGATAAGAATCTCTTTTTCTCCCAAATAAAATACTATTTCTGGGATGAACCATATTTGTTTAAATTCTACTCGGATCAGATCATTAGGAGATGCGTGCCAGAAGACGAGCAACTAAGCGTCCTAAATTTTTGCCATCTTTGGGGCTGTGGAGGCCATTTGAGGACGAAGACCGCATGAAAATCCTTCAAAGCGGATTCTCGCCTCAATCTTTCGTGTGTTGACGCTCAATCGCAAGGAATGCCAACGGTGTCAACAGCTTGGCAATATTTCACGACGAAATATGATGCCCCTTAATCCAATTCGATTGTTGAAATTTTGATGTTTGGGGATTGACTTTATGGGTCCTTTTCCCCCATCCTTTGGGTATTCATATATTCTGGAGGCTGTTGACTATGTCTCCAAATGGATTGAAGCTGTGGCAACCCGATCAAATGATCACAAGGTTGTGGTCAAATTTCTGAGAGAACATGTGTTTAACCGATTCGGGATCCCAAGAGCAATCATCAGTGATGGCGGTTCGCATTTTTGCAATAGCCATT
Source organism: Chloranthus sessilifolius (assembly GCA_021018995.1). Classification (NCBI taxonomy): domain Eukaryota; kingdom Viridiplantae; phylum Streptophyta; class Magnoliopsida; order Chloranthales; family Chloranthaceae; genus Chloranthus; species Chloranthus sessilifolius. Next base: position 24,393,043 of record CM037584.1, on the reverse strand, counting down.
TTGCCACTTTAATGAAGAAGTACGACGTCACTCACAAAGTCGCTTCGCCGTACCATCCACAAACTAGTGGTCAGGTGGAAGTGTCTAACCGGGAAATCAAGCGAATTCTAGAAAAGACGGTACGACCGGATAGAAGAGATTGGTCAAACCGGCTATCTGATGCTTTGTGGGCCTATCGTACTGCATTCAAGACACCGATCGGAATGTCTCCCTTCAGAATTGTCTACGGGAAGGCATGTCATCTTCCTGTCGAATTGGAGCATAAGGCATTCTGGGCGATCAAACGATTTAATTTCGATATGCAAGCAGCAGGGTCGAATCGAAGGTTACAGTTGAGTGAATTAGAAGAGTTACGCTACGATGCGTATGAAAATTCAAAGATGTACAAGGAAAGGTACAAAAAGTTGCACGATCAATTAATTTCTCGGAAGGAGTTTCATGTTGGCCAAAAAGTTTGGTTATTCAATTCCCGACTTAAGCTTCATCCTGGGAAATTGAAATCTAGATGGGAAGGCCTGTTTGTGTTGTTTCCATTAGTGAGCAGTGCAATTGAAATTCAAAGCCTTCAGGACAAACGAGTTTTCAAAGTGAATGGGCAAAGACTCAAACCAATGTTTGAGCCGATGACCCAGTTTAAGATTGAGGCGATGCACCTTAGTGATCCAGATTCTTGATCAATGAAGAGGTAACACTTAAACTCGCTTCTCGGGAGGCAACCCAAAGGTGTGTTTTATTTAGGAGTTGGACAGGTTTAGTTTAGGATTTAGGATTTATTTCTCTTTCGTATGTTTAGTTCTAGAATATTAGTTTTAGTTTAGTTTAGGTTATTTTAATTTCCAAATTAGTGTAGCCACATTACCTTCAATCTATTTTTGGTCATGTTCTAATTTGATGCCCATATTCTCTTTTGATCTTTGTGTTGAGGTACTTTTCAGCAGTTTGGGGTGCCTACTTATTTCAAACAATGAGGACATTGTCATTTTTAGGTTTGGGGTATGTATGATTATCTATCTTTCATCACTTATTTTTGATTTTCAAAAAAAAAAAAAAAAAAAATTTATTTATTTGGAACCATCATACATGATTTACTTTGCAATAGTTTTCAAACTTTAGTTGATGATGCATGTGAAGTTAATTTTGAGAATATTGATGTCATATTTTGAATACTTGTATCTAGGATGATGAAGCTTAATGTGATAATTTGGATGACTCAAATTCGTGCTTAGAATTTTGCACTTATACCAAGCTAAGACTTAGAAATCGATGAACTATTTTGAACGTTGAATCTTAGGTTCTTAGTGGAGACTAAACCCGAAGCTTTAGAGCTAATTTCCCGTCATTGATGAGTGAATATATAAACTCGGAGTTTTCTTTGAATACGAATTATCTTGCATAATCTCATACATTTTATTTTGGCTTGTGACTTTGCATGATATCAAATTCATATTATTGTGTTAGAACGCATCGTATATCTACTCAAGACAAATAGGCAAGGTTACCATCTTTTAAGGAAATGATTGAAGGCCATCTTTGGCTCGTTTGTGCTTAAAATGCCCCACCTCATATAAATTTATCCTTTAGTACCCCTTTGAGCCTATAGAAAAATTTACCGATACATTCTTTGATAAGCCACGTTAACCTTTAACCCTTCACAATTTCTGAAAATTTAGCTTTACCCTTCTTATTTCTGAGAAATTAGGAACGAGGGATGAAAATGAGCGAAAAGAGAGTAAGTGGAGAGATAATGAGTTATGGTGTTTACTGAGAGTGTATGGCAAATATAAAAAGAAAAAAAGGGGAGAGAAAAAAAAAAAAAAAAAAAAAAAAAAAAAAAGGAATGAAAAATGAGGTGCTTCAAGAAAAGGAAATTCAAAAGAGAAGAAAGAATGAGAAAAGAAAAATATTGAAAAAAAAAAAAATGGTGAGAAATTAGAAAAGAAAAAAAAAGAAAAGAAGAGAAATAAAAAAAAAAAAAAATAAAAAAAATCAGAAGTTAGTTCCTTTTCCAATTTCTCAGAAATTTTGAATCACAATTCCCTTTCTTTCTTACCCTTACCTGAGCCCCATTACAACCCTACAAAAGACCTTCATGATCCGATCTTGCATTGGTAACTGTCTTGTGGAGAGTCAATATATAATACTTATGACACTTGATATGACATGCTTAGGATATACAAGTATCTGTTCTTATGAGATTTATTTTTGTTCATTGATTGCATCGTGTTTCATTTATCATGTGAGACCTTTTTATTTGCTTTGTATTGATCTCTCACATGTGTGCGAAAACTTACCAATCATCGGAGTGATTTTATTTTGAGAGTATACCTAAAGTGAGGATTGAGTCAAGACAACAGATCCGATGATTTCCCGTTTGGACTAGTTCTGAGATGGATGAATCTTGGTTTTGGTTTGCACACACTACACGTTTAAGCATGAATGGATGAGTTATCTAACGATTTGGAGCATTAGACTAATTTGAATGGATATTGGTATGATTAGTATAACATTGTTATTTAAAATTGAGAATTTGCATGTTGAATTGATTATTGATTTTGAGCTTTGAAGTTAAATATATGTTATAAAAATCAGATTTTGAAAACTCAATTTTACCGATGGTTTGAAATTTTTGGAAGTTTGTGGTAACTTCACCGCAAACCCTCGGGAGACACAACTCCTCCACTAGGGATCACCTAGGGTTTAAAGGCTTGTTGCACATGCTAAGTGCAATCGTGTTCCCTCACTTAAAGTGGCATTTAAATTTTAGGATGTTAGTTTGATTTGCTTTATATTTCTATCATTCTCTTCGAGGACTAGCAAAGTGTAGGTTTGGGGTGTGATGAGTAGTGAAATATGATGATATTTCACCCTAAATACCTATATTTAGCCGTCCGATGAAGGCTATCTGATGAGATTTGCTAGATTTGAAGTTTCTAAAAAAGTTTCCCAAGAATCCGAAAATAATGTCAAAACACTGCTATTTTGGGTCATTGAGAACTTAGTGCGACTTGCAGCTCAATTTGGACCTTCAAGACGTCAGATTCAGGAAATTGCTAAAACATAAAAGTTGTAGAGCTCGTCGTCAGTTTTCCAACGCCTCAAGAATCACCTCAATTACAGAAAGTTATGAGCAAAATACTGAGGCGATCTCATTAAAAGGCCAGGCGGGAATTCACGAAAATTACTCTTAGATGTCAATCGAGAGAGGTATTAGGTTAGGCTATTATAAAAGGGAAGCCACGAGTTTCTTAGGGGATTATTATTTTTGCAATTAGAATATTATTCATTCTTTATTTTTAGTTTTAGGGCTCTTCACTTTGGGGAATATTTTCTTCATCTTTTCAAGTCTTCTTCTCTCCTTCTTCTAGGGTTTATTCAGTGTAGATTGTTCTAGGATTTGCATTATTTTCTCTCGAGAAATTCATAGATTGTATTTAGGAAAACAATTGCAAATATCTTTTGGAAGAAATAAAAGAGGAATGACTTTGAAAGAAAAGGAGATCAAACACCAAAGATGAGCTACAATCAAGAGATCGGGAAGATGCGATCCCAGGATAAGTACCCATGTTTATGATTAATACCGTACTATTATTGTTATCATGGAATCGTTTTGCTCAAAGTTTGTGTGATTGAAAATATTTTGAATGCTTTGTTATGACCGTTGATTGCGCGTATCAACGTCAGAATCGCTAGATCTGGACTGCAGTGATCTAGTAGAGCGATTATGTCTTGATTGTCGTGATCTAAATATCATGAGATACGCTATGCTTTTTACATGACTCATACCGCAAAGTTAGGCTGAGTCATTGTTTTTAGATAGGGTATGCCGGATTGATGATCATATTTTATTTCAAGTCATTTTTCTAGATGAATGATGGTGTGAATGATGATTTAATGAAACTGTGGGTTTTAATGATAGAAAAGGGGTACGAATCTGGGGTAGCATATTCCTTGTTCTCATTTTAATATTGTTCGTAGATTTATCAGTAATTAATTGTTTAGATTAATTTATTTTTCTGCATTTAGGAAAAGTGCGTTAAGTTTTTGGTAAAATTGAATCTGCCCTTTGGTACTTCCTTAGGGACGTTTTTAAAATCTCTAAAAGAATTAATTAAAAATTCACGTTTCCCTGTGGGTTCGACACCCCTGTTCTTGCCATACTGCAATAGATCTTGTGCACTTGCAAGGGTTACATTCTAAATCGATCATCATCCAAATGCTTCTTCCCACTCACCACCCCCTCCACACTCTCCTCTTATCCTGCAACATACTAATGGGTTCTAAACACTTACTAAAATGCGCTCCTGGCGCAATACACCTCTCCAGCATCCTTGCTCCATTTTCACCCCTATCTAAGAATTTTTGCAAGAAACCCAGGAGAGAGAGAAGGTAGGAGAGAGAGAAGATGGGGACTATAGAGAGAGAGAGAGATGGGGAGAGAGAGGCTGCGAGAGAGAGAGAAGTGGGGAGAGAGAGAGAGAGAGATAGAGAGGGTGGCGGGCACTTGAAAGTTGGATCCCTAGGTGGCGCCGTTTCGGAGGCCAGAGGAGAAGGAGAGAAGAAATGAAAATGAACTAAAACCCTAAGTTATAGTTATAACTTAAGGGTTGTAAAGGGGAGTAAAAATTTAAAAGTGTAATTCTGGTCGGGCCGGGTTTGGGTCAAACCCGTTTATTTTACACATCAAAGCCCAAACCCAAACCCATTTATATTCAGGCTTAGCCCGATCTGACCCATTTACAAAAATACTAAAATTTTTGGGCTCGAACCAGGCCTGGATCCAGCCCATCTGGGCCAGGCTGGGCCCGGGCTAAAACCTGCCTCGTTGACAACCCTATAACATAGAGCTATTCCACATATCTACACAGAGTAAGGATACCTTGCTACATGTCTACACACCTAATAGCTGGCTGATGTTACCAAAGAGGCATTAGCCCAGTTGGTACCCTCCCTCCATTGTGAGGGAGGAGGTCGTGGGTTCGATACTCGCCCTCCACGTTGTTTCCAACCCTTGTCTTTACAAGGTATGGGTTTGGTTTTGTTAGTTAACCCTCACCACTGTAGTTGGTACTCCCTCACACTATTCTCCAACTATCATATGTGTATGCGTGCCTGCTCCTTGATTTCCAAACTCTACATCGAATTGAGCATACATGTCTACATGTAATAGGATGTTTCAAAATCTTTAGGAAGAAAAGAGGGAGAGAGGGAGATGAACACTTGATCGAATTTAAGGTCCCCCGAATTAATACCAAATAATTTGTGAATTTTTCGAAAATTTGTCAAATCTCTGAACTTCGCAAATTATTTCCGAATAATTCCTGAATTTTTCAAAAAAAATTTATTTTTTCAATATTATTATTATTATTTTTTTAACTTATTATTTTTTTCACCGATTTTTCCTTCGAATATTTCCCTTAACTTCCCGATTTTGCCGGAATTTTCCAAATTTTAACCTCGCTGAACTATTACCGAACCCTAATTTTGTGACTTTGGACGTGATGCAACTGATGTCTATATATAGGCGAAAACAAGAGTTGTTGACTCAATAAGATTCCTTTTCGAATATGACTCTTTTCAGGCCTATTATTCAGTTGTTTTTAAAAAAAATTATTGAAGTTTGAGAAATTTACCTGATCGATCCTATCAGATACACCTTTTATGTCAGAGACCCTATATTTTTACCTTTACCCAAACCGACCAGCTTTTAGCCAAAGCCATTTTTCAGGAGGGGTGTATTCGGTTTGGTTTGGTCGGTTTTGGACCAAAACCACAAACCAAATCGGTCATAATCGATTTTTAGATTTTCAAACCAAACCAAACCGTCCAACTCTTAAACCAAACCAACCAGATTCAATTTAGTTCGGTCGATTTTGGATTTCCTATAAGTTCTACTTGCACATCAAAATTTTCTCAACTTCTCAATCGATTTTCCTACAAGTTCTACTTTACCACTTTAGGATTTACGAATAGGCTAAAGACAAGGGTAGGGTTTTATATAAAAATTCGTATTTTACTTAAATGCCCTTGAAAATTTATCAATATCCCCGCCTATATATATATACAAACTGCATTCGGTTCGATTCGGTTTGGTTTCAACTTGGGGAGGCTTGGAACCGAAACCAAACTAAACTTTTCGGTTTTCCTTTTTTCCAAACCAAACCCAAATCGATACCCGTCCAAACCAGACCAAACCCGGCGGTTCGGTTCGGTTAGGTCGGTTTGGTCGGTTCGGTCCAAAAAATGCACAACCCTAATTTTCAGCTAGCACAAAAAGTTAGAACTACCCCTTCTTACACTTTTTTTTCGTTCTACATAGTTTAAAATTTTAAATATTTGCATTTTTCTATATTTACGCGATGTGAAATAGCATCTATGTCATCTAATTTGAAAGCTACAATATAAAATCGATGGCGCCAAAGATAGATACGAAAAAAAGGTGATATCGCTTCTTAAAATAAATAAATAAATAAATAAAATTGAAACAGTCAATGGCAACTCTTAGCGCAATCGATACCGACTGTTTTAAGAGGCGACATCGACCGCTTATATAGTCGACTGTTAAAAAAATAATTAATTATTTTTTTAATTTTTTAATTTTTTTTAAGAGGCGATATCGCCTTTTTTCGTGTCTATCTTTGACACCATCAATTTTATATTATGGCCTTCAAATCAAACGACATAGATCTGTTTCACATTGTATAAATAGAGAAAAATATAAATATTTAAAATTTTAAACTATATATGAACGGAAAAAAAAAGTGTAAGAAGGGATATTTCTGACTTTTTGTGCTAGCTAAAAATGATTTGGCTAAAAGCTAGTCGTTTTGGATAAATGTGAAAATATAGGGTCTCTCAAGTAAAAGGGTCTATCTGACCGGATCATGTATATTTCCCTCCTTGAAGTTTTATAAAAGTACTAATTGCTAGTTAAATGTTTCCGTATTTCATCTTTTCATTGGAAGCTGGAGTGGCCCTACAAGGGAGGGATGATTAGAGAAACGTGCCTCAAAAAATAACTTTTTAGCAAAGAGGAGGCGAAAACAATGAACTCCTTTTGGTTTCAGGTTTTGATCATATTCTAAGAGGAGGGAAAAATGCTCCCAACTCTCTCTGATTTCATCAGCCACACTGTTCATGTCTGATACCAACACCAAGATTTCTGATGCCTTGGGTAAGTTGGCTTTTCGCTACTTTTTTTTGTTCAAGTACACTTGTGGGTGAATGCTTGAAATTGTTAGATTTTGAACTACCTGCTGCCTTAAAAACAGAAAATTATCAAGTACATATTAAATATAATTCTTAAAATAATTCCAGAGAGAAGCAGGGATTGCAAGATGCTAAAAATGGATCTTCGGTGGGTGAATTTAAAGGTACTGTATTATAAGGGCATTTTGTTATTTAGAAAATATTAGTCCTTTAATCTCACACCCGATTCAACTCCCACTCCTCGCATTTCAATAGTAAAGATGTGGGCATGCTTTTAAGTCTAATTCGAGTATTTATGTGACGCAAAAGGGGCTTTGGTGCTTGCTAGCAGTCTTTTTTACGATGAAGCTGAATTCAGATTGCTATATGATGAATTGTGTTTGCTTGTTGATCTCTCAAACTTTTTTTCCGTAGAGACTGATTCAAAGCTAATCCCAGACTCCCTTAAGGGTGGTTTGTGTCCTGGGAAAGCTCTTTCTTGGTTGGAAAAAAATCAAACGGATACTTTCAGTTCGCTAATGGTGTTGCGATCATATTTATAGAGAAGGTAATAATGTTGCAGATGCTTGGTGAATGTCGCAATATCTAATGCAGCAGATAGCAGTTTTGTCCTAGTTTCCACATTGCCTTGACAGGTGAAAAAATGCTATATGGGAGACCTGATGGGTCTACATTATATCCAAATTCCATTAATAAGTGGAACCTAGTTTGTATAGTAGTAAAGACAATAAGACGAAAGAAAAATATCACTAAGTAGTCATATCTTATAGTCTTCAAGTAAAAAAAGCTTTCCAAACTTAAACTTCGATTACTATTAATTAGCCTTTCGAATGGTTGACTAATGAAATAAAGTTTTGCTTAAGATTTGAATAATATCTTACAACTTCACCACTTACAACCAACCTTTTAAAAGATTAATTGATTATATGAGATTTAAGTGTACAATGAATTTTATACAGAAAATTTATAGCATAATATATAAACTTCGATGAATCCAAATTTTCCATCTTTTGTTTAATGTGCAAATTCTCTGACCGGTTTAATACTCAAATTACAACCAAATTGAGATAATTATTCTTTACACCTACGATTTGTATCAATCTCTCTCAGACCTCCAAATACCCCGACAACTTTGAAATGCAGCTAATCATTGAGTCGGTCTCACTCGGCTGTCCCAATCCCTGGATTCCAAATCATATTCAGGAAAAAAAGGAGAGAAAACAGGAAGCTCAATACATAGAAGATGAGTTACGGTCTAACCATTTTAGCCATTGTGTTTTTCCAAGCAGTTTCCATCTGATGAAGAAGCTGTTTAATACTCGGTCTCCCCCCTCCTGATTTAGCAACACAGAGAACTGCAGTTCGTAACATTAACTCAAAATCTTCATAGTCAAGTTCTCCGTTCAACCTTGGATCAGCGATCTCAGAAATACTACGGGTCCCTCCCACCACATCTTTTGCCTAAAAGTAGACATTACTTTCATTCAATCTATCTTTGGTTCACACTTATTGATATATTTTTAGGGTAATGATCCTCTAATGCAGAGTCGTGAGACATAAACCCATGACTCGAGGTCTCATTGGCTGCATGTCATTTTAGTTGACTTTTCAAAGGCCTAATCCTATCAAAAGTTGAGTTTCAAGGTTTTTCAAGGGCCTTGACATGTGTGAAAGTCAGTTTTCGGCAGGTTATGTGCTACAAATCTTTTCATGAGCTTGATAATCTTATTATGGTGGTGAAAATAATTTCCTTATTGAAATAGCATGGTTTTAAAATGCGAAAACTCGACTCAACACGAAAGTCAGTTGAGTTGAGTTTACTCGAAGACTTGGATAAACTCGACTCTCTCCGACTCGGAAATTTAGTATATATTTGAAATATATTTATGTCTTATAAAAATGAAAAGTATGTTATAGGAAAAAGATGAAAAGATATGTTGATAAAATAGGTAGTTAAATACTTTTTAAAAACATAAGGTTTTTAAAACCTTATCTCATGAAAATATTATACATATAAGGGTAGTGTATGAACCCTAATTCCATCACCCTAGTGAAATCTTTACTTGACTCAGACTCAACTCGAAATCCCAGAGAGTCGAGTTAACTAGTTGACTCGCTGAGTTTTCGAACTGTTGTAAACAGTCTCAATTGCCTATCTATATATTAGGTTGGAATTGGCGCAAACAATGGGCTCTGTATTCAACTTTCATTTTTTCTCTAAGGTCTTTACATATGTGGAAGTTACCTTCCAAACCGATTGATGGGTTAAAAGGCTTTTTATAATCTTGATAATCTTATGATGCAAGTGACTCCCCGTTAATTGGTTTTTGTAGTTTTTTTCTAAATTCCCATTGATAGGTTGGGGATTTGAAAGGATGATGGACAACTAGATTCATCCTCCAGTTAAAAAAATTGAGCACGCATGCCTCTTCACCACATTATCACATGCAAAAATGTTTTTCACAGTTTTTAAGGCTGAAAAACGAAGGAAACTCTGTTTGAGATGGCTTGGACATGTCATATAAGAAACTTGAATCAACATTACAAGCACAAGGAAGCAGGGAAAGGTAAAGAACGAAAGGATGTAGAGAGTAAGAGTCCCTTGGTGCATATTTCTATCCGCCCCTTTAGAAACAATCTCATCTGCGGGATGGGTATATTTGCTCAAATATCTATCCTACCGACTATTCGAGGGAATGGGGTGTGTAGATAGGCTGGTGGGGAAACAATCAGGTGGGAATGGGTAAGCTTTGCTTCAATCCAATAGGAAGGCGAGCAGAAATTGCTGAAATTGAGTTTAAGTATGTGTGGAGGGAAGTAAATAGAGCTGCGTATTTCCTAGCGAAGAGAGGTGCTGAAGTTGGTTTGGCGGTCAAATGGATGCATGATGATCAACTCACATTTTCTTTTGCATCTATTTTTAACGCAGACTTGTATGATGTATACTAATTTAGAGCTATTCTATCAAGTTTGTTTGCTGGGGATGGAGATGCCGAAGCTCTAGTAAGGCAGTGAATTCTCTATTTACCTCCTTGTATTATGATTCGCGATTTTATAGAAAGGGTGATGACCCTCCATCCCTAAACAACGGCGTATGAGAAGTGAGCACCTAGTAATAACAGATAGTATAGCCCTAAACAAAAGTGAGTAGAGAAATAGGACTCACAAAGCTGACCCCAAATAGATGGCGAAGACAATGATGATTGTCATGACACAATGATGATTAAATAAAAAGCAAAAGACGAAATGGAAGAAGTTGTTTTCTCTCACCATTTTAACCAGACCATCTCGTGCTTGAACATCCAATTCAATGACTCGTCTTCCCCGATAACACTTGGAGAATTACTACTTTGAAACTATACAAATCACTCGAACATGTTAGGTTTGCATTGCTAACATATTCAGGATCCATATATCCAAGGGTTCCCTTCACATCTGTGAACAATTTGCTTTCCTCCACTCCGATCATCTTCGCGAGCCCAAAATCGGATAGCTTAGGCTCCATATCCTCCATTAGCAATATGTTTGTAAGCTGCACCAAGTATTCCTCTTATTCTGTCATCCTCTTGAATTTGTTCATCTAATTCAAAATCTTGGTTTACCAATATGTATATGTCAATACCCATCATCGTTCCAAATCTCGGTAAACCGATATGTATTGTCCCCCATCAATACCAAGAAAACACATATAGGGTGTCAATGATACATTCTATTTATCGGTGATACTTTGGATATATTAATACATATGGGTACGTCTATTCGTACCCAATGTACCATGTACCGGTGCGCTTCGATACCGATGCATATCAGTATCCTCCGATATTTTGAACCATGATACCAACTCACTAACCTTTATGTCTCTGTGAATTATACATCCTTCTGAGTAATGATGAAGAAATGGAGTGCAAGTGTGACATCTCTCAAGATCTTAACCCTTGTAATCCCTGGAAGAGCACTTCCATTTCCTATAAAACCGACCAAGCACCGTGATCAAGTAAAAGGAGCTTTTTAGACAACAACTTGTAAAAAATTATAGCATATTATATTACTTCAGAAAGTTTTAGATCTCGAGTAAAAGATCAAAGATGTTTTCAGAGTGTTATTTGAAGTTTGCAGGTTAGATTCATTACTTAAGAGGTGGTGGGCAAGATTTCCATTTGGACAGTACTCATAGACCAAGTATTGCTCCCCTTGTTCTTCGCAGCATCCGAATACGCAAACGAGGTTCGGATGTCGAATTCTTGAGAGACCTCAGCTTCTGCTTCAAAAGAATCTGATCTATTGCTTCCTTTTATGTGTTTCACTACTACAAGTGGTCCACTTGGTAGAATACCTTTGTAAACCCTGCTTGCTCTTCCAACTCCAAGGAAAACTCTAGGAGTAAATGAGTTTATGGCAGTCTCTATCTCCTCTTTGGAAAATCTATAAAGACCTGACCATGATGATATCTTTTTCCCTTGTAAATCTGTTGGTGAATAGATCATATTAGCTTAATTTTAATGTTTACTTCCAATGGCTAATCAGCTTGTTGGCAATTGATAATTAAACTTTATATAAATCTGAATAATAAAAACTTCATATTCATACTTAGGCCTGATGAGATATGACTAAGATGATGATGATGATGATGATGATACTTAGGGCTGTCAACATGTTAGGCCAGGCTAAACCATACCCTAGCCCTAAAAATCCAAGGCTAAACCTTAGCCCAATATGCCAACCTAGAGAAGCACTGACTGGGCCAAATCGGGCATTGTATTTTATTTTATTAATAATTAGAGTAGTCTTTGTCCAAAACATGGTCTTGTTTGCAGCGGGCATTAAGAACCTCATTTTCCACACACACACACACACACACACACACACACACATATATATATATATATATATATATATATCATTTTTTTCTTTATTGGTTGAGTACACCATTTTTCAGGTGGCACAAATATAAATATACCTTCCAGAAGGGCTTGGAAGTTTAAAGCTCTATGAATAAGTTGACAAAAAATTACCGTCTTTTGGCAGGCAACCCATATTCAATATCTCAAGAAATATTTTTGATAACTTCAAAGATTGATGTTAATCAAGGCTGCACTTTGCAATGCTCTCATTTAGGACGCGCAAGTGCCACGTCCGCTCCCCACCAGAGCAGATGTTACCAGCTCTGGCAAAGCGGAGTTTTGAGCCCCTCGTTAGCGCCCGGCAGCTCCCTGCCATGTGATTACCAAACAAGCTCCAGGCTGCGCCTGCGCTTGAGAGAGGCTGGGAGCGGATGGGGAAAGCATTGCCAAATGCAGCCTTCAGCCTTATCAAGAAAAGAAAGCCAAACAGAAGCAAATAAGAAGCAAGGGAGTTACCTCTAGTAACTCTAATATGCTTACTGGATTGCTGGTGTCTAACAAAAACAATGATCAATAGAAGTATAGTCATAGCCAATAAAACTGTAGATGGTCTTCACCAAAGGATCTTCTCAAGAAAGTAATAAAAATAGATAAGCTATTGTTGTATTGCTAAAGAAAAAAAAGGAAAAAAGAAAAACAGATGGCATCAAGGCTTACACTTTAATTTGACCTAAGATCGTTATTCTGTTAAAACAAGAAGTAAATTGATTTCATTAGAATTTAGATAATTGGTTATGGAACTATAAAGTGATTGTGAGATATAATAATTAAAAAACGGCGAGCTTACCGTCTCTTATTAAAGCCAGTAAACATGCATAAATTTTTTTTACCTTAAGATCATTTATAAAAGCTGAAGAAGCTGCAATAACAAGTACCAAATCACAAGACCCCTTCTCACTATCCTACACATGGAGTTCTTCAATAAGAGCTCTACTAATACTAAGAAAACTTGTGATGCAATTTTGTAGCTGCTTCCGAAGCTCACAGTACCGACAATTTGAGTGCACTGATCAACAGGACCATTGAAAAACACATTAGAGATCCGTTTTAGTTCCGAAACTGGAAGGCTCGTGCATTTCCCTTGAGTAAAGGCATTGAGACCACATGAATCAATTCTCTGTCATAGCTTAAGCCTTACAGCCGTCAAATTTCATTGGTTCAATTGAAATATGAACTTCTTGGGCTGCATTTAGAGCCAACGATTGCCAGAAGAAATTGAAGGCGTTGATACAACAACTGTTACTCTCAACATTTGCCTAACTGATTGGCCTGTTTGTTCATATGAATACTTTGTGGAGTCCAAATTGCATCCTAACCACCATTAAAAAAAGAACAAAAAATTAATCAATCTACATTATAACCATCAAGAATAAGAGTCAGAAATTGATCACAGTTTGTTTCTAACCGCTAATGATTTGAAATGTTACGCTAATAGAGTGAGTTATTGATATACGCATAAGCTTGGCAAGCTTATGATGTTAGGAATTCAATACACCAAACTCCCTATCTCGATGAATATGGCAAAAGAAGAAGACACAAAAGCAATCACACACAACACAAAGGAATTTACGTGGTTCACCCAATCTAGGGCTACGTCCATGGAGTATATGCACTATATTTCGGAATGTTTACAACGCACACACGCTCTTCTCTCTAGTGCACTTTCAATCAAGATCTCACACGATCTTCAACAACCAACACGTTGAATAAACAAGGACGTAGTCCTTCAAAACAGAGAAGAGAACTGCTGGAATATAGTAACGATTCCAACACAAGAACGACTTCAATTGGATGCTTCAATCCTCAAACTTTTCTTCAATACCTTGCTTCTCAAAGTATTCACCAGTTTTCACTCTCTAGAAAACTCTCTTGGAACCTAGAAAAACCTTCTGTTAATAGGTTCCAACTTTCATTAGAATACTTTGACAAAAAACTTCTTTAATTAGCCAAATCGTCCAAATCCGCGGAACTTGTCTGCTTAGAATCCATCGATCTATTTCCCAACTTGATCGATCGATTCCAACCTAAGAGTTGCCAAACAATTGTTGCTCATACTCGATCGAATCAATTTTTCAAGCTCGATCGATCGATTTCAACCTAAGAGCAGACAATTAATTATTGTCCCTAATCAATTGATCGCTATACAGAATCGATCAATCGATTTCGACCCAAGATCACTCCTCAAAGTGTCTCAAAATACACATTGGGATTAAACCTAACCAATAATTCTCCACCTAGGTTTCATCCACAATCGTGTCATTGCCCCAACAGGCGTCAACATTTGCGACAAGTGTTGATCAAGTTTAGGCAATGCCTAAATTTATTCCGTGTAACCGGCTTAGTCAATATGTTCGCTGCGTTTTCTTTCGTATCAATTTTCTCAACTGATACTTCTCCATCTTCTATCATATCTCTGATAAAATGATACTAGACATCAATATGCTTTGTTCTAGCATGAAAATTTTGATTCTTTGCTAGGTTAATGACACTCTGATTGTTGCAGAAGATATCGGTGCTCTCATCAACCTCACCAAATTCACTGACCAAACCCTTAAGTCATGAGGCTTCCTTAGCAGCTTCTGTAACCGCTATATACTCGGCCTCTGTAGTTGATAACGCAACTATCCTTTGAAGCATAGACTTTCAACTGATCGCTCCACCTGACAAAACGAACACATACCCTGTGATAGACCTTATTCTGTCAAGGTTACCAACATAATCAGAGTCAATGTAACCGTAGAGATCCAACTCGCATGTATCTCCACCTTCAAACATCAACCCATTTTCAGTGGTACCTTTTAGATATCTCAATATCCATTTAACTGTAAGCCAATGCTCTCTTCCCGGATTAGACATATACTCACAAACCACACTCAAGACTTGTGTTAAATCTGGTCATGTACTCACCATGGCATATATCAAACTCCCAACAGCATTTGCATACGAAATATTCTTCATGTATTCCCTTTCTGCATGTGTGGACAGGCTCATCTTCTTTGTGAGTTTGAAGCGCTATGCTAGAGGAGTTGATATCGGCTTTAGCATCACTCATGTTATACTTCTTAAGGAGCTTTTAGATAAAAGTCATTTGAGTTAGCTAAAACCTCTTATTCTCATGACCTCTCGTGATTTCCATACCTAGGATCTTATTTGCGGAACCAAGATCCTTTATCTTAAACTTCTGACTCAATGATCATTTCAGCTTGTTGATTTTAACCTTGCTTTTTGTTGCTATCAGCATATCATCTATATAGAGAATTAGGAAGATTCTCTCATCTTCACAATACTCTTTCCTGTAGACACAACAATCATATTGGCCCCTGTGATATCCTATGCTCAGCTTCTATGATTCACACTTCTTGTACCACTGCCTAAGTGCCTGTTTGTGACTGTATAAGAGTTCTTCAAACTGCAAACGAGCGATTTTGATCCTTTTGCCTCAAATCCTTCTGGTTGTCTCATATAAATCTCTTTCTGAAGAGGAAAGTCATTTTCACATCCACTTGTTCTAGTTCCAGATCTTTCTGAGCAACGGCGGCCAACAACGTGTGAATCGATGTGTGCTTCGCAACCGGAGAGAATATCTCATTATAATCGATACCCTCTTTTTTAGAGAACCCCTTTGCAATTAGCCTTGCTTTAAACTTTGGAGTTTGTCGCTTATCACCTTCTTTCTTTCGAAAGACCCATTTGCAACCGATGGCCCTCTTCCCTTTAGGAAGTTTCATAAGATCTCAAGTCTTATTTTTCAAAAGTGACTGTCATTCTTCTTCCATAGCTAACTGCAACTTTACTGCATCTGTATCCACCCGAGCTTCTGGAACTGTGCTCGGTTCCCCATTCTCTGTGATAAGTGCAAGTGTTAAAGAAACCATATCTTTAAACTTTTCAGGACGTTTCTTTGTCCTTTCTGACTTTCTCAATGGAGCTTGAACCAAAACCGGTACCTGGGACTGCAAGTCTTGAGAAACTGTGCCATCATGCTTTATCTCAGTCTTTATTATTTTTCTCAACTTGCTCATGCCTTTCAACATCAACTTGTACCTGTGGTTCACCAAATGACTGAGGTTTACTTTCCGCCTTTTTAATCGGAAACTCATCTTCATTAAAAGTAACATATCTTTCAACTATCACTTTGTGAGATTGTGTATCCCACAAATGATAACCCTTTTATTCCTTCATCATAACCAATCAAGACACTTTTTGGATTTTGGATCCAACTTGGATCTTTCACTTCCCTGAAGTAATGCATACGTGGCACATCCAAACACCCTCAAGTGAGAGTAACTTCCGTGTCTTCCATAACAAACCTCATCTGCAGTTTTTGAGTTCAATGTCGCTAATGGCGACTGGTTGACCAAGTAACATGTTGTGCTCATTGCCTCTGCCCAGAACCCGCGACTCAAGCCGAAATGGTTCAACATACACTTCGTTTTTTTCCATTATACACTTCCTCTTAGCTACATCGTTTTGTTGAGAATTTTCAGGAATTGTTAAATGCTTAACAATCCATTGATTTTTACAGTAAGCCTTGAAATTTGATAACAAATATTCCCCACCATTATCTGATATGAGACCTTCACCTTTCTGTCAGTTGGTTTTTCAACCATACTCTACCACTGCTTAAATTTCTGAAACACATTTGACTTATACTTAATCGGATATGCCCAAACTTTTTTGGAATAGTAATCTATGAATGATACAAAGTAGTTAGCTTCACCTACTGAAGTGACTTTAGCCGGCCCTCATACATCAGAATATATGTAATCAATCATCCCTTTCGAAGTATGTTTTCTCGTGGAGAAACTTTTTTTTTTTTTGAAGATGCAATCTTCACAAAATTTCAGTTTACAAGGTTGAATATCAGAAATCACCTTATTCTTGATGAGCTATGTTAGCCCACGTTCACTCATGTGACCAAGCCTCTTGTGCCACAAATTTGAGAGATCCTTGGAATCTTTCGTAGTCGCAACACCGCAGCCGCTGATTGTATCACCTACTAAAATGTAAAGATTTCTCATCTTCTCACCTTTCATCAATGTCATAGCACCTCGTGCAACCTACAGTTTTCCGGATTCTAGGATGACTCGACATCCTTTCTCATCTAATGACCCCAATGAGATCAGATTTTTCTTCAGATTAGGCAGATGCCTAACCTCAGTAAGAGTGCGAATACAACCATCAAACACCTTTATTCCGATAGAGTCAATACCCACTGCTTCACATACATTGTCATTCCCCATCAAAATCGTCCCCCCATTGGCTACCTTGTACTGATCAAATCAATCCCAGTATGGACACATGTGATATGATGTCCCTGAATTTAGGATCCATCTACCTTCAACCTGACTGGAGCCTAATAGTGCATACAATAGATCTTCACTGGAATCTGACTTCGCAACACTAGCTTGTTGCGAAGTACCTTCATCACTCTTATCTTTCATCACTCTTATCTTTATTCAATCTTTGTTTGCAATATTTGCAAATGTGTCCAGATTATTTACAGAAATAACAGATAATATCTTTTCTGTTATCCCTAGGTTTGGACTTGTTGTTTCCTCTCATTGATTTATTATCCCCTCTGGACTTATCTCTTTTGCAATCATGGTTTCGAACCCTTTCGCTAAAGTGACTAGTCCCTTCGAAGTTAGATTCTGGCTATTTCTCAATTCGTCTGAAAGAAATGCAGCAGTCACATCTTCGACAGCTATGGTATCCTTACCATAAACTAATGTGGTAACAAGGTGCTCATAAGATGCAGGCAATGAGGTGAGCAAGAGAAGTATAAGATCTTCTTCAAATTTCACCTCAATGCTCAATAGGTCACTAACTGCTTTATTAAACGAATTCAAATGATAATGAATACGCGTACCAGCCTTCATACGAAGTGTGTAGAGTTGTTTCTTCATGAAGAACCTGTTAGACAACGACTTTGTCATGTAGAAAGATTTCATCTTCTTCCACAGATTTACTGTCGTCTTTCGTGAAGAACGTTGTACAAAACTTCATTGGACAAGCACAATCGAATAATGCTTACGACTCTCTTATCAAAAGAGATCCACTATTCATCGGACGTCTCTGCCTTCCCTATCTCCTTCCAAGTAGAGCATCAACAATGCCTTGTTGGACAAGGAGATTTGTGACCTTGACTTGCCATAAAACGAAGTTATTCTTCCCCAAAAACTTCTCCACCTCGAATCATGCATTTGAGACCTTCATCGCCATTGTAGCGTAAACCTCGCTTTGATACCACTTATTAGGAGACACTGAACTCCCTATCTAGATGAATATGGAAAAAGAAGAAGACGAAAAACCAATCACACAACACAAAGAAATTTACTTGGTTCACCCAATTTAGGGCTACGTCCATGGAGTATATGCACTATATTTCGGATCGTTTACAGCGCACACACTCTCTTCTCTCTAGTGCACTCTTAATCAGGATCTCACACGATCTTCAACAGCCAACATGCTGAATAAATAAGGACGTAACCCTTCAAAACAGAGAAGAGATCATCTGCTGGAATATAGTAACGATTCCAACACAAGAACGACTTCAATCAGATGCTTCAATCCCCAAGCTTTTCTTCAATACCTTGCCTCTTAAAGTATTCACCAGTTTTCACTCTCTAGAAAACTCTCTTGGAACCCTAGAAAAACCTTCTGTTAATAGGTTCCAACTTTCATTAGAAAACTTTGACCAAAAAGCTTCTCTAATTAGCCAAATCGTCCAAATCCACGAAACTTGTCTGCCTAGAATCGATCAATCGATTTCCCAACTCAATCGATCGATTCCAACTCGAGAGTTGCCAAACAATTGTTGCTCGTACTCGATCGATCGATTTTCCAAGCTCAATCGATCGATTTCAACCCAAGAGCAGACAATTAATTATCGTCCAGAATCGATCGATCGATCGATTTCGACCCAAGACCACTCCTCAAAGTGTCTCAAAAAATACACGTTGGGATTAAACCTAACCAATATATGAAAGCCTTCTGCCCCATCAATTTTGGGAAAAGCTAACTTCCACAAATGTTAGGACCCTTAAAATACATAATGTAAGTATTTGACAGGATACATATTCCATACCTAAATGGCTATTAATCTATAATCTATAACCCATTATCTTAAGCCTTTTCCACTGCTTCAGGGATATTTTTTTTAGCTTCACTGTTTCGTTGGATAGTTTTTAGCTTCCAACAATAATCTCTTAGTCTAATCCTTTTTTCCAACAATAATCTCTTCAGCAGTAATTTATAAAAGAGCTCAATTGAAATGCTTATCAATTTTGTTTTCTTATTTAATTTTTCATATTATGCACCAACAAAATAAACGAATTTGGATTCCTTTCCTCAATATTTTCCTTCTTTCTTAAGAAAAACCAGTAGGAGTTTTTTTTTAAATTTTTTTTAGTGCATCTACTTTGATTTATTGTTCAAGCAATAATATGCTGTTTGTGGATACCAAAGCTTTGCACTAGGAGTTTCATATATTTTTCCTGTTTGGAGTGCCTTTTAGAGGCCTAGGAATCGATTTTTTTTCCCTGAGAAGTGATTCACGGCTTGCAAAGCTGTTTGTTAGTGAGAGGACTTACAAATTATTTTCAGTGAAATTTTCAGAATTGACCCTGTCAAATTCGCCTTTTCCGTCAGAGACCCTGTAGTTTCACCTTTCACCAAACCGACCAGCTCCAGGCCAAGCCGACCCTGAGAAGAGTAAAAAGTTGAAGATACCCCCTTCTTGTACTTTCTTTAACCCACAAAAGCATCCACTTCTTCCTCATTTTAATCAGCTCCGGTTAGTAAGAGATAGAGGAGACGAAGGTAAAGGCGTCTTCTTCCTCAGTCGAATCAACCTCTGTCCTCTTCGTCCGGAATATAATTTCTCTTCTTCTTCGGCCGCACATCCACTTCCACAACTTTCATGAATTGCCCCTCATTATCAACCTCTTTCCTCTTCATCCAAACGCCCTTTAGAGCTTCATATGACGAATATCTCTAACTCAAACGAAACTGGTTCGAGGGGAGCGCAAACCTTTTACAAAAAAGGGAAGACCCAAAATATCAGAACGCTAAATTGAAATTAGAATATAAGCGTGCTGTGACGGGGTCAATACTCGAGCTTGTAGCGTGGTGCTTGGGGCACGCGATGTGGTGCCAGGAGGGCACGCGACATCTTGGTGCCGGGATGGCACGACATGTGGTGCCAAGAGGACACGCGACATGGGGCCAGGAGGGCCTTGCGACGTGGTTGGGCTGCGAGGACGCGACAAGGTCGCATGGGAGGACGATGCGGGGAGTCACGGACGTGATGATTGGGACTTGACACGGTGTGCCACAGGCAAATGACATGTGCCATGGGGGTATGTCAAACTGGAGTGTTTGAGGTCCTTTGGTTGTTTATCCATAGATGGTGTTTGGACCATCTATGTGGGAGAGGAGTTGGAGAGTTGCCTTCCACTCACACGGGGCCTTGCGTTGCCAGAGGGGGCGTAAGTGTCTCCTAGGCCTGAAAGAGTGGGCCTAGGACATCGACGCAGCGATGCCGTGTGGCACCCAAGGTGAGGTTGAAGTATGGCCCTGGACTACGCGTCGCGATGCATACGGCTGGGCAACTTCATGAGCGCTGCGTGGGACTCAGTACAGCACACAACATGAGGGCTGCGTGGGACTCCGTTGAGCATGACAGCATGAGGTAGGCATACGACTGTGGGCTTGGTTCGGTATGCGAGCAAGACATGATGGCATGAGGAGCTGCATGCCAATATTGTTGCGAAGCGAGGTACTAGTGCAGTGCACATGGTGAAGCTTGAGTAGTCCAAGTATGGAATAGTGGTGCAAGCGAGCGTGTCGTAACGGGCACGATACATTAGATGGTAGACCTTGAAAAGAAGGTAACCACAAGGGGGAATTCTCGTCCTCTAGGCGGGTGGTATCAGAGCTGATGAAAGAGATTGGTTGGCTTCGTTGCATGCGGTAGCGAGGCAACGTGTGGGTTGATGGCGCATCGAAGGACGCCCCCGCAACAGTTGGTATTAGAGATAGGCTGACTTAGCGCATCGAGCGTTAGGTGCCGCACGGGCTGACACTGCTGGATGAGTTACCCCGTGACATTTGGTATCAGAGCCAAGTTCGATCCATAAATGATGATACTAATGAGCTAATTGGTGTCAGCGGGGCACGTGATGTGGTGCCAAGAGTGCATGCGACATCCCCGAGCTAGTTAACAGGTGGAGACCTAAGAACTAGCGCGAACCGAAGGAAAGCTTGAGAACAGAGGGGTGAAGACAAGGTCGAGGTACCGAGGTGTTGCGAAAGCTGAATTTGGTGAGCAAATACTTGCTTTGTCATGAGGCGACATGGCATCGATGGCGTGCAGTGAAGACTGGGAGTTCAGGGATTGCAGCATCGAGTGAGGGCACATTCAAGGTTCAGAAATGTCTTCGCGTCAACGAGGACTTTGACATTATGGAGTGGAGGATGTGACGGGGTCAATACTCGAGCTTGCAGCATGGTGCCTGGGGCACGCGATGTGGTGCCAAGAGGGCACGCGACATCTTGGTGCAAGGACGACACAACATGTGGTGCCAGGAGGGTCTTGCGACGTGGTCGCGTTGCGAGGACGCAACACGGTCGCATGGGAGAACGATGCGGGGAGTCACGGACGTGATGGTTGGGACTTAACACGGTGTGCCACGGGCAGATGACGTGTGCCATGGGGGTATGTCAAACCGGCGTGTTTGAGGTCCTTTGGTTGTTTACCCATAGATGGTGTTTGGACCATCTATGTGGGAGAGGAGCTGGAGAGTTTCCTTCCACCCACACGGGGCCTTGCGTTGCCAGAAGGGGCGTAAGTGTCTCCTAGGCCTGAAAGGGTGGGCCTAGGACTTCGACGCAGCGATGCCGTGCGGCACCTAAGGTGAGGTTGAAGTATGGCCCCAAACTACGCGTCGCGGTGCATACGGTTGGGTAACTTCACAAGCGCTGCGTGGGACTCAGTAGAGCACGACAACATGAGAGTTGCGTGGGACTGCGTTGAGCACGGCAGCATGACGTAGACACACGACTGTGGGCTTGGTTCGATATGCGAGCAAGACATGATGGCATGAGGAGCTGCATACCAATACTATTGCGAAGCGAGGTACTAGTGTAGTGCACAGGGTGAAGCTTGAGCAGGCCAAGTATGGAACAGTGGTGCAAGCGAGCGTGTCGTAAGGGGCACGATACATCAGATGGTAGGCCTTGAAAAGAAGGTAACCACGAGGAGAAGTTCCCGTCCTCTAGGCGGGTGGTATCAGAGCTGATGAAAGAGATTGGTTGGCTTCGTTGGATGCGGTAGCGAGGCACCGGGTGGATTGATGGCGCGTCGAAGGACGCCCCCGCGACAGTTGGTATCAGAGATAGGCTGATTTAACGCATCGGGCGTTAGGTGCCGCACGGGCTGACACTGCTGGACGAGTGACCCCGTGACAGTGCGGTATCATCTCTTTAAGAGTGCGACATCGCCTCTTTAAGAGGGCGGTATCACCTAAATGGACATCATACCTTGCTGTTCAACATCTTTCCAACAGTGGAAGATAATGGAGCTATAGTGGAGAAAGATTCGAACTTACAATAGATTTGGTAGCTTGAAGATAGAGCAATGTTATGTCACCGCTTTCGAACAAAATGTAAAAAGTAAAAAAGTAAAAAAGTACAGAGCAATAATGATTTGCGATTTTTTACGGCTATTTATTACCTTGGGGCAATTTCGACAATTCATAAAGGCGGGCGTCGGCTGGGCTTGGAGCTGGTCGGTTTGGTGAAAGGTGAAACTATAGGGTCTCTGACGGAAAAGGTGAATCTGACAGGGTTGATTTTGGAAATTTCCCTATCTCAAAAAAGCTGAAATTAAGCCCCTGTTTAAAAGCGGTTCATACCCACTTTTAGAAACAGTTGTTGTGGAATTTGACGGGATTTTACGGATGAGTTCCATTTGGACAAAAATAGCCTCCTAACATCACTCCTCTCTCCTTCCGTTAACTTGGGAGAATCTGAGCACCCTACGCTCCTCTTTTTTCCTTTTTTTTTTTTTCCTTCTTAGATCTTTTCACTGTGGTATCTGATTTTGAATATCTAGCTTGGATATTAGCAAAATTTTGGTGGCCCTGATAATCAACATGTATTTGTGGGTTTGCAAGAACATCATTTCTTTTTGCTATTATTGATATTTGTTTCTTTGATCAAATCTCATTATTTCTCACTGCATAGCTAGTGAGAAATTGCAGTGTCTTAAGCTGTTAAGCATAAATTGTGCAGCCTTATAGATTTATCCAAATTGCTGCTCAATTTTATTATTTCCTCATGGTTTGTTTAAAATTCTAAATAAAAGAAGATTTGACTTTTGCTATGCTTTTTTGTTACATTCCATGTTGAGCGTTGAATATTAGTCAAGTAGTTTTACAGTGCAAGCATGCATTTGTAATGTGTGTCTATTTTCATCTTCTATATGCTAATATTGTCGCTGGTGTCATTAGATTAATAATCCCATTTCTCAAGCACAAGGAAAAAATTACTTGCTGTTTTTTTAGAACTGTCATATACAAAAGATTTTAATATGAAAAATGATGCGAAAAAACTATTATATAATCACAATACGTGCATCATTGTCCGTAGAATTTTATTTAAATTTAGGACTTTTCTTGTACTTTATTTAGATGAAAATAGGGCATTCTTCTCTGGATATGTCATTGTTAACATTTGCCGTTTGTTAGTATTTAAATCCCTGGACAAGTAGTTTGAGAGAAGAAAAAAAAGGGGGAAATTAGAAGATATTTTGATGCACTAGATGGTCATGTCTTAGATCTCCATGATTCAAGTTATAATAGCAATTAAGTATGGCACTAAGACCTTTTCTGCTGGCACTCTCTCTAAAAAGAAATTTTTTAAAATAATAAATCTCCAACAATTGGAGATTTATATAAGCATAAAATAAAAATAAGTAGAAAAATAGATCATTGTGTGATTCGTGAATTGAATCCTACATGTTTATAA
Source organism: Chloranthus sessilifolius (assembly GCA_021018995.1). Classification (NCBI taxonomy): domain Eukaryota; kingdom Viridiplantae; phylum Streptophyta; class Magnoliopsida; order Chloranthales; family Chloranthaceae; genus Chloranthus; species Chloranthus sessilifolius. The sequence goes on along the minus strand of CM037584.1, from coordinate 24,368,903 downwards.
TCAGTGGCAAGCCAGAAAACAAAAATGTCACAAATTGCAAGAGTCGAAATATAATGCATGGAAATTATGTTCCATTTAGATCAAGTCTAATTTGTGCTTTTTTAATCGGTAAAAGTATATTTCCTTGAGAAAATAAAATGATACGCTTGCCACCGAACAAAAGAGGAAAACAACATACAAAAGTCAAAACAGAGAGATAATCTCTACTCAAAGAGAGTATCTACAAAGACGGTGTTATATAAATTAGTGTAATAATATATATTTTATTGTTTCAAAATTTAGTCTATAATTATCATTATATATTGATAATAATTCGATGACAAACTTGTAAAAATTATTTCCTCTCCAAAGAAGTGTCTTTTCAGATTTTGATCTATCTCTTTACCGGTAGTTGTAAAGACGCAAGTCTGAAATCTCTTCACCGTAAATTTGAAAAGACACAAGTGAATTGATTTATCTCTTTACCGTTATCTGAAAAAACATAAAATTAAATCTCTTCACTGTCATTTGAAAACATACAATGGTTCAAAATTTTCTCTATAAATAGAGATAAGATTTTCGTTAGAAATACACAAAAAAGATAATCTCTTTCTCCTTGTTGTATTTAGGCTCTAACTTTGGTTGGGTAGCTCTAGCGACCTTGGTTGTCGCTCGAGCGAGATGACACGTCCTTTAGGGGAAAACTTATTGGTGTAAGTCGCTCGAGGGACTTTGGTTCCCACTTGAGCGACCAATGCACTATTGTAAGAGCGATTTCTCTGGTCTAAGTCCCTTGAGCGACCTGGTTCCCACTCGAGCGACCCTCGATGACCCAATTGCGTTTATACTCCGTATTTGGTTAGGATTTGTGTCTTCTATATAAGGGAAAGCTCTTGGACGAATTAGGTGTGTTAAAAAGTTTTGGAAAACCTATCTAGGGTTTTGTGGAGAGCTTTGGTGAGGCTTGAGTGTTCTTGCATTCTTATGGAATCATCAATATAGTGATTCATCACTGCCCATGGACGTATGCAAATTTCCGAACCACGTAAATATGGTCTCTTGTGTGATTATATTTGATTTTCTTTATTTTGCGTTCTTATTTGATCGTTCATCGTTAGATCATTGGTTAATTTGAGAGCTTTCACACAACACTTTCTCTCTTACATTCTTATTTTCTTTATTTAAGAATCTTTTTGTGTATCAGAATATCTGTGTGGCAGGTTCTTTTTCTAGAAAATGTAATCTAGAAAAGAACATACGGTTCTTGAAAAAATCGGGTTTTGTTGTATCTTGAAGGCAGATTCGCTGGGAATCCAATTGCATATTCATTTATCCGACGGAGTGGGGGCATCTATTGTCTTTCAGACAACGTAGTTCACTACTTGCCTTAGAGCTATTTTCAATACCATTTACTTCAACAATTATCCCTCATCAAGTTTAAGGAATCATTCCAATGGTGAAGAATCTGGGGCCAAGATCAGTCGTGAAATGTGGGGAGGGCAGCCACAAAAATTTCCGTGGTCAATAAAAGGCCCACATGACCAGGCAGGAATGAGCTCACCCACCTAATTGGCACCACTGGACTTGAAATAATGCAAGAAGCGTGCCCCATAGTTTGTAGGCACAAGAGCAGTGTATTAGAATATGGTTAGTCGATTCCCGGCAGTTGAAGAAAATCTCGAAATGGGTCGGCACATTCATACGACGACGGGATGTGGGGTCCCTCGTTTTGAGTCCATTCCTAGCCGCACTCCATCCTAGCATTTTGGCTGTTGGAGGCCCAGGAAACTTCCAAATGCAAGACCAATTACATTGAGAGGCATCCAGAACTAGGAGAGACTTATACGTAGAGCTGACTGAGAATATGCCGTTCTTACCCGATCCTACTGGCAGATATCCAGCCTGCCTGCCCTGAAGGAGACCATCCCAACCAGAAGCTGCAGCTGAAGGAACATGTCAGATTGAGCGGGTGTAAGGTGGTGTTGAAATGTGATAGTGAGCTCAGCTCCATCATCGCTCGTGACAATGGATTCAACAATAGTCGCATGTTTATCCACCTTACACTGCGGGTGTAAGGTGGTGTTGAAATGTGATAGTGAGCTCAGCTCCATAGTCACATGTTTATTCACCGCAGTTCGAGAGAGAGGTTTGAAGCGCGACACCAGTGGGGACTTGCCTGACCATTTATCTATCCATAACAAAATTTGGTTACATTCTCCGATTTGGGTGTCGTGTGATCTTCGAACAGCGGAAAGCAATGCGCTAGGGATTTCCTCTATCCCGAGCCTGGTGTATTAAGAGAAATTTCCGAGACTCAACTGGTGTTAGGGATGCCATATTTGGCAGTAACCACCGCGGACCAAAGAACCTCCCTGTCGGAGCGAAGGAGCCAAAACCATTTACATAGGAGAGTCGTGTTCATCAAATGCAGCCTTTTAACGCTGAGACCCCTCTCCAAGATTGGAAGGGTGACATCATCCCAATGAACCATATGGATTTTTTTATTAGTGTCATTTCCACCCCAAAGAAATCTTTTAAACACTCCTCAATTCTGTTGATAACCGTTGTGGATAAAAGGAAGATACTCATATAATAGGTAGGGATACTAGCCAAGTAGCTTTGATAAGGGTTAACCTCCCAGCCACGGATAGGAAGTTTCCCTTCCAATAATCGAGCCGCTTATTGACCTGTTCGACCACAAGGTCCCATAGATCAATGGAAGGTTTGCCAACACAATGGGAGGCCGAGGTAGGTAGACGGTAAATTTTTGCCTAGGCACCTAAACTCATTCACAATAGAGGTGATGTGACAGCCCGGATTTCCTACCCGTGAAACCTGGACCATCGGGTCGACACTAAGGCCGATCCCCGATTGGAACACTTGGCACATCCACACACAAAGCGGAAACAAAGCAGGAACCCTAGTAAAGCTGATAGAGACATAATGAGTAAAAGAAATCTCCATTTCTATATCTTCAAAATGACAAAAATATAACGGTTCTAACCCCATAAAAACTCATGGGGAGAAGAACCGCAAAGAACCACCGGTGATGGCCGACCATCACCGAAACATGGTTCACAAAAGAATATTATAATTTATAATCCAAAAGTCTATCTTCCTTACATCACAAAAACCATACTATAACCCGACAATCCAAAGCCGGACCTACCCGTGCTTTGTACAAATGAAACAATTCTCTGAATGAGGTTCATCTCTTCTTCCAAAGGTACGTATTCGGAGTCCTTATCCAGGTCCTCCGTGCTCAGATCCTCACCTGTGCCTGTGACGTATAGTCGAGGGATGAGCTTCATCTAAGCTCAATAGGGAAACACAAATAGCATGCATATTCTTAACATCACACGTATATCTTATGACATGAACGAAATATGAATTTTCTCACAATGATGCACAATTTCAAAGATGACTAAATAAACAAAACGTTTTCTGAATTTGAAAAGCTTAACACATGTTCTATTGCTACGCATAACAAGAAAGGAAACTTAAAGTGCTTCACTTAAATTATCCCTCGAGCAAGTATAGCATCGAGCCCCCGATGGAATACCCACCATCATCGTTTATATAAACCACTTACACACGATGCGTAAGGTCCCAACAATGATGGATGCTTGTGTCGAACACAAGTTTACCGTTGGCCGGTAGGATTCACAAATTCACAAGGGTTGTACGGATATCCCGCCATACCGGTCACGGATATCCCGCCGTGTCGATCACAGATATACCGCTGTGTCGGCCGGGTATTCACACGAAACCTTAAATCATCGTGCATAACTCATAGTTTATCACCGTGTGATGTGGTAATTATAACTAATTAAAGCACATGAACTCACACACTTGTTTCATATTCCGAATGAATCTTGAAAGATTTCACATGCTTATTACATTAACGAAATGAATCTTGAAAGACTCACATAGATGACACACTTAACTTATCATAGTTTTCGAATTACTCACCCATGCTTACGCGTTCATAAACTCATCGTATTCAAAGCAAACATCTCATATCATAAAGCACATGATAAATGTATCAAATGCACATGGTATAGAGTTTTCCCTACCTCACACAAAGCTCAAGCAAATCCATATATATATATATATATATATATATATATATATATATATATATATATACGTCATGTATCCGTGTCCACACCTAGAACAAGTGATTATCCTACATTCACAATGTCCAAATATACCCTTAGTAATACTTAAAATAACGTAAGGCACGCATTACTAAAGAATTCAGAACGAAAGAAAATTAACATATACTCTGTTTCTTGATTTTTCGATACGTATCGTCCAGCCCCAAAACCAATACGTATAGCAAAAAGTAAATGTGTGACAGCCATGCTACAATAATTCGAAAGTATTTCATCAAAATTACATAATTTTTTTATTTTTTCAATAAGATCTCAAAATTTCCAAAGTTCCCAAAATAAACATCCACAGCAGTCGACTCTAATCATCTTCCTCGTTGTACTCCTCATCCTCATCCCCGGAACCGGACTCCTCATCATCCCCCTCTTCCTCGGCCTCCTCGTCCTCAGCCTCTTCATCATCAACCTCCTTATCATCGCCAACTGTGGCTGAACTAGAAGCATCAAAAATCGTAGCTCGTATGGTCCCAATGCACTGTTGATAACTCTGAGGGTAGGCGTGGGCCATCAAATCAATGTAAACTGCCTCCTGAAACCGCTGATGGAGTCGTATTTCACGGCTCTGTAGTAAGATTTCATGAAGCATGCTGTCTTGACCACTAGGCGCATGTTGGGATGAAGATGGTGTTGTAGGCTGAGTGGGCTGGTGTGGTTGTGTTGCATGCTGCACGAACTGACCGTCTTGTTTCTTCTTGACATTTGTCCTTAGACTTCTAAGGTTTTTGTTTAAGTCGGTGATCCGACAGGTCTCGATGTTATCGGAGAGTATTGGTTCCTAGGCTTGGATTTCAAATCCATCTTTTCCATCACGTAATTTAGAAAGCCGGGAGATGAGCCACACATAAGGTAACCGGTTTATGGGTTTAGGAATAGCACCGGGTTTGTTCCTCTTGAGGGCATGGAGAATTGCTTTTCGAACAAGGATGGGGGCACTAAACCACCTATCGTGGTATGCCGCATACAGTGCTTGTAGAAAAGCTTCCCGACGCTCTTGCTCGTGGCCCAAGGGGTACAAATTTTTCCTAAAGATTATATCGAGGGGCCACATACGGTCGAGTAGTTGGGCTCGTGTGATGGATTTCCACGAGGCAGTCACCCCGTGGGTGGCCCCGGCCGCAATGTCCACAAATTTCACATCTTGAAGGAATGGGGGTTTTGAAATCCCATCCTCAATGTAATCAAGTGGATAGCCCATCACGTGGGAAATGTCCGTATCATCAAAACTCATCTCCCTGCCATCAATCTCACAAATTAAAGTGGTTTGGGTGGCATTTGTCTTAAGGGTTTGGTAAAACAATCTTACCAATCGCGGGTAGTATCGAGCATGAAATGGCTGCAATAGGGGTTTCAATCATGGGTCAAAATACCGGGTATCGGATAAGTATCGTCCGAGCTCAAAACCGATACGTATCGGACAATACGTATCGGAATAGTAAAATACCGGACGATACATTGAATGTATCGTCCGGGTATATGCATACAAAATGGCGATACGGTACATTGAATGTATCGTATCGTCCCAGTCCAAAACCGATACGTATAGGTATCGGACGAAATTTTGACCCATGGTTTCAATTGATTCACGATCAAGTAATCCAACGTCCATTGGGTGGACAATGGATCCTCAAAGAAACTCTTGTGGATTATCCATTCCGGCTCGAAAGCCTTGTTTGCCCACCATTCGGCGGGTTGGGTGTAGGAACCCCCTTTTTTCGAGAACTAGGCGGGCGTACCGCCTGTTGCTTCTTTGGTCTAGGGTTTGGAGATGTAGAACTCATCCTAGGGTCTAATAACTTGAAATGACTCGAATTAAAGGTAGATCTTGGGTAGAGATCACCTTTTTAGCGAGAAAACCCGAATTATAGTCAAAGGAATCCCGCGAATGAAGCGTATTGTGAAGATCTCTAAGTGAACATCGAAACCCTAGCTCTTTCCCCTCTCTCGTTTGAGCGAAATAAATAGAGAAATGTGCTTTATGCCCTTATATAGTCTGTTCCTCGCGCAATTTTTTACCCTTCTGAGAGGCTCGCGCGAGCGAGCTTTAAGTTATCACGCGAGCGAGACTCAAGTACAGATTCTGAAGCAGTTTTGCTTCAATTTTCCATTCATTTCATTTTTAGCTCCTAATTTCACCTCGTACACACTGTCCTTTAGCTTATAATTGATTAACCATTGACCAACACGATCAATCAAGGAATCTCACGATCAATTTAGGCAACAATAGATTTATACTCTTATTGGAAATTTGGACATGTATAAAACAAAATAACATTCTACATTGCATTGACATGATTGTTCATAATTTATACAATGTAGGTGAAAACTAAGAAAATAAACTCGGATAGGCTTCGCGCACATCCGCCTCACGTTCCCACATGGCTTCTTCTCGCGAACGATTCCGCCATCTTATAAGTACCAAAGGAATTTTTTTCGTGCGTAGTACTTGTTCCTTTCGATCAAGAATTTGCATTGGCTCTTCCTTGACGGTCAAATCTTCTTGAATTTCAATCGGCTGGTAATCTAACACGTGCGTTGGGTCCTTGACGTACCGTCTTAACATTGAGATGTGAAAGACATCATGCACCCTATCAAGTTGCGAGGGTAAAACGACCCTATATGCAACTTCGCAAATACCTCAAAAGGTCCAATGTAGCGGGGACTTAGCTTCCCACGCTTTCCGAAGCGCATCACACCATTCATCGGTGAGATCTTGATAAACACATGACCTCCTACATGAAAATCCACACTGGTTCTCTTGATATCGGCATAACTTTTCTGCTGACTCTGAGCTGTCTTAATCCTTTCCCGAATCATACGAACAATTTCGGCATTTTTTTCTAATACGTCTGGACCCAAAACAAACTTTTCTCCTGTTTCCTCCCAATTGATCAGAGATCTACATCGCCGTCCATACAACGCTTCATACGGAACCATACCAATACTCGACTGAAAGCTGTTATTATATGCAAATTCGATCATTGGTAAGTGTTGATCCCATGATCCCTGAAAGTCTATCACACATGCTCTAAGCATATCCTCAATAATTTAATTGACTCTCTCAGTCTGACCATCGGTTTATGGATGGAAAGTGGAGCTAAAATCCAATCTCGTGCCCATGCCTTCTTGAAATCTTTGCCAAAATATCGAGGTATATAACGGGTCACGATCCGAAATAATACTCGTCAGAGTACAATCGGACGATCTCTCGCATGTACAAATCTGCCAATTTGCTTGCCGTATATGTGTTGTAGGGCAGGAAATGTGCTGACTTTGTCAGTCGATCAACGACTACCCATATAACATTGTGGTGCTTCGCCGCCCTTGGTAATCCTACAATAAAATTCATGAAAATCGATTCCCATTTCCACTCGGGTATTGGTAGAGGTTGCAATAAACCTACTGGATGTCTATGATCCACCTTCACTTGCTGACACACCAAGTATTTAGAAACATATTCGGTGATATCTTTCTTCAAACCTCTCCACCAATAGCTTCTCTTCAAATCCTGGTACATCTTGGTACCACCAGGATGAATAGTATACTTGGACTTGTGAGCTTCGTCCAATATAGTTTGCCACAAGTCGGCATCAATCGGTATGCACAAACGTCCTCTGAATAGTAACGATCCATCTTCCTTAATTGCAAAGTTCGCTCTGGTACCATCTATCACACCCTATCTCATCTTTAACAGTTCTGTATCTTTCATTTGAAGCTCGTAGATTCGATCAAAAATTGTTGGTCTGATTGTGATGTTTGCCAACAAGACACTTGAAACCTTCATCTCAATGCTCTTATCATACAAGGAAATGCCTTCCAATAACTTCCATCGACGAAGTCCTATAACCAGACTAGCTAACTGAGCCGAACTCTTCCGACTCAAAGCACTTGCTACGACATTTGCTTTACTTGGGTTATACTGAATAGAACAGTCGTAGTCCTTGAGAAATTCAATCCACCTCCGTTGCCTCATATTCAAATATTTCTGCGTAAACAAGTACTTAAGGCTTTTGTGGTCTGTGAAGATCTCAAAGGTTCTCCATATCTTTAATGCAAAGATCACTGCGGCTAATTCTAGATCATGCGTCGAATAGTTCTTATCATGGTCTTTCAACTGTCTCGATCAGTAAGCGATGACTTTCTTATTCTGATTGAGTACACAGCTTAAGCCACTGTACGAAGCATCATTATAAACAGCGAATCCTCCACTGCCTGATGGAATAGCTAACACTGGTGCGAAGGTAAACCATTTCTTAAGTTCCTGGAAACTCTCTTCACATTCACTGGTCCACTCAAACTTAACATCTTTTCTTGTAAGTCACGTGAGTGGTCCTGAAATCTTAAAGAATCCTTCAACAAATTGTCGGTAATAACCAGCCAGACTGAGGAAACTGCGAATTTCAGTCACAGTCTTTGGTTGTTCCCAATCTACTACTGCCTCAATCTTTGCTGGATCAACTATCACACCTGCTTCTGAAACTACGTGGCCTAGGAAACTCACTTTCTCCAATCAAAGCTCACACTTGTCGAGTTTGGCATATAACTGATGTTCACGTAGCGTTTGTACTGCAATGCGTAAGTGTTACTCGTGTTCTTCCTTAGATTTCGAATAAATAAGAATGTCATCCACGAACACTACCACGCACGTATCAAGAAGTTGTTTAAACACCTTGTTCATGAGATCCATAAATGAGACTGGTGCATTAATCAAGCCGAAAGGCATCACTAGGAACTCGTAATGCCCATATTTGGTTCTAAATGCAGTCTTCTGAACATCTTCAACCTTCACTTTTAATTGATGATACCCCGATATCAAGTCAATCTTCGTAAAAAACTTCGCCCCTTCCAACTGATCAAAGAGATCATCGATCCTGGGTAAGGGGTATTTGTTCTTTATCGTCAGCTTGTTCAATTGACGGTAGTCGATGCACAGTCTCATCGACCCGTCCTTCTTCTTAACGGATAAGACCAGTGCTCCCCATGGAGACACACTAGGTCTTATGAAACCCTTGTCCAACAGCTCTTGTAATTGCTCCTTCAACTCTTTCAACTCGGCAGGAGCCATTCGGTAAGGAGCTTTAGATACCGGCTCTATGCCTGGTGCTAAGTCAATCGCGAACTCCACTTCATGATCAGGTGGCAATCCCGGCAATTCCTCAGGAAAAACGTCTGGAAATTCACACGCAATCGGAATATCATTGATGACGTTCTTCACTTCTCATTGCTCTTGCAAAAATGCTAGGTATCCTTTGCACCAATTCTTCATCATCCGTTCAGCTCGTACCGCGGAGATGATTGGTATAATCTTGCCTTTGTCACCAACAAATCGGAATGACTTCTGCTTCGGTGGACGAAAAGCAACGACTTTTCATAGGTAATCAATGCTTGCATGATAAGTGGATAGCCAATTCATGCTAAGGAGTACATCAAATCCTTGCATATTCAACAAGATGAGATCCGTCATCGTCTCTTGATCTTCAACTCGTACAATAATAGATCGGTAACACGTGTCTGTAGTCACTGCACTTCCTGTAGGAACTGGCACGTCCAAAATGAACTTCAATGCTTTGGGAACGACCTTCAATCTTCCCGCAAATTCCGGAGTCACAAATGAGTGGGTAAACCCTGGGTCTATCAGAACTCGTGCTTCACAACGATCACCGTCGTTTCCCTTATATAGTTGTAATGTACCTACGTGAGTATGTATATATATATATATATATATATATATATATATATATATATATATATATATATATATATATATATATATATATATATATATTTGCTAGTTAAGCATACATGTCAAGATGTAACACGCACATAAGTAGAAATCTAGTAGTTCATTCCTATTTATGCACCTTCTTCGTCTAAAATGCAATTTAACTAATGTACACATAGGTAGATGATCATACCCTAAATGACGCCATTGCTCGTCTGAGCATCTTCGGCTGTTACTGCGAACTCACGACTTTGTATAGTAGGTCTCATAGATCGCATAGGCCTCTGCGTTGTAGCCGATGTAACCGCACCTTCTTTCCTCAATTATGGGCAATCTCGGATCATATGGCCCATCTTTCCGCATTTGAAACATCCCCCCATGTCTCGTCTGCAATCCGAAGTCTTATGAGACTCGCCACACGAGCACATGTAACCTGGGGCGTTGATGATGCAACTCTCGAGAATCCCTGTGTAACTGATGCTCCTGAAGTCTGAGTCTGAGCAGGGCCCCCGATATGGAAAGGTTTCACAGGAGTAGATATTGTGGGCCTGGGATAACTTGTATAGGCAGGTTGTCTTAAAACTAGAGTTGGTGCTGCAAACCTCAACTTTTTTATCCCGAGTCGTAGTCACTTAGTCTCCCTTGACCCGCCTTGTTCTTATTTTGCTGATCCCGTCTCTTATAATGCTATTTATATCTCTTTCGGCCACAATGGCCTTCCCACAACTTCCGCATAGTTTTCCAGTTCAAATACTGAAACCCGATCTTGTATGTTTGGCCTTAGGCCTTCTTCAAATTTATTAGCCTTCATTTCTTGAGTGGCCACTAGTTTCGGTGCGAACCTAGATAACCTTGTAAATTCATTACCATACTCCTTGCTCCAAAGTTGTAAAGTCTTTCTTCAGCTGATTCCTCACTTGCTTGGGAAAATATTCTTTGTTGAACACTGCAACAAACTCCGCTCAAGTCCATAGGCTGTGAGGATTTTCGACCTCTTTCTCAGTATCAATTTCCACCACGGATCGGCGTCACCCTCAAGTTGGAAGGAAGCCCAACCAACCTTCTCATTCTCAGTACTCTGTAATCTCTGTAGGAGCTTCTCCATTTGATTTAACTATTTTTCCGCTTCGAGCGAATCTGTCTGCCCATAGAAACTAGGAGGTCTCAATCTCCTAAAGTCTACGAATGATGAGGGTAATAGCGCTGAGGAGGTGGTGTTGGTGGCTGCTGATGGTTCATGTTATTGGCAGCCAGTAGTGCCATCTACTCAACCAACAGTGGAGTCTGTTGAGTCTGTTGGGCCATGGCAGCAGCCACTGTCTCCATGGCTTGCGCCATCCTATCCATTACTTCATTCCTCTGATCTCTCTCACCAGAAGGGTGTCTCTGATCTCTACTCGAACCTGAAGGGATATCATCTATGCTCCTCAAATTTCATGACGACCGCCTCTAGGGCGTCCTCTACCTCTCGAATTCATCTTAATCTGTTATAATGAAACAAAAGTTTCATTAACAGAAGTCCCTATACTTAAAAATAAAATCTTAAACGTCTAGTCAAATCTAAGACTTGTCAGAAATTTCTAAAGCCTATGCTTTGATATCAATTGTGACAGCTCAGATTTCCTACCCGCGAAACCCAGACTGTCGGGTCGACACTAAGGTCGATCTCCGAACAGAACACTTGGCACATTCACACACAAAGCGGAAACAAAGCAGGAACCCTAGTAATGCTGATAGAGTCATAATGAGTAAAAGAAATCTCCATTTCTATATCTTCAAAATGACAAAAATATAACGGTTCTAACCCCATAAAATTCATGAGGAGAAGAACCGCAAAGAACCACCGGTGATGGCCGACCATCACGGTAACATGGTTCACAAAAGAATATTACAATTTATAATCCAAAAGTCTATCTTCCTTACATCACAAAAATCATACTATAACCCGACAACCCACAGCCAGACCTACCCGTGCTTTGTACAAATGAAACAATTCTCCGGATGAGGTTCTATCTCTTCTTCCAAAGGTACGTATTCGGAGTCCTCCTTATCCAGGTCCTCCGTGCTCAGATCCTCACCTGTGCCTGTGACGTATAGTCGAGGGATGAGCTTCATCTAAGCTCAATAAGGAAACACAAATATCATGCATATTCTTAGCATCACACGTATATCTTATGACATGAACGAAACATGAATTTTCTCACAATGATGCACAATTTCAAAGATGACTAAATAAACAAAACGTTTTCTGAATTTGGAAAGCTTAACAAATGTTGTTCTACTGCTTCGCATAATAAGAAAGGAAACTTAAAGTGCTTCACTTAAATTATCCCTCGAGCAAGTATAGCATCGAGCCCCCAATGGAATACCCACCATCGTCGTTCATATGAACCATTTACACATAATGCGCAAGGTCTCAACAATGATGGACGCTTGTGCCGAACACAAGTTTATCGTTAGCTGGTAGGATTCAGAAATTCACAAGGGTTGTATAGATATCCCGCCGTACCGATCACGGATATCCCATCGTGTCGGTCACAGATATACCGTCGTGTCGGCCGGGTATTCACACGAAATCTTAAATCATCGTGGATAACTCATAGTTTATCACCGTGTGATGTGGTAATTATAATTACTTAAAACACATGAACTCACACACTTGTTTCATATTCCGAATGAATCTTGAAAGATTCCACATGCTTATCACATTAACGAAATGAGTCTTATAAGACTCTCACATAGATGACACTTAACTTATCATAGTTTTCGAATTACTCACCCATGCTTACACGTTCATAAACTCATCGTATTCAAAGCAAGCATCTCATATCATAAAGCACATGTTAAATGTATCAAATGCACATGGTATAGAGTTTTCCCTACCTCACTCAAAGCTCAAGCAAATCCATATATATATATACACGTCACGTATCCGTATCCAAATATACCCTTAGGAATACTTAAAATAATCTAAGGCACGCATTCCTAAAGAATTCAGAACGAAAGAAAATTAACATATACTCTGTTTCTCGCGTGAGCGAGCTCTGGAGCTCGTGCACGTGAGCCCAAAATATACAACTCCTTGCGCGACCGACTGGAATTTTACTTGCTGCAGATTGTCACGCGAGGCCGCGAGCGAGCCTCAAGACACTTAAGTTCTCGCGCGAGCGGGACACAGAGCCTCATGGTTTACATAAGCCTCCACAAGGCTTCTCGCGCGAGCAAGCTCTGAAGCTCGTGCGCGCGAGAACCAGAGATATTCAGATATGAGTATTTTTTTTTCTCTTAACTCGATCCCCACCAAACTTCAACCATATTTCTCACATCAAGACAAGCATTAAATGCATACTTTAAATACACTTGAGCATTAATTTCTTACCTCTAGGTCAGTGATTTACTCCACGATCGAATCGGTTTCTTCATTAATGCAAAAAGGGTTTCCACAACCCATTTAAATCACATCAAGCATCTCCCACCGTGATCTAGTCAACGTAGTAGCAGGCGAGCCCTCCCGAAATCATCTACTTCGCATTTACTTCACTATAATCACATGCATCCACTCTATGGATTCTAGAAAATCCCCCTTTTTCTCTCCTCCCAACCTTCGTCTTTCCTTTCTCTCTTTCTAACTCACTCCACATGAACCTAGCAAATGGTTTCCATGTGTAGGATTCCCCCTCCTTATTCTAGCAAGTGACATTGCTATTAAGCTACAAACAAACATATTACTATGTGTTACCTTATCCACTAGCTCACACATAGTGTGAGAGACATACACAATAAGGCGTGTTTGTTTGTCTGGGTTTCCTTGTGAACTACAGACACCACATCCTACACACCCATCGCCTGACTTACACGGTTTACGAAAATTGGGGTTATTACAGGTGATGATGGGGAGATCCATGCGCACTCTGAGAATAACCGATTTTTTACTTGATCTTAAGCCCGATTACCACTTTGTAACATCTAAGCACCTTAAACACTTTGTCCACTGCCGTGACCGATGCTTCACAAAACAAAAGAGTGTCATCCGCAAATTGCACGTGGGAGATCATTGGCCTGGATGAAGAGCCCAGATCATTGGCCCGGATGAAGAGCCCCTAAAACCTTTAATCAGCCCCGGATATTCAGCTTTCCTGATGAGTTGGGTCAACGCCTCACCTACAATGTCAAATAGATAGGGACTAAGGGGGTCCCCTTGTTAGAGGCCCCACATGCTTTTGAAGTATCCACACGAAGACCCATTGACCAAAATCGAGAAGTATAAGGATAATAGCACGCCCGCATCCAAGATCGCCAAGAATCACCAAGCCCCATCCATCCGAGGACATAGTCAAGGCACACCAATTAACACGATCATAGGCTTTTTCCATGTCAGCTTTGCATATTAGTCCCAGAGATTCGGCTTTCTTGATGAGTTGGCTTCTAATTTTTTTGTCAAACACTGAAAAATATTCTCAAAGTAAGATCATGATGCTCATAATGACAAGTAATCGTCAAGGGAGATGGTGTCCTCGAAATCCAAATCAATCTACGAAGTTACTGATTGAACAAGATTTGCATACAAGCCATGCTTGGCCGTTGATTCCTTCGGACATGCTTTCTTTCGTGTATTAAAAACATGAAAGAAAATGTTGGCAGTAATTGTGTCCTTTCATACATGCTTATTTACTACCTTGCCATGATATTATTCTTTGTGCTTTTATAAGGTTGCATATCAAGAAATAATTTTCTAAATGAGAATATTAAGGAAAATTTTAACATATGATGCTGTGCACATTGTTATCCAAAATTTGATCTGGTATTCTGAAATCTGAAAGATAGCAGAGTTTTTTTCTTGTCTCATTTTAAAGTATAATTTATTGTTCAGTGGACTTGAGGCTACAATGAAGTCAAAATCTCGAAAGTAGGGTATCTACCTTTACTTGCATATCAAATTCTTCAATTTGCTTTTTTTCGTTTTTACATTTATTTATTTGGTTATCAATGTAGGATTGTGTAATGCGGCTTTGGTGGTTGATACTTCAAGAATGTGAGAAAGGTTCATGAATAAGCCACTCGATCACAGGTATGTTAATAGACCAATTACATTGTTCAATATTACTCCATGGTAATAAAAACACAGAGATCCAATGAAATCCTTGATGAAGCTTTTAACTCATTGGGTCTGATTTTTTTTTATAACCCGAGTATCCGGGCCTCTTTGAGCCACCCGCCTAATCCCAGGGGCACATGCGCACCCCAAGTTAGCACATGCCGGGTCAGTACGTTATATAAATCCCTAGGGTGGGCATAAGGGGGGATTCAAGCTCAGGTCTCCTGCTTTCTGAGGCAAGTACCTGGCCGGCTCGTCTAACCCCTTTAGGTTTGGGTATGAGAACTCTTATTTTTCATCTTCACTTGAGAATGAAATGATTTTTCAGTTTTACATAGAAGATTTGAGGGTATTTTGTGCTAAAATTGATTTTTGAAAGAAGTCAAAACGGAAGCAGCATCAACTCATGAGGATGGATAATATTAAAATGTTTGAGATTTGCTTTTAATGTCTATATATATATATATTTTTTTTTTCAAACGCTGGTGTATTTTTTCTAATTATCTTTAGTTTAATTATCGGAAAGTTCCTTTTGAGAAGAGATAAAGGGTGAAGATTAAGTCTGGGAATCATGTAAAGCTATATGTAGCTATGAGTAGACTCTCTTATTATATCAAGTTAAAATAGATCTAAAAAATAAATACGACCCACGTGCAAGGCACATGCATTGCCACTAGTAATCATAAAAAAGAACTATTCATAATAATCGTATCAGGTCACTGAGGGGTGTAAAGTCCATTACATAAAGTGTAGCCAGTACTTGAAGCATTAGAGCCCATTTGAAAGCTACTTCTAGAATTAGATTCTCAAAACATTAATTGTAGGAATGAACTCATTTTTGTAATAGAACTTGTTCTTGTACTATTTGGGCAATATCTAAAACACGGTCTGATTATTATTATTTTATTTATTTATAGGAATCCCGGAATTTGGTAAGCGAGGGGCTAGGTGCCCAGAAGGGAAAAATTATTCTTTTTTGTATGTATGATTGGGTGTATGACAGGAGAATCTAATCTGGGAGAGAGATATTTGTTGAATTGATCCCATGATACAATGAACTCAATGAAGAACCCCTTTTTTCACATTATTGATTTTCCCATATGCTCAGAAAGAAAAAAAAAAAAAGATAAAAATGTAAAATCGACAAATAATTTCTATATATAAAACCCTTTCAAAAGCTAATTTTTAAAGTTTTGGAAACATCTCTTTAAAGAGACAATATTCAAGCTAACACTATAGCCTATTGGCTACTAAATCCTATTTGCTAAGATTTAAGACTATATTATATTTATCGCGCCTTGAATTCTGCCAGCGGTACATTATTTTCTATATGTAGTATACGGGGGATTTAATAACTGATACATATCGGCATATCGGCCAAGACCAGGCTAATACGTATTAGATATATGGACACGTATCGGCCAAACAGACCCATATTAAAATGCCTTCTTTTTATTTTTAAAATATTAAAATATATGAATAATTTAAATGATAATAATTTTTTTCCAAAGGGCATTTTTTGGTAATCCGGTTCATATCAGAAACCTCGGAATGACTGCATGCCACCCTATAAAAGGGCACTTTTTCAAATTGCCTTTTTATCTATTTTATCACCATTGTTACAATGCTCATCAGATTTTGGGGCAATGGTCAGGTCCAACCATATATATATTTTTTTTTATGGAAGTTGGGTCCAACCTTGTTTTTTTTTTTTTTTTGATGGAAGTCAGGTCCAACCACGTTGAACAGGATTTCAAGTTCAACCACATCTGAACCCTTGAATATGGGAGACTCTTGATTTCATGTCACCCTATAAAAAGTGAACCATGAAAACCATGAAAGTCAAGATTCTCGCATATTCAAGGGCAGCAGATGTGGTTGAACTCGAAATTCGGTTCAACTTGGTTGGTCCTGACCATTGCCCCAGATTTTGTAAAGGACCATTACAGGTCTTCCCATTTCATTGCCATGTTATGATTTCTTCAATAGAATAATTGTTTTTTTTAGGAAATAATTTATTAACTTTGAATATTAGAGCAATTACATCATATATCTGTGGAGGGGCAACCGCCATCCAGATTTCATTGCATCCATTGAACAAACCAATCTTTCTAAAAGATCAACTTCTACATTAGAAGATCATCTCGCATAGATGCACAAGGAGGTGTCAAAAAGTTTGAGGTCCTCCTTAATATCATCAAATAATGATCCTAACTTGGATAGATCATCAAATTGATCGGACACACCATTTATCACCCTCAGGGAATCACCTTCAAAGATAACTGTATGAAACCCACATTGATGCGCACTCAAGGTTGCACATGCTAAAGCAAAGGCCTCAAAGTGATCCGAGCTAGACAGGTTTTTACAATTCTTTGCAAGAGAGGCCATCACCTATCCTTCAGGATCTCAGGATCTCAGATAGTCACCCCAACCCTAGCATTTTTTTCCTTCTCACGCCACGCCCCATCAAAATTTACTTTAAGCATGTTTGTAGGAGGAGACCAAGATCTTTGAGAAGTGATTGGCACGGCCTGTGAGGAGGAGTTCTTGTTGTTGGAGATAATATATTAAGTATAGTGTGTGCTAGAGTTATGGGCAATATATTAATCCC
The DNA here is from genome assembly GCA_021018995.1 of Chloranthus sessilifolius. Classification (NCBI taxonomy): domain Eukaryota; kingdom Viridiplantae; phylum Streptophyta; class Magnoliopsida; order Chloranthales; family Chloranthaceae; genus Chloranthus; species Chloranthus sessilifolius. Next base: position 24,351,321 of record CM037584.1, on the reverse strand, counting down.
ACATTGGTTAGGAATGAATATAGTGACTTGTTTGCCTCTATATGAAGGGTCATCATATGTAACTTGATGATCTTGAATAGAAGCAATGTAGTCCATTAGTATTATTGTGATCTCTCTGTCTCTCTCTCTTCTTCTCTTCCTCTCTTCCTTCTCTAATAAACTTTAAATGGGTATTTCTCCTCTTTAGTTTTTAGGTTATTTATGTCTACAATCTACATGGTATCAGAGCCTTCTTGGGCTAGTTTTTTTGCTACATTTGTATCTCTTAGGGCATTAGGTTATTATTGTTAGTTTTACTTTTCATGTTTCCTGCATCATTGCTATTTTCATTTTGTAGTTGTTTGTTCTGCTGGAGCATCCATTGATTTAATGTGTTTCAGCATCTTTATGTATATTTTTTGTAGCAATCACGTGGAATCCTGTTACAGCAACATCATTATTTTTACCTTTGTTCTCTCACATGTCCATGTCGATTGTGTTTAAAGATATGTGAGTTCTCAATAATTTTCCTATTTTTGTGGTTATCTTCATCCCAACAACAACAATTTTATCTTAGCATCTTGTTTTTCAACATTGTTTCTTAGCAGAATCTTTGTATCATGTTTACTTGCAACAACAACTGCATCTTATCTCTCATTTTTTTTAGCGTTGCTTTGATACATTCGCTGCATGTTGTTCTTCTTGGTCAAACCATCAAATCCCTCTAAACAAGGTTTGGTTTTTCTCAAGCATTTCATCAAACAGATTCTGTACGCCTTGTTTTCATATAAGCCTAAAGCTTCCTCCTTTATTCTTTATTTAAATAAAAATAGAGAGATAGAGAAAGACAGAGACTAGAAGATGGGTTTGCAAAAGTTTTTCTGCCTTATCAAATCCTTGAGTGCACCCTCAACATGTTTTCTCACCACCCACGTAGATTAAAAGCAATTCATGACTTCATATCTGTTGTGTCAACATTTCTATGTTAGGTGAAACCTCACTCAAAGTCAGATTGACGAGAGAAAGTGGGCTTGTAAGAGATATACCAAGCCTAAAGAAGAGAGAGACGTCTTTTCAGCTTGAGGCAAATTCCTTGCTCTGCAAGCCTTTGCATATGGATGTATCTTTTGGCTGACATGAATCCCTTGGATTAGAAGTGCACTTATATTTAGGGACTTTGTTTGTTGGGTGCGTAGTGGTATTACCAAGCTTACTGCCTCAGTTTGCTTAGAATCTATCTTGTTGTCTTTTGTCTCCTTTTGTTCTTGCTGCTACTCCTACTTTAGTTGATGATACTACCTTGAGATCAAGGAGCCCATGGATAATACCTTGAAATTCGTGTTTGTTTGAAATTTGTAAAGGTGCTACCTAGAGACTTGTTGTGTGTTGTTTCTGCTGCTGTCTTAAGATCCATATTATTGTGCTTTGTGACCTATGCAACTTTGAACTACATGATGATCACTGTTGATGATGCATAAAAATTTGTGATACAACCTACTCCTCAGCTTCAGCTTCAAGATACATGCTGAAGATTCGTGATACTGTTGCCTGAAAATCTGTGTTTATTGCCTCAAAATTCATGTCTACAACTATTGTTGTAAAAAACAATCGCATATGTGATTATGCGATGGCATATGCAATCCTAAAAGTTTTCACATATGTTATGATGACATATGCGATCTGAAAGGTATGCGATCGCATACATGTGTATGCGACCGCATACCCCTCCAACGGTCATAATATGACCGTTAGCGCTTATTTTATATATATTTTTTAGCCTCTCCAGAGCTTATAAATAGGAGGTTCCTCTTCCTAATCTATACCACATCCATCCAAGGTATGATTTGGATGATAACAGCAATACAAGTGACAGCGATGGTGCAGGTGGAGATATACCATTGTGGGTTAGAGGCAACTGTGTATAATATTTTATCGGTACACAATATCATTAGGAAGTAGGAACAAATGTTAAGATAATTTTACTTAAATAATATTTTTCTTCTTTAGTCTTTTCCTTCTCTTTTGTATGTTCCTAAGTTCATTTTTGTACTATTTTGTTTAACATCAATGAAATTTATATTTTCCCTTCTAACTTATAGGTTATCTACTTATCTTATATATTTTTATTCCGTATTCTAGACACTACAAAATTAATAGAGCACAAAATTAACACAAAACATATATTATACACTTTTGGGATTTTTTTGAGTTTTTTTGAAAAAAAATAAAATTTTATGCCATCGCATAATCGCATATATGATCCGTATATGCGATGATACTATGCCATCGCATATGCGATTTGACAACACTGTCTACAGCTCCCAACATACACTCATGTAATTAGATGTTGCTCATTTATCTGAGATCCGTGTCCCTCCCCCTTCATTTTGTTTATTTGTCAATTTATATTTGTATGTGTGTGATGATGTGACACAGTTTTTTTAGCTTGTTGTCCCTCCTAGTATTTGATGATAAGGCCTTTATTGCTATGTCAGCCTTTTATCGGTCTTATGACCTTTATCCTTACTGTGATATATAGCATTTTTTTATCGACCTTATGGTCTTATATTTGCCTTATTAATATTAGGGGGGGATAGTTCAGAATCCTTGTAATCATGGATCAATATCAGATTTCCAATATGTATCGTCCTGAACTCCAGGACGATACGTATCGCGTGTCATCCGATACATTGAATGTATTGTTTTGATACTTTTTTTTTTTTTTTTCAAAAAAATACTCAAAAAATTATATTTAATGATTTTCTATTTATTTCACTTTTAAAAAAATTTATTTAAGGCTTATTTAATGCATATTTTAGAATTTTATCAACGCATAACCTAGATTACATTGTACTAGTTAATGGTCTATCACACCCTCTGATTATGTCCATGATGTAAATTATTAGGTGAAAAAATGTTGATCTGTGTGATGGTTCATGGGCTCGTAGCCACGTATTCCGTCCGATCATCTTTTTGTCAAGATTTGACTGTGTGGTGCTTTATGATCTATCTCACTATCTGAAGACCAACATCACTGATATTGCTTTGACCGTAAAACATGCACAAATGATGAAAATAGATTCGGCGGTCAGATTCTGAAATTGCTTTGTGACCGTTGGATTGCAAAAATAGTGTTGGTAGAAACATGAGGTGCAAGTAATCTAGTGCTGACAGAAGTATGGGGTGGGTGCAAATACAAACAGTTATGCTATTATTGACGTCAAACTCACCCCAACATAAGTCGGTGGCAGACTTGTAATAAGTGAAATGTCAAGCACATGCAGGGGCATAGAAGTCATTTGCTAGGTCTTTAGACAGAAAGTTATGTTCAAGATTGCAACTCTCCAAATTTGTGCATTATGTGGGTTGGGGGACCCACCAGAAAAACTCAAATTATCGGACAATATGAACGATAATTTGAATGTATCGTCCGATAATTTGGCCAAATGAGGGGTTTATGTCAAATTATCGGACGATATATTCAAATTATTGTCCAATAATTTGAAATTATCGTTCATATCGGATGATACGGACGATAATTTGAATGTATCATCCGATAATTTGGTTGTTTCAGTGGGTACCCAATAAAATTCATTTTTATTGTATCGGTGACCTCTAAAAACGATACGTATCGGTATTGTCCGATATATTGACCCATACTTGTAATTGTCAACTTGAGCATTATTTTCATTAATGTTCAACTTGAGGGAGTGTTGGAGATAATATATTAAGTATGGTGTGTGTTAGAGTTATATGCAATATGTTAATCTCACATTGGTTAGGAATAGAAATAGTGTTTTGTTTGCCTCTATATAAAGGGTCATCACGTGTAACTTGATTATTTTGAATAGAAGCAATGTAGTCAATTAGTGTTATTGTGCACTCTCTCTCTCTCTCTCTCTCTCTCTCTCTCTTTGTCTCTTCTCTCTTTAATAAACCTTAAATGGGTATTTCTCCTTTTTAGGTTATTTATGTCTACACTTGTCAGCCGCCTGCAAATAGTCATGGAGATACTTTTTTGCTGTCGAAGATATAGCTAATGGGTCATTGAGGTGTCGCTGCATTGACCACCTTATATCTTTCATTCCAAATAGCCCAAGCAGTACAAAAGAAACTATCAAAATTTTTCTTCTTAGCGTATGATAAATGACGGGGAATGCCCCAAAAAAAAAATAAAAAAATTGTGAACAGTGACAGCATGCCGTGAATAGTGTCACTGTGTGCCATAGACGACTCTGTCCAGCGATAAATTTTTTTTTTTTTTACTTTTTAGTCTTTTATTATTTTAGGACTCTTTTATTGCGAGTTCTATGTCGTTTACGGGTTTTTTAGCCTATATAAAAGCATTGTGAACACTTTATTAATCAGTTTTTATTGTTGAATAAAAAGAGAGTTGCTTTTGTGCAAACCCTAGAGAGCACTTGAGTTTTCAATCGAGGGAGTGAATCCTTTAAACCTTGATGAGTGAGCAATCGTTTCTCGTGCGATTTGGTGCGAGGCCGACGTACAGCCGTAGTGTGAAGCTTCAGAAAATCCTTCGTGTGAAGTTTTGGAATCTATCATTTTATTGTCTTTTCTGTAATTATTGTCAGGTATTATCCTTCTTTAATTTCGTTGATAAAATCAAAATCCCAAATTATTCTTCTTCTATAAAATTATTTTAAGCTTTATTTCATTTAAAATTTTCGAGTCAAGAGACGATATTGTGATTGTTGATTGATGTCCTAAACTAGAACGAATCTCGAGTTCCCTTAATGGGGCCGTTTTTTTATATCGAAATTTTTTTACGCATGTGACACTAAAATGGATCAATCTAATTATTTTATTAATTTGATTGAATTAATTTTTTGTGTTGCTTGATTTTGAATATTTTTACTATTCAATTCATTCTAAAGTTAATCTCAAATTCGTATATTAGAATTTTAGCATTTGTCCCGCGTCAATAAACCTCCATCATTCAATCCTTAAAAGATAGATTTTGGAAGAAGTTTGTACATACACAACCAAGGAAGAAAGGAACCAACATCTCTCTGTCTTAGGACAATCACAAATAGCATGAGAAACAATTTCCATCGCTTGATCACAGATTTCACAATTCGATTTTGTTATGAAGGCGAGATCACACTGGAAGAATCTTAAGGCAGGCTCTCCAAGTTAATCTCTTCACCTTGGTTGGAATATGTAGACACCAGCGAACTTTCCAAAACTGCGACTCCATAGAAGAACTAGATAAACCAGACCAATTCTTACTTTGCAAAATTTAGAGCCACTTTGCAAGCACTTCTACCCGGGAATCTTCCCCTCTTGTCATGAGTTCAAGCCACTTTATCATCTCTCATTCGCATATGCAAGATTTCAACTTCTACATCATAAAAAAGATTTGTAATGGTCATTTAAAATCAGCTCGGATACCCAATCCACCGATTGAGGAGTATTGGGAGTAATAACTTTGTACGCAGAAGGCCTCAGGATCCACCTATCCCTCTCATACCTTAATGGAATTACCGTTTCCCACCCTCCAAATCATCCCATTTTCAATAATATTTTTAGCCGATATGATACTGGCTAATGTGTAGGATTACCCCCAACTTTTGCCTCAAGGAAGTTTGAGTTTAGAAAATATATAGCTTTGAAAATGCACTCCGAGCGAGAAGGAACTCGTAAGAATACTCCATCCATCCTTATTTATCAAAAAAAAAAGAATACTCCATCCTTGTTTGGCTAACATTGCGGAGTTAAAGGCAATAAGATTTCTAAACGCCATTCCACCATCCTCTTTTAGCTTGCACATGTCCTTCCAAGCTCTCCAACTTCCAACGTTACCCATATTACCATGCCAGAATTTCGCAATAAGAGATGAGATATCCAGAATAAGTTTTATGGGTAAATTGAAGCAGCTGATAGAATAGGGAGGGATCGCTTGTACCACAGCTTTGATGAATACCTCCTTCCTGGCTTTTGTAGAAGTTTACCTTTCCAACTCACCAACCTTTTCCACCCTCTCTTTAATATTGTCAAAAACAGCCTTTTTTGATTGATCTATCACCATTAGCATTCCCATATACTTCTCACACCACAGCTTTGATGAAAACCTCCTTACTGGCTTTTGATAGAAGTTTACCTTTCCAACTCACCAAACTTTTCCACCCTCTCTTTAATATTGTCAAAAACAGCCTTTTTTGATTCAGCAGAATGCGACTCCCCATGATAAAGTATTCAGTAGAATGTTAATGGAAAGTAAATTTTGCTAAAATATATATGTAGAAAATATATGGACAGAAACATAGGAAACATTGAATGAAATGGGGCAAATTTCTGTCTAGATCCGTTCTCCATTGACATAAAACATAAGATCAACCATTAATTAAGATTTTTGATAACATAGAAAATGATAATGCATAAAATTGATTTTCAAATTTTTTTTCATTGAAAGCTGATTTTATGCAAGTGGGGAAACTGGCTTGTTTTTTTACGAAACAAAGGAAAACGGTGGAAAGTGAGTTGTCAGCTCATTTTCGGCCAAAATTATAGACTCTACATTTTCTTCCTCCCTTTGTATTCACAAAGGTAAGTGATGTGTTGTGGGAGATTTTTTCCCCGAGGTTATCCGTTATCCTCACAGTGTGCTACTCCACAGATGGATTCGCATCTGTAAAATTTCTTTTGGGCAAAATTTTTTATTTATAACTATTTATCAATTTTTAACATTTTAAAAATAAAAAAGAGGTACTTTACTATCGGTTAGTTTGGCCGATACATATCCAATGTAATACTCATGGCACATTGGGGTGAGGGTTCCTTTGGAATTAGTACTAAATTTGAAATATGAAAATTTATATTTTCGGCCCTATAAGTTTGCTTATTTGCAGAAACGGTCCTATAGTTTCAATCTTTATACAATAGGCCAGCTCCAAGTCAAGCCGTTTTCACGTTAGCACCAACTTATTTTTTTATTATTATATTTTTATATTTTATTATTTTTTGTCATCCCTTTTTTCACTGATAATCTTATTAGAGTGTATCTTATTTAATAATTATCATACATTATTTATCTCAATTAATTGTAACGCATCTTAAAATTCTAAAATAAAGAAGAAAATAAAAAATAAGATGAAAGAGGGAAGAAGATAGAGTTATCTCAATTATCTTAAAGCGGCCCGCTTTCTTAAGATAACATTAAGATAGCGGAAGATAGCATTACGATGAAAATTCTTAAGGATTCTTTAAATACTGGAGATTTTACATTTAATTTTTAGAGATTTGTATTTTAAATTAACTACAATTGATTAATTTAGATAATTACAATTGACTGAGATAATTACCTTCGAAGCCTGTTTCAATTTTTTCTTGTGATGCGGCATTATAACTTATAAGACAATGGCGAAGGCAGATGCAAACATTATGCCTTAGCTTACGCAATTAAGCACGCGTATGCAACCCTAGGAACCAAGGATAAAAAATTTCAATTTCAATATCGGTTTGTGGCTTGGCCGAAACTAATAATTTGACTGAAATTTTATTTGCAATTTTTTTGGTTTTTTAAACGAAAAAAAATAGTGCAGCTTTCAAATTATCGATCGGCCCATAATTTGCTATCCTCAAAATATGGGCTGATAATTTGAAAGTTGGTACATATCAGCTGAAATTTTATTGTTTTGGTTTTGGGCATGGCCGAAACCGGTTCATATGGGCCGATAATTTCATTATGTCTAATATGTTGAACCATGCTACAAGCACATGCGTTGAAGATTTGACTTGTTTAGAAGATCAAACTTGAAGATTTGACCCCACTGACTTGACCGGAATTTCTTAATCATTGGCCCAACTTGCCCAACCTGTTAAACCAAGGACTCTAAGAATCGACCTGCCTGACCCAAATACCTTAACCGGATCGGGTCAGGCATTGGGTTGACGGATCGGGTCAGGCATTGGGTTGACGGGTTGGGTATTGGGTGAAATCGAAATTTGAGTCAGGTCAGGTCGGTTCGTGACATGAAGAGTCTACCGATCCGACCTGGCTCAACCAGTTGACAATCGTAATTCACCTTTAAAAGATAGAATTAAGGGAGCTAAAACTTTGACACGGATGACACATGGTTAAACAGAAAGACCTTGTTATTTTATGGATCTAGGACTCGTGGAACACCATTTAAGCCGTTTGATTTGAAAATCATAATCGAAAGATCTTTGAACCTAAAAAATTGACTCGAAAGAGAATCTATTTCATCCGATTGAATACACTCACAGACCATCATCTGATTCAATGGTTGATCCTGACAAATGAGATTATAGAGATCATGTTTGAAGCCAATTTTTATACCTCAAAGATCATGGCCTTCAAATCAAACGGCTTAGATGGTGTTTTATGTGGCACAAATCTAAAAAATAATAAAGTCTTTCTTTTTAATCATGTGCTAAGGTACAAATCTCGTGCGCAAATTTTAGCTTCCTAGAATTTATTAAGGGGAGCTCTGTTCGCGCCCACGCGTGTACCCCTCAAAATTGTTGATTGCTTTGAATATGATGATTGAGATCATGTTTCATTCCAATCTTCTACACAAAGTATCTTGAGATCATGCATCACCTATCAAACGGTCAATTTTTTATTCCACATGTCATAGATCCCCAAAATATGGCCCTAAAATCATGTTTGAGAATGATGTGTGCCATTGCAGGCAAGAGGCATATTTTATTGGCAGATCTTCCACACAATGGATTTTGAGATCATGTCACACCTATCAAACAGTCATTTTTTTATTCCATGTCATAGATCCCCAAAATATGCCCCTTGTGTGCAATGGAATAGAAAATTGATCGTACGATAGGTGATGCATGATCTCAAGATCATTTGTGTGGAAGATCGGGGGTGAAACACGATCTCCATCATCTGATCTGACCCAATCAATAAAGGGTCTCCGATGTAGGCACGTTCGCGCGATTAGAGCTAGTCATTTATTAATGGGATAATTAGAGAAACATGCCTCAAAAACAAACTTTTTAGCAAAAAAGACCATACCTCAAATGCCTTAGAAGAACGGTGCTTTTACGGATTTTGGAACTTCAAAAATTATGAAAGCACTTTTTTTAAAACAAAAAAAAACTAAAAAAACACAGTGCTTTTACACACCGTTTTTCTAAAACGTTTGAGGTCGGGCCTTTTTGCTAAAAAGTTTTGAGGCATTGTTTTCTAAAGTGTCCTTTATAAATTGTCTAGGATGGCTGCTTGTTTTTAATGTTTTATTTTATAGGAAAAGGGGTAAATCAATTCATTGATTCTGCAGTGATTACATCAAAGAGTTGTAGTGGGATAGAGTTCCACCAAGCTTCATCACAATTTGGACTAACCAAACTTTAGCTAAGATGACAGCAGCTTGGTTGCATTGACGTTTTACATGAATAACAGAATAGGACTCCAATTTAGCTAGTTCCTCGCTGATATTTTCGAAAATGACCTCCTTGCGAACTAGCAAACTGAGTTGCATGCCGAAGAGCTGTAGCTTCACTGTGATCTGCATTTAAAGCGTCCGGGAGGCTGCTTATTTTACAAATATGTTGTACCCTTTATTCTTATTAAAAGTATATGACATTTTTTTTTTCAAAGAAATGTTCCTGCCACAGCTTTTTTATTTACATCCACATCATTTAAGCAAAGAAAAAATTCTTGATTACTTTAAATAAGACGATGGAGATCATTTTTCATCCCAGTCTGCCACAAAGTAGATCTTGAGATCATAGACTTATCATCAAACGGTCAAATGTTGATTCAATGTGACACCCATCCCCAAAAGTGACTGTAAATCATGTTTGATGGTACACCATGATCATATTCAACTTTGCGATGTATGCGAACGTGTGAAAGATTGGGACGAAAATGAAAGTCAACGATTTGATTTGAAGAAGTCAACGATTTTTTCTTTTAACAAAAACACTTCTATATTTTTAAGAAGTGCAAGATGAATGGAGACTTTCTCCTTATGCAGTGGGGATGGTGTGACAGTAATTTTATATTAGTGACTCGAGAAGCTTATTTTTATGTGGTTTTGATTCTAAGATTAAGCATGATTTTGTCTTTGGCTTTGTTTTCATTGGGCTCTCGATCCAAGGAGCGCCATTTATTTATTTTTTTCTTTTTATTATATTCTAATTTTAAAGCATTCTTGGAGTATATCTCTAAATAAGAAAGGACAGACTTCTTGAAGTCTGTTGTATATAAAGAATTGCTGAAGGCTCATTGCAACCCCTTAATTGCTTGGAATTATATGATGGAGATCGTCCTTCACCCTTATTTTTCACACAATGAATCTTGAGATCTAATCATCAAATCAACTTTTTTGGAATCTATGCCACGTGAATAAAAAACTGACCGTCTGATTATACTCTCACTCATGGTCTCAAGAATCATTTTGTAAAAGATTAGGTGAAAAACAATTTCCGTCCGTCTTGTAAGTCCAAGCAATTAATAGGTTTCTGTTGGTTTTTGACGTAGGCGCCGTAGTAATTTGTAGGTGCGAAGAGACGTACCCATTCAACAAAGGGAACAAAGACTTGCACACGAGACTTTTGCCCTTCACATATGGTCTAAAAGAAATCCTTTTGATATTTGTGGGACCGATCATTTGGAACACCCTTAAGCAAGGAGCTAAGGATTGGCATAAAATCCTATCTTTATCGTCTGATTTAACACGAGCCATTAATTCATGTGATAAGCTTTGATTGTGTTGAATCAATGATAGAGATCAGTTTGGTTGACACCATAGTCTTTACATTATGGGTTTGAAATCAGAGGTGTTAGATGGTGTTTCATGTGGCAGAAGTTCCATAAAGGGTGCCATTACGAAGTAGATGAGATGTTAGCCCTTGCACATAGTTTGAAAGAACTTTTTGGTATTTTGAAGACGTGTCATGGGAAAACACTATTTAAGTTGTCTGACTCGAAGGCTATGATTTAAAGATCTCCAATGCAAAAGATTGGATTAAAATACTATCTCTTTCATGAGTTAACGGAGTCAAATGTTTCATTAGATAATGCCCTTTGACTACATTGAATCATATGATTAAGATTGTGAATAGTGTCAATCTTTTGCAACTAAGATCTTGGAATGATAGCCCTCAAATCAAACGGCTCATATGTAGTTTTCATAGTGCACAAGTCCCCAAAAATACCATGTTTTTCTTTTAAATCATGTGCATGCGCCAACTTTTACTTTGCAATTAATGACTCCTAAAAAATAGGGTAGCTTTAAACGAGCCCATGCGATCTCTGAAAGCGCCTACATCGGAACCCCTTAAAACCCATTGATTGCGACGGATCAGATGATGGAGATTGTTTTTCACCCAGATCTTCCACACAGAGGATCTTGAGATCATGTCGTACCTATCAGACGGTCAATTTTTTATTCCACATGTCACAGATTCCCAAAATATGGCCCTAAAATCACATTTGAGCGTGATGTGTGCCAATTGCTCACAAGGGGGCATTTTTTGGAGGTTTGTGACATGTTGAATAAAAAATGACCGTCTGATAGGTGTGAAATGATCTCAAGATCCATTGTGTGGAAGATCGGGGTGAAACACAATCTCCATCATCAGATCCAAAGCAACCAACGATTTTTAAGGGGTTGCACACGTGAGCACTTTCAGAGAACGCATGGAACCGAACAGAGTTACCCTAAAAATATGAGTCAGGTCTTTTTATGCATACCTATGTTTGTGCCTACAGGATCTTTTTTCAGACGATGGAGATCTTTTTCACTCACAATCTTCAACCCAATCGATCTTGATACCATCAAACGGTAAACTTTTGATTTCATGTGGCACGAATATCTAAGATGTCACCCTATAATTAAGGTAACAAAATCGGTACAAGACTCGGGTATCAGTCCTTGGAGGACAGATACGTATCGACTGATATCGATACTTATCGACCTATTTTAAAAATAATTAATTAATTAATTAAAAAAATATAGGTATACCGGAAATATATCGGCCGATACCTAGTTAGATACCAATATGTATCGGTATCTGCCAATTTTTTATACCATGCCTATAATCACATGGCACATATCACGCTCAACTGCGATTACAAGGTCATTTTTTGGGATTTGTGTCAAGTGGACTCCAAAGCTTGGTAAGATCAAAGACTCAAGATCCAATATGTCAAAAATCAGGGTGAAAATTGATTTTCATCATTTGATTCCAAGCAGTCAATGGATGAGTTTTGAATGAGGCACTGTCAGTAATCATGTAGGCTGGGATTTGAATGAAGCACTTTCAGTAATGTAGGCGCAAACAGAGGTACCCTCTTTTTAATAATGTCCTGACACAAATCTTGTGTGCAAGTAATTGCTCCTTTCAACAAAGGAGTTGCAATTTGTATCCCCTTATGAAAGCAACAGGTCGTGAGTTCTATCCCCATGCTTGCTTCCACCATTTGTGTGGGTTCCTCCCAGTGTGGTACAAAAAAATAAATTCTCTAGTATGCATAGGCACTATATCCGGGCTGGCTATGCCTCACGACATCCTCGGGGGTGGGGAAGCAGGGATGAGCACACAAAACCTTTCACTAATTTCGCGTTAAGAAAATCTACACGCTCCTCATATGTTACTAGCAAACAATAGATTTTTCGTTTCCCAAATAGGGTTTGGAAGTGCATGTGGAGATCATGAGGGTACTATAGAGATGGTTAGATTTTGATTTCACATAATACAACCCAAAAAGTAAACATAAAAAAAGACATACCGCCAAATTTGTTTTTATGGCCATTTTTACATCATGTGAAAGTAACATCCGATTGTTTGCTGATAAGCTCACGATGTCTAGATCTGTTGCGGAAGACTGGGAAATCTTCCGCGTTAAAGCAATAACGGTTTTTTTAATGAGATAAGTACCATAAAACGCCCCTCTACCATTCTTATTACCGTTTCCGTGAATTTTTTTCGTTTATTAGTAGGTAAGTTAGGTTCCACTTTGGAGTAAACGATTTTCACTCGTCCAACCCATGTTAACAAAAAGAGTATATTCGGTAGCAAATGAAGGTACTCTTCTTTGAATATGAGTTACATTTCTAACATCGACAAAATCTGACCATGCAAAATGAATGAGATTTGTATAGTTATATGTGTTCGGCTGCAGCAGTATACCACCAGGTACTTCAGCAACTTTAAGTCTTCCACGTGAACAATATAATCGTTAGATGACTCACCCCAAAGACTGAGAGCTTGGCTCACGCACTTAAGGCCTTGTTTAATAACATGGAAATGCAATTTCATTGTGAAAATAAAACTTAGTTTCCAATTGATGTTGTTTGATAGTTATTTAAAGAGATAGAAATGAAATTAAGTCGTCCCACATGGAAATTAAATTTTCATACACTAAATCATTTTAGGAGAAATTCAGTTCAACCCTTCAAGTGGCTGAAATTGAGTTTCCTACTAACAAAATAATACTGCTTTCTTATTGGAGATCTAAAGTTACTTGTAAAAAACCTAAAAGCACAAAAAAAAATAAAAAATTGACTATTAAAAAGTAATTTCAATTTTTATGACCATCATACTAGTACGATCACTATGACCACTACATTATTTAGATCATACTCCTTTCAACTAATATTTGACTTTGGTTAAAATTTGAATTTTAATCAAACTTTAATTGGATTTATAAGCTATATAAAGTTTTGATTTTTGATGAAACTTTGACTACTGAAACATGATAATAAGTTATAAGCTAGTAATATATTATCAAAATTTTAAGGGTCAAAGGTTGACTTAAGGTCAAACTTTGACTTTTAATTAAAATTTATTTTTTATTAAACTTAGACTCTAATAATTTGATGGCGAAAAAATGATACTGCCACATTGATGTATAATTTGATACTAGATTCTCAATTGTATTAGTCAATAGTTTGACGTTTATACAAATTTTATTTTTAGTTAAACTTAAAACCTGCTTATAGATAGAGTCTACTACTACATAAATTTATATCATATTAATATAATTTTTTCTTGGTCAAAGTTTGACTTTCGGTCAAAGTTCGATTTTCCATAAAATGTTATAAATTTTTATTAGATAAATATTATAATTAAAAATATCTATCATTATTTTCACTTATAATTTAAAAATATATTGCCTCATTTTTATTGGTCAAAGTTTGACTTTTAGTCAAAAGTTGACTTTTATTCAAATATTGACTTTAGTCAAAAGTTGAGAAGTGTATCTTGACAATAGATAGTGATTATGACCATTATTATTTATATTTTGGTAATATAAATTTTAATCAATCAAAGTTTGATATTTGGTCAAACTTTGACTTTTAAACACAATTTAATTTTTTTGAACTTCTGTATCTCCAATGAGATTCTCATTTTTTTAATTTATTACTTTCTAGTACATTACCAAATTTTATTTTACTTTTTTTTTATATTTGATCAAATTTTGACTTTTTTAAAAGTTGATATTTAGTCAAAATTTTTACTAGTATAACCTAGCGAAAAATACGAATACTGTTATATTAATTTGCAGGTTGGTGGTAGATTGTCGAATTTTTTATTGGTCAAAATTAAAAAAATTAGTCAAAATTTGACTTTTTAAAAAAATTAAAGTTTCTTTCAAGCTTAAAATTTTAATTTTGTTTCAATATATAATATATACTAGCATTTACTATATAACTTTGCACTTTAGTCTTAAAAATTTTTATTAATCAAAGTTTTCCATTTAGTCAAAGTTTAACTTTTATTAAAAGTGAATATTTGATCAAATTTTGACTAGTGTAACCTAAAGATATATATGAATATTGTTATATTAATTTATAATTTGACTTTTATAACTTGTTGGTATATTGTAAAATTTTAGTCAAAGTTTGACTTTTATAGAAATTTAATTTCATTTCAACGTATAAACTTACAGTAGATACTAAAATTTACAACTTTGTTATTTAGTTTTATATATTTTTTTTTTATCAAAATTTTAAGTTTGGTCAAAATTTGACTTTTTATTTGAGTGTGACTTTTCAAACTCGAACTTATGTAACTTAGTAATAAATAGTGATTACAATGGTACTAATTTATAACATAATAGAATATCATTAAAAAAATTATTAGTTAATATTTGACTTTAATAATAAATGATCAAAATTTAAAAATTCATTTTCAAAGATACTAATCAAACAAGAGAAATCAATTTTCAATGAAATTCATTTCTCAAACACACTAATCAAACAGTGAAAAATCCATTTCTAGAGAAAATAATTTCCTAAGAAATCAATTAAAAAAATTTATTTCATTTCCTCTTTGAAGTTTCATTACTATCAAACAGGGCCTTACAACAAAGTAAGACCACATAGGAGTGAAAACAAAACAATATTTTTGAACTATATTCCAGATAATGAAAATTTGGGGAGGTTTCCTTACGTGGCCAAACTGAAAAGGATCCACACTTCATATAAAAACAATATTAGAAAATAAGATCAACAAAAACAAAAACAAAAATAGAAAAGGACCCACACTTAGATCAGGGTGGGAAATCTAGGACTATACCCGACCTGCCCGACTCAGGTAGATAATATCAAACGGACCCAACCTTCGGGTAGCGTCAGGTCGGGTCTAAAGGGTTGGGTTGGGACCGGAAAAAATTGGGGTGAGTCAGGTTGACAGACCATACCTAATACTATGTAACCAAAGAAAATAGGGGGGTTTTAATCGGGTCCGCATATGTCTTTGACCTGTTGGCTCAGCTCAGGGTCATCGGTAAAATTTTGGCCCAACCTGAGCCATTGACAGGCCTAACTAGTAGTTTTGTGGCATGTGGGAGCCGGGAGCAATTCAGGCTTTTTATTTTGTTTTTATAAAGATATGACTAGAGCCTATAATGCTAGCAGATTGGCTAGGCCTGTTACCCACCCGCTTGACCCGATTTTTTAACTTGATTGGGCACATAACCTTGACTCATTGGGTTGGGTCGGGTTCAGGTTGACTCCATCATGTGCAATGGGTGTTCAGTTGTCATGTGCATTAAAGCAATCCACACATCTCAGTGACTGGATGGCATACATGTACTTTCATGTTTGTTACTTTTTATTCCACACCATTGATTGTGAGTTATCATTATGTCATGTGGCACACATCTATAATCAATCTAAATTGCTCAAGCGGCAATCTATCATTGGAATATGTTTCAACCCAATAAAACATGTCGATAAGTGATTATGAACCATTCAATTGACAAACTTTAATATCAGCCAATAAAATTATAACCAACGGTTGATATATATTACAATCAAATGGTTTGGATGGTTTAAATCTCCCAAAAACACTATAGTTGGACCTGTTGCACTTCAATCTATTATTTATCACTTTGATGATTTGGATCACCTACATCTAACATTATTGATGATTTAAGTTCATTTAAACACCAACTTATCGTTAAATGATGGTTAGAGAGTCGGCCCCTTACAATTATAATGCTAAAGAAAGGGAATTATTGAGACGTAGCCGAAAGTATTATGCTGGTTTTCCAAAAAGTTACCTTTATTTGTAAACCACATTTTTTCATTCTCCACCTGAGGTTTACTTGCTTGAATGATTGATTAACGATTGAGATCATTTTCGTCTTAATCTCAGATCTTGAGATTATTGTCCTAATATCAAACAGTTGAGTTTTTATTCTACGTGACACACATCACACATGATATAAAATGAACATATCATAGATGTACATCAAACAATAGGCATATATCAAACGTGATTCTCGGATTACTTTTTGAGATGTGTGCCACGTGTAGTCAAAATCTAACCGTTAGTGGTCCCACAATTTCAAGACCAAAGATTAGGAAAAATAAACAATCTCCATCAACTTAGGTTGAAAACAAAGGTACCCAAACATGACACTTATAAATTTTGGGTGCTAATACTTGCACATGAAATTTGTACCATGACACATGATTACAAAAAAAGACTTTGTTATTTTTGGGGTCTGTGTCACGTGGAACACCATCTTAGCCGTCTAATTGAAAGACCATGACGTAAAGATCCTCAAGACAAAAGATTGGCACGAAACATGGTCTTAATCATCTGATTTTTTATAGTCAACAATTGAATTGGTTGATAGCCATTATATTCAATCAAATGATAGAGATCGTGTCAATCTTTGTCGGTAAAATCCTTTCATCATAATCTTCAAATCAGCCTGCTTATCTCAAAAATAATAAAGTGTTTCTCTTTAATCATGTGCGATGGTACAAATCTCGCCTGCAATTATTAGCTCCAATAAATTTTTCTCGATCTATCCAGGCCTCGTTTATTGTACCCGTTGCCCGTTTGTAAATGGCAAGAGGAAAAAAGATTTCTGAAAGATGTGGCGATCATTTAGCATGGGACCAGCCTTTTTAATGGATACGGACATAAGCGTCCCCAATCACATTATTGAAGATAGGCATTGTTGGGGAAATAAAGACTCCCTGGAGAGAGGTGTTCTCGGGAAACAAAATCTTTAAAAAAGGAAAATCTCTAAATTTTATGTGGGGTCAACCACATCACGGACCGAAATTTAATTTTGAAATGCCTGGCAAGGGACGTACAATACCAACCAGAATGAGTGGGTCTTTCTAATTGATTTTATATCTTCTAATGAAAAATATATCCTAAAACATGTGATACTGGCACATTAATCTCGTGGCATTATATATATATATATATATAATTAATTGGGTCATGCATAGCTCTCGGCTGTGCATCCGAGCCATAAAACGAAAAATAAGAGAGCACAGGGCCAATGGCGCTCAAAGCGCATGTGCAAAGGTCACAAAGAAAAAACAGTATAGATCGGAGAATCAACTAGTTCCATAAAATCTACTTTCAACATCAATGGAGAGAAAATGCTTTTGTGGAGTTCCTTGCACATTGTGGAGTCGGTGCTTCTACCGTATGCATACAAATGCTTTGATTTTATTAAAAAGAGTTTTAGATGTAGGTTAGGCTAGGTCGACCTACATTTTAGCCCGACTCATGGGTAGTTGGGTCGTCCACCACTCATATAGTGGCATAGTGCATGGGTCATTGCTTTCTAATTATAGAGCTAATCTTCAATCAAAGTTAGTCCAAGTGGCATGCCATCCTCTAAATTTTAGTCAATCCAAATGTTACCCTCATTGATGAAGTTGAACCATAAGGCTAGGTCACTTTTGTTTATTTAGGATATGTTTGATGGCAGGGAACTTTAAAAGGTAAATAAAATCAATTTTATGATTAATTTCATGAAATCATTTTTTGTATAAATAAAATTTCTATTATTTTATTAGGCTAATCTGAAAATTGATTTTCATTGGAAAATTGGTTTCTCCTATTAGATTAATGTGTGCAAATAAAATTTGAAAATTAACTTTTTTTTTTATCCAAAAATTGAAACAATAACTCCAATTATTTGAAAGGTTGAGAGGTTGAATTGATTTTAGTCACTTAAGAGGTTGAATTGATTTCATCTTAAATTGACTTGATGTATGAAAATTACGTTTCTAAGTAAGAGGGACCCACTCAATTTTCCCACTGTATCCTACCATCATGGAGTTGGATGTTGATTCCATGTGGTACACATCCTAAAAAGTGAATGAACTTATACCGCGTTTAAAGATTCGTTGATCACACTCACTTTTTGAGAAGTTCTCTAGGCAGAACCAACATCTGGCTGTCTAATGATAGATTCATCCTCTCATGATCTATTATATAAAAGATTGGGATAAAAAATAATCTTTGGAGTTGATTCAAAGTAGTAAATAAGTTTTATTATAATAAAGTGAGGTGACTGTAACCAAAAGGAGGTGTGATAGTAACACTGGCCTTAGAGTTTTGCTAAATGTGTGCGACTTTTAGAATATTGGTAACCCGTACGCAATATGTGTTTCAATGGCTCATCCTTCTAAGTTCATATGACGCCATCACGAAGCTTTGGGCCCGCACACGCATACAAACTAGGATCACGTGTAACTATGTGAAGTGGAGCCCATTCTAGAGAATCTGTGAAGATCTACTGGCCCAATTAATCAAGTTAATGGAATACCATTTAGTAAGAAGGCGACAAGAAGTTACGACCCACTCAAGAAGAGAAGCGCTTGGCGTACGGAGTGCCCAAGAGGCCACGCGTAGAACTTGTGGCGCCCAGTGCGCACCATGTGGTCCCAGCGCACATGGCAGGGTTTTGCATACAATTATACACACTTTTGAAGTACAAAAGTGTGAATTTATACTACAGAATTAATTTTTTTTGTAGTTCACGCTCATAGGTATACTGAAAGCTCAAAAAATGGCTCTAAAATAATGTTTCAGCCCCATGTGTATAATGTTAGTTCAGGGATATTTTATATGTCACGTGAAATCAAAAATTAACTGCTTGATGGAATCCTAATTGGTCTCAAAATCCTTTATATAGAAGATTAGGATCTTGTCCGATTTCAGATAATCAACGAGTTTAAGTGGGTTTCGAATCGGAGGCACTTTCAACAATACCAAACAGAGCTAACCTTTTTCTTTTTCCCCATGTTATTAAACAGCTTCACTCAATTACAGGCTTAATTATACATTAACCGTAATATATAGCTGCTGGCCTGTTGCATACACATTTATCGAGCATATGCATGTAGCTGAAGCTCTACACATATCCATTATAGCATCTCATTTATATTAATGCTTAGCCCTCATTTATTTAAAAGCAACCAAGGGTAACCTTCAATAAAATTCTACTAAACTATTTGTATGGAGCATCTCATTATTTTATATTATATTATGCTATTTATAGAATTTGTACACATGCATAGTGCATCTCGTTTTATATTATATGATGTTATATTATATTATTATATAAATCATAATTTAAGGTATGCTTTTGACATTACTTTCTTCTACAAGATTGTTTTGTAGTGAAAGCTTCCCTCCAAAGTTGCTACTGTGTATTTGCAATAATGCTTCTATTAACAAAATCAATCACTTTTGAGGGACATTTCTCCACATGATTGTATGATGTACCAATTTTTAAGTGGGACTTTGTTTTTTGGTGAGACATCGTCTCCCCTCTTTTTTCACTCTCTCTCCACGAGGTCTCAGTTCAATCCCAACTTGTCTATGAAAAATGTAACTCAAAATAAAAAATTTATGTAAAAGATATACAAATTATAAATTTGAATCTATGACATACAAAACCATTAGTTTTGAGTGGCATTTCCCAATATTGGTGAGTCTAAGATTTATATATATATTTAATGGGAAAGCTGGGCTCTAACCTACAACCTTGAGGTTGCAATAATGACAACATTCCGTTGTTCCGAAGGCCCAAGTTCAAAGTCTTATATATATATATATATATATATATATATATATATATATATATATATATATATATATATATATATATATATAATATATTGTTAGCATACCACGGATCTTATTGGTGAGAGATCTCTTTCTCTCTATTTTGAGCTCAGGTCAATCCCAACTTACCAACAAATAAAAGAATAAAACACATAAAAATACTTATATAAGAACATTCAAATTAGAAATAATATAAAAATGACCAAATATATATTTCTTATATTTAATTTTTAGTTTTATGCTAATTGTTATTAACAAAAAGTTTAGAAGCCAGATGTATTACTAGAAAATGATTGAAGTGCTTTCCGGTGTGTGGCCTCTAGCAAGATACTTTGTTCCAACTTTAAAAGAATTTTGAAATCCTTTCTCTTAATCACTATTCCAAAAAGGCACCAGCTCTTTTCAATAGAATATTAAATATTGACTTATTTGTCATCATCATCGCAGTCTCATCCCATTTTGGGTTGGCATTGCAAGTCCAATTTCTCTACTGCTTCTTGTGTTCACCGTTTCATTTCAGGTCTCACTGTTCTTTTTCTTCTTTTACTTCATTATGCTTATAACGTCTCAAAGCTACATATATCTTATGATCTATTTCTAACCTCTAATGAAAAATTTTCAAACCACCTCAAGAAACATTCCATAATTACTTTTTTCTTTATAGATGGTACTCTCAAATTTCCTCTTAGATACTCATTCTAAATTTTATCATTTCTTGTTTCTCCATGCTTCCATTTCATATATGCATCTTGGCCAAATGTGCTCTATACGCTTTTCACTTTTTTGTAACCCAATATTTTGCACCATATAATATGACATGTATAACTGCCATCTTGTAAAACCATCCCTACACCTAATTAATTAAAATTCTTGGGTCGCACATTCTTGCATCCATTTCTTGAAACCTACATTCAATCTATGAGATGCATTCTTCGAATCCATCATCTAATTGTAAAATATAGCCTTAAGTGCGAAATTTATGATAATATGATACTAAATGATTTTTTATTTTAATTAAATTCTCCTTTAGTTTATTAGGTTCACTAAATTTTACACTTTATATTCTATTTTTGTTGTGCTAATTGTCAAATCTCTTTACTTTGAAGTTTTTCTCCATAATTTCAGTTTGTAATTTGTTTCTTTTTTTATTTGAGCAATTAATACTACATTATCTACAAATAATGGGCACCATGAAATCTCTTCCAGTATATCTGTGATTAATGCATCTATGATTAGGCCCAACAAATTGTGACTTACTCGTGAACTTATAAATCTCATTTTAAGTTTGAATTTTTTTTAAAGTCGTATTTATTTTATTCTTTGAAAATGTCCTGAATTTCACATTTAAGTTGTCATTAATTCTCCCTTCAAAAAAAAAAAAAAAGTTCTCATTAATTCATGATTTATTACATAAATGGTCACCCTTGCAATAACTTTTTTATATAATTTTTTTAGAAATTTAATCTTATATTTTACTTTTTAAATTCTACTCGCTAACTTTCTAATTTTGCGTTTTTTTTTTTTTTCCCTTTGCCTACTTATTCAACTTAAGTGAAATTTATCTCAATGAACAGGTAAGTACAAGGGACATAAAAATAGAGCTCGTATGCCTATCACAAAACGTAGGCATAGTACACCAAATTGTATAGGTTAAGTTTGTGGTGTATAGGCTAAATTCCTAATCAAATCTCAAGAGAAAAGAGAATGTTCCTTGAAGATTCCATATGCTTGCCACAAAATTTCCCAACTTATCTAAATCGAAGGATGCATCTGCATGCGGTTGGACACCAATGTTTAGCGCCGGAGGTGGCCATAGCTATGGTTGTGAGACTTGTGACCGGAAATGGTGGTCGACGAAGGTGAGAACATGGATAGTCAAGATAGTCAACACGACCTACTCTCTTACATTGGAGGGAGCGCACCAATTGGGCTAATGCCTCTTTGGTATTTTATTCCTCGTTTCTTTCCATATATGTAAGCGGTTCATTGAATTTTATTTGATTAAATACTTGCTAAGCTTTAGCAATAAGTAATGTATTTTATGTTGATAAAAATGGTATTGATAATGGCTCTGAGGCACATAGTTCACTAGGCTATCTTAAAAATAATAGACCCCCTACTCTGTCGGATACATGTAGATGCACTAGAGTTCCTAGCAAATTTGCCTTCATGATATAATAGAGTCCGGTCTTGTAAAGAATCATATATTTTCTTTTCTAGATTGCACTTTGTAGAAAAAGAACCTGTCACATAGATTTTCTGATACAAAAAAAAAAAAAAAAATCTGTCATGTAGATTTTCTAATATATAAAAAAA
Organism: Chloranthus sessilifolius; assembly: GCA_021018995.1. Taxonomy (NCBI): domain Eukaryota; kingdom Viridiplantae; phylum Streptophyta; class Magnoliopsida; order Chloranthales; family Chloranthaceae; genus Chloranthus; species Chloranthus sessilifolius. The sequence goes on along the minus strand of CM037584.1, from coordinate 24,328,677 downwards.
AATTCTTTAAAAAAATAAGAAGTGTAAGAGAAAAATGAGAAATAAATGTTATTATAATTTTTGTTGTTGATTTTTAACTCGGATATGTTCTCTATTTATAGAGAAAATTATGAAAGATTGTGTCTTTTCAAATAATCGTGAAGTGAATTATGTCTTTTCAGATAACTATAAAGAGATAAAATCGACTTACTTGTATCTTTTCATATTTATGATGAAGAGATGCAATATTTATAAAAAAGAAAATGGTAAAAAAATAAAATCGATTCACTTATATCTTTTCATATTTACTTTGAAGAAATGTCACACTTGATATCAGACTTGTGTCTTTTCAACTAACGGTAAAAAGATAAATCAAAATTTAAAAAGACATTTGGAGAGAAAATATTTACAAGTTTGTCATTAAATTATTATTAATATATAATGATAACTATAAATTTAATTTTGAAATAATAAAATATATATATTACAAAACTAATGTATATAACATTTTAGTGTCAACTATTTTGATACACTTTATCACGCCTGGTTCACCAACTGAGATGTCCATGTGGTAGGCCGATATGTTGGTGGGACTCGATCAATCTCCTCTCTAATCTTGGGAGATGGAAGCCAAAATATGTGAAATGTTAAAAAATAATTTGCACAACCAGAGGTTTGAACATTTTAGAGGAATGAGGTTGGGGCGAGCATTGTTTAACGTCAATTCAGAGTTCTGGCACGTTTGATAGCCTTTTGAAATGCGTTTCACAGCTATAATTGTGATGTTGACCGTGAAACTTTGTTTGATAAAGCAATAAATAATGCATTTTGGACAACGTTTTGGCTTCGGGTTACCGAAAATAGATACAAGGAGCAACCCTCGTATCCGCTCGTCACGACGCGAACTCTTAAACATGTCGCCCGTCAAGCGTGCCCTTCATGAAATGCTAGAAATTTATTATTATGTATAGCTATATTTGTACCCACTTTAAAAGTGTAAGGTGGGTGCAAATAGAGCTATCCTATGACAATTTGGTGTTTCTGGCGCTTAATATGGACCGTTACCATGTGTATATTTTATATCTGTTGATCAAACCATAAAAATCTTCCAACGCCATTATTTTTGAAAGCAATCTAGTTAACACTAATAACAAGGCAGAGTTGTTTGATGGGGAGACGGGTATCACGATGATCGTCGGGATCATAGTGACAAGTCTGGCTGTCTAGGTATGAGAATAAAATGGCTGTGAAAATATATGGAAAAAAAATGGAAAAATGGCAATATTAGGATAAAAAATAGATATAAAAACTAAATTAATAATTTATATATATATATATATATATATATATATATATATATATATATATATATATATATTGACCAAATACAGGTTTTAAACTGGAATTTTTTTTTTCTCAAAAAAATTAAGTTTAAAATACATTTTTTCGGAAAAAACGTTGTTTTTTCTTGAAAAAAATGTGTTTTTGTCACTACAATTTCTTGAAAAATATGTGTTTTTGTCACTACGATGGGATGACCGTGCTGTGAATCAGTATTAAAGGTTATTTAGGCTGCGTATGGCATAGCTCTCTGCTAGCCCCTGCCATAGCAAAGCTCACTTACTTTAGCAGGTTCTCATTCTCTTTATTAATATCCTGCAACATGTTTTAGCAGGTATCCTTTCTCCTTGGTAACTCCTTGCACAGCAAGATTTTATACAAAATGTACCTCTTCAGCAGTTCTACCCTCCTCTCTACTAACTCCTTGTCAGAGCTGATTTTATTTATTCTGATAAAGAGCTAGTAGAGAGCAGAAAGGTTGCTGCTAGAGCAGGTAAATCTTCTTTTGCAAGGAGTTAGAAAGGAGAATGAGAATCAACTTAAATAGTTGAACTCTACCATGACAAGGGCTAGCAAAGAGCTATGCCATACGCAGCTTCAATGTTTGTCATTTCTTGGCCCAATGGGACAGGATCAAGTCCTTGGAGAATAGGCTGACCAATATTTGCGAGCTTCTTCAGGGTTGGGAATGCTAGGGCCGACAAGCTGGGCAAAGAAGGTGCCAACTTTGAACCTTCAGGGGTGGGCTAGAGGCGAATCCGGTAGCTAGCCTTTGTTTTGGGGACAGGTTGTGGGTTTTGTTTTGTTTCTAAATTTATGTTTCTTTGCCCTGTTTGTTTGTTCTTGGTGGTTCCTGGTTTGAGCATCTTGCTCAACAAGGCCCTTCTTTCGTTTTGATTGTTTGAATCGCTTCCCTATTCATAAAAAAAAATCTAGTCAAAATTATAGCCACATGTACCACATGTTTATTTTTATTTTTATTTTATTTTTTTGAATAACTCAGGGCACGTTCATTTCAAGATAATCCCTTCTCCTGTAATATCCACTTTACCTGTATTAAAGAACACTTTTTTACTTGTAAAAAGTACATAATTAGTGTAAAATGGTTGTTCACTTCATAAAAAAAGGTGTAAAATTAACTTTATATGCTACTATTCATTTTACACTAAAGTGAATGGCTTGTATAATATTGCACACTCCAAAAAACTGTAACTTCATCCCAACTTCTCCTGTCGGCATACATTGATCAGTTCTGAATTAGACGAAAGAGATCATTTTTCGTGTCAATATTCCACACAGTAGATCTTGAGATCATAGATATTTCATCAGACAATCAATTTTCTATTTCATGTGGCACACATCTCATAAAGTGACCCTAAAATCATGTGGCATATATCATGCTCAAACATGATTTTAGGGTCACTTTTTGGGATGTGTGCCACGTAAAATAAAAAAGTAACTATCTGATGGTACGCCCGTGATTTAAATATTCATTGCGTGAAAAATTTGTACGAGAAACAATCTTCATCATCTGATTACAAGGTGGTAAATATATGTTGGCTAAAAGGGATGGGTTGAGGATACAATTTCATTGACTGTAAACAAAGGTACCCATTTACTTTTATTTGATACACTTTTAAGTACAAATATAAAGTGATCATTCCAGATTTTATCTACAAGAAATGAAAATTACGAGCTATAGTCTCGTAAATTAAAAATATTGCAGGTAATATTTAAGGCACAAAACACAAAAAATTATATCATAATGCAGAAGCAAAATTATACTTTTTGCAATAAAATGGGGTGATTACACGTAATATTTACATATGACGATAAACTAAACGTGCCCTTAGGTTAATCCCAAGCTTACGCTTGGACTAATTCCTAAGAGAAGCCCTCGCTCCTACCATGTAATGAGTATTTTACGGCCCCCACCATGTATAAAATATTATGTATCATGGCGCGTAATCCCTAAGATGTAGCCCACAAATTGTCCAATCAATTGCAACCTCTTTAACCAACGTTACAGAAGTTGTGGGCCAGGCTAGGCATGTATTTGACTTAGCTCCACCCTAGGCTAGCCATAGGAGGCTTATGATTCCAAGCCCAAGCCCAACGCCACCCCACCCCACCCCACCCTTAATCCCAACAAACTTTCATAGTCTAAGCCCAGCCTAGCATGGCCAGTTATTTCATGAATTATTATAAATTAAAAAAAAATAATAGCTCTATATTCATAAGTAGAATATTTTATATACTCCAAATATGTAGTGTTTTTTTTTAAAAAAAATTGTTTGTATTTAATATAAAAAACCATAAATACGTAGTGTTTAAATTATTTATTTTCAAAAAGTCTAAATTTAAAAATAGAAGATACCTAACTCTTTAGGTTTTTTTTTTTTTTTGGATAGAATTCTTTAGGTGTTTTTCAAAAGATAGTTTAAGTGAAATCAATATAACTATAATATATGAGAGCTCGAGAGGGCCTATGACTATGAAGTTAATTGGCAATAAGTGGGAGAGCCTAAGATATTATAAGGGGAGATACAAGGTTTGATTTAGTCGATGTGGGACTAAACTTCAAAACACACCCCCACACGTGTCCGCATAATTGAGTCAAATCACTGGACAATTGAACTGAGTGACGTGGAGTGGAAAAAGGTCTACTTTGATACCATGATAATTTATTGCATCCAACTCAAAACCAATTGGCAATGACCGGAGGGACCCTGAATATTATAAGAGGAAAGATAAGACTATAATACCCAATGTGAGACTAAACTTCAACAACTTTCACTGATTGGAGGGCTCATAAATGGCATGCACCTCTACGGCTCTTCTAATTTGGCATAAGGAGTTTGAGTCGAGTACTACGACGAATGCCCTCGTCAGTACCTAACACCATTTAGGAAACGTCTCTTAGCAAGTACAAATATTTTACTGAAAGCACTCCCTTATTTTGAAGTTAATGAAGGCATCCAATTATTTATTTTAATTTTTCATAAAATATGTATTCACCTACTCTTATTCTTCGACAACTGAAATCATAAACCTTCTAGAAACTCACATGAAATTCACCAACAAGTCATAGTGATGATGACGGAGACATCTTCTCCCTTAGTTCCGACAACTCGCGTCGTGTCGACAATGATGACTTCTTGTTCTTCTTCTTCATCATCTTCAATAACTCACAATGATGATATCAGCAATGCCACCATCTTCAAGAGAGTTTTGGGTTCAAGAAGGTTTCATGTGAGTTTTAGGAGGATTTTAAATAAGTTCCGAGTGAATTTCAAAAGATTTACTCCCTCACATTGGAGGGTGCGCTCCAACTGAGCTAATGCCTATTTTAATGGATAGCTAAGTTAAAAATGGGGAAATTTACCTGACCGGCCCTGTCAGATACAGCTTTCACGTCAGAGGCCCTGTAGTTTCACCTTTACCCAAACCAACCAGCTCCAAGCCTAAGCGACCCTAAGGATAGCAAAAAGTCCAAATTACCCCCTTTCTTTAACGCACAAAAACATCATCTTCTTCCTCATTTTAATCTGGTACAGTTTTTAAAAGTCAGAGGTGGCGAAGGTGACTGCGTCTTCTCCTCAATCCAAACTATTCCGATCTGCTATTTGGATCGACCCAGATACACCTTTTTCATTAGAGACTGTAGCAGATTAGAATGAGGAAGAAGAGGATACACCTATATAATTTAAAATTTTAAATATTTACATTTTTCTATATTTACGCGATGTGAAACGAGATCTATGCCGTCAGATTTGAAGACTACAATATAAAATCGATAATTCTAAAGATAGATATGAGAAAAAGGCGATATCGACTCTGTACACAGTCGGTACCGATCATTTTAATAGTCGTTATCGATTCTGTACAAAATCGTCATTGACTCTATACAGAGTCGCCATCGATTATATTAAAAAAAAAAAAAAATTATGTAATCGATGACGATTTTGTACCGAGTCGATGACGACTCTATACTGAGTCATCATCGATTACATAAAAATAAAAAAAATTTAAAAAAAAAAATTAAAATTTTTTAAATTTTTTTATTTTTTTTATTTTATGTAATCGTTGACGATTCTGTACCGAGTCGATGACGACTCTGTACTGAGTCGTCATCGATTACATAAAAAAAAAAATATATATATTTAAAATTTAAAATTTTTTTTAAATTTTTATTTTTTATTTTTTATTTTTTTTTTATGTAATGGATGACGACTCTGTACCGAGTCGATGACGACTCTGTACAGAATCGTCATCGATTACATAATTTTTATTTATTATTATTATTTTTTTATTTTTTATATAATCGATGGCGACTCTGTATAGAGTCGATGACGACTCTGTACAGAGTCGATGACAACTCTTAAAATGATCGGTACCGACTATGTATAGAATCGATATCGACTGTGTACAGAGTCGATATCGCATTTTTCTCATATCTATCTTTGGAACTATCGATTTTATATTGTCGCCTTCAAATCAGACGGTGTATTTGGGTCGATCCAAATAGCAGCTCAGAATAGTTTGGATCGAAATAAATCCCGTTTCACATCGCGTAAACATAGAAAAATGCAAATATTTAAAATTTTAAATTATATAGGTGTTTCATCCTCTTCCTTATTCTAATCTGCTACAGTCTCTGACGAAAAAGGTGTATCTGGGTCGATCCAAATAACAGATCGGAATAATTTGGATTGAGGAGAAGACGCCATTACCTTTGCCACCTCTGATTTTTAAAAATTGTACCAGACTAAAATGAGGAAGAAGATGATGTTTTTGGGCGTTAAAGAAAGAGGGTAATTTAGGCATTTTGCTAACCTAAGGGTCGGCTAGGCTTGGAGTTGGTTGGTTTGGGTAAAGGTGAAACTATAGGGCTTCTGACGTAAAAGACATATCTGACAGGGCCGATCAGGTGAATTTCCCTTAAAAATGAGAGCTCTTTCCCCTACATGGGAACCTAAATTCCGTAGGTGCTAATACTCTACTAATAATTGATGTAGTCACGAGATTCAAGAAGAGTTCCCATCATAATTCTGTATGTGCTAATAGGGGTACCCTACTAAAATGTCATCCACACTTCGAGTCGGCATCATTTTTAGGGTCTCATGTCTTATCTATTGAGTCGGCCCTTTTCTCACTTGGTTGTTTTGGAACTTTGGAAGCATCCTCAAACTGGAAAAAATTTATATCAAAATACACTGAAACGTCACTTTAGGAAACTACTGAATTTGTCCAACCACAAATAATTGAGATTTTCAGTTGGTAGGGACTACCAATGATTAATAGATAGATATTAATAATTATTTTATTATATAAATTTGGAGGCTTATACCCAAAAAAATGTATAAGAAGCTAAGTAAACAAACTTGATATTGGTATCGGGTATCGGTCCTTGGAGGACCAATATGATTCGGACTTTGGAGGACCTATACGAGTCGGATGATACGTATCAAATGATATGGCGTATCGGTCCATTTTTTTTGAAAAAAAAAGAAGAAAAATATATGTATCGGCCGATATCCGATATGGGTCCGTATCGGCCAATATCGATATTGATACTGATATCGATACCGAGTTGTATATTTAATACGTATCGGTCTGCTGAAAAATTGATACATATGACCGATATGTATCTATATTGGCTGATATTTGATACCATGATCAGAAGTACATCACATACAAGTTCAAAAATTAGCTTCAGCTGCCGCCCTTGACTACAAGTTCAAACAAAAAATCTTGGACTCAATTAAGGTTTGGATTTTGGTCCGAGTCAAGCTAGGGTAGCAGTAGCGGAGTCGTTTTTGTTCAATTCAAGTAAATTTTGAGAAAAATATCAGGAAAATTTTGGCGAGTACGAAAAATATGTATTAAAATGTATTTAATATTATAAAAAAAAAATTATTTAAAAGAAAAGACTAAATTTTTTTAAAAAAATATTAGTTTCAGAAAAATTAATGAAATCGTTCTAAAATTTTAAATTTTTTGATAAATTGCCAAAATTTCAAAGTTTCGTTTGACCCTTGTTTCGACGAATTTCGGTGCTTTTTTCTGAAATTTATCACTATGATTCACACCCAACTTTAGATGGAGTTGGGTCTATATCAGGTCTGACTCTAATTTATAAATTTATATTATTCTCAAATATAATATCTAATGTATGAATAACTTGTGGAAATAGAACCAAAGAGGCATTAACCCATTTGGTACACTCCCTCCAATGTGAGGGAGTAGTAGGTCGTAGGTTTAATTCTCGTCCTCCACGTTATTTCTCACTCTTGTCTTTATAAGGTGTTGGTTCGATTTTGTTAGTCGTATAAAAAAAAAGTTGTGAAAATAGGTAAAAATAATTAATTAGTTTACTAATTAGAAATTAGATAAATAATTATAATATTACATATATTGGTTAGTCAATGACTTAAATATAACCCATATCACATTTATTTTGTGACGCCTGATTTTTATATATTTTTGGATCAGGCCTAACAAAACCCGTCCAAAGCCCCAACAGGCGAAATCAAACAATTTTATGGGAACAGGTCGGACTGGCCTGGATCTAGCCCGATCCAAAACCGGTTCAAGTCGGTTTGGGAATCAATAATAAACCCGAGCTAGAAAGCACTGCACTCGGGCTAAACCCGACCCGATTTTGTATCCAAATCGATTTCAAGCACAATTTTTTTGGTTGAAAATAATCGAGCCTTTGAGAAGCCCGGCCCTACTTGGCCTATTGACCAAGGTATCAAAAATCGGCCGATACCGATACATATCAATTTTCGGCCAAGCCAAAACATAATAGTCCAATATGTATTGGTATCTCGTATCGGCTGATACATCTCGATTTCGATCGAGACGCTCAATTTTTAATTATTTATAATTATTATTTTTATTTTATTTTTATAAATAGGCCGATTCATATTGGCATTGGCCGAATCGTATCAGCCTCGGACAAACTGATACCAATTTTGATACCTTACTGTTGACAGCCCAACTCAACCATGTAAGTTAGGCCAGTGACCTATGTTAAGATGCCACTAAATTCGTAATTATAAATAAAAGAGGTTGACTCCTATTGTTCTATGTATTGCTCTTGAACAAATTGCCCAATGACTGTCCAGTTTCAGGCCAAAGGGGCACGTGCTCGTGCAATCCAAGTAGTTCAAATTTCAAAAGCACATCATTATTGGCATATGCCTTGGATTAAAAATCAAGCCTACCATAGGACTTTTAACAATCCAATTGATGTATTCTAATTTCGACCAACCATTCATTGTAGACTCTATAGATCAAATGATTCAGATCCTTCAATCAATGTGAATTTTTGACATATTTTAGTTTAATACATGAACCACCAGTCAACCATATTACTAAATTAAATAAGTAAATATAGGTTGTGTATGGTATAACTCTCTGTAAGCCTCTGTCATAATAAAGTTCACTTGCTTTAGCAGGTTCCTATTCTCTTTGCTGACATGCTACTACCTGCTTTAGCAGATACCCCTTCTCGTTGATAACTCTTTGCATAGTAAGATTTTATGCAGGATTACTTGTTCAACAATTTTACCTTTCTGTCCATTCACAACTTGCTAGAGCAGATTTTATTTACTCTGATAGAGAGTTGGCAGAGAGCAGGGAGGTTGCTGCTACAGTAGGTAAATCCTCCTTTGCAGGGAGTTAGAAAAAAAAATGGGACCCAACTAAAGCAGGTAAATTCTGTTGTGACAGGGCAACTAACAAAGAATTATGCCATATACAGCCATAATCTTTTTAACTTTTTTTATTTAAAAAAAGAAAGACAATAGACGTTAATTATATATACATGGGTCTAAATCGGATTCAAATTGGGTTCTAGTACGGGTATAAAATCGCTTTTAGACCGAGTCCAACGCAATTATAAAGCAGGCCAAGTCCGGTCTCCTCCAATGTGCACTAGACCTGAATCCTATTTTCACTTGGGTCCAATTGGTTGGGTACTCTAAATGGGGTCCAATCGAGTTAATGCTCAGGTCATGTATGAGTCAATCTAACCCATTCACACCCGTATGCCTCACCTGCGTCAATAGATGGCAAACTCACTTATGCACTTGTTGTATCATGTGACACATTTTTTTATCAATCTAAGTCATCCAATTTGCAAATCATTGTATGAGTCGAGGGATAGCTCAATTGATATCCTCTTCCCTTGTGGAAGCAAAAGGTCATGGGTAGTGGCGGACGCACATGTAGCCTATGGGGTCCCCGGACCGGGGACCCCCACACTTTTTTTTAGTAAAAAAATTAGATTCAGTTTTAAAGTTTGGGTTTTTATAAACGCCCCTCAAAATTGCTTTAAAACAGAGCTAGTTAATTGAATCGAAGTTCGAATTCTAGTTACCTGAAAAAGTATCTTGTTTTGAACCTTATGACTCTGATCAGATAGAACAGATAATTACTAATAAACAACCACCAAGAAGTAAAAATCAGAGCCATCATAAAACTCATGAACAAATCCCGACTTTCGTAAATCGAATTGGGTATCGAAAGTAAACATCTTTCGGGTTCTGATCATTTCAATTCACGAAATTGCTCTTTAATTTTCAGTGTGAAGCAAACATGGAAGAACAAGTTCATGAACTTTATCATTTCAAAATGGAATTGCATGTCGTGTAAAAGAGAGAGGAATGGACTCTGCACCTATTAAAAAAATAGGATGTCAGAGGGTTATTTATGAAAATTGTGTTGAATTAAAGCTAAGAGGAGGTTTAAATCTGACCTAATTAGATGGAGAGAGAGAGGTTGGTTAGAATTGTTCTTGGCTGTTAATGTTGAGATTTATTTGTTGGGGGAGTTTTTTTTCGATTGATTCTATGCATATTTTTAGGAAAAATCCAAATTGAGTAAAGTTAGAACGTTAAGCAAGCTTTTGATTACATGTTTAACATCAACTTTGACCAAATTTGAGTGAAATTATAGTCGTTAGAAAAATGCTGCTTAGCCACAGAATTCCAAAGGAGCAATCACAAATTTCAGTGACCTTGAAGTGTGTGGACCAATGGATGACATCTTGTGTGGCTAAAAGGATGACCAATAGGTATTGCGTGGGTGGAGAGTGGAGACAAACACAATTTTCCATAATAGTCGGGTATCCATATTTGCAACCAAATATTCTTTACCTACAATAGGGGATTTCGGATAGGAGATCTTGAGATCATGCACTTATGTTGATTCCTCACATCATACATCACCAAAAGTGACCCTAGAACTCCTCAACTTAAGCCTATGATCATAATCAATTTTGGGATTTGTGTCATGTGAAATCAACATCTTACAATGTAATAGATAGGCCACGATCTAAAGATTCATTTGTGAAAGATTGGGCCGGAAACCAAAATCCATTGCTTGATTCAATGCAGTCAATGGCTTTCTCGTGCAAAACCTTAGTTGCGAGTACATAATATTTAGTTGTAAATACTCGCACCCATAGTACCATACCAAAAAATAATATTTTTTATTTATTTTTGGTAGTAATAGCTTTTCAGTCATTGAAAATAGTAGAAAAAAACTGAGAGAATCAAAGGGGGCATTTTATCGTTAATTTTATGATTTTTTAAAGCTAAAATTTAGTATTTTTATCCACCGCCCAACCTCCATCTTCTCGATTTACATAGGACAATATTATATGGCGGATGGGGAGACCATTCACTGGACTGTTGATGTGGCACGATGCAGTGGGGCCCAACAATGCACGTTGGGGCAGACACTTATATCACACCACGTAAGCATCCGTTGAATGGGACCCAACAATGCATGTAGATGAATGATTGTTTAATTGCATATATTGAGAGAGACATTTTTGATAGCATTGAAAATGATAAAATTTTCCAACGCTTTCAAAATATTTTCCAACGATTTTTTTATCTTTTTTTATAATTTATGATTTTTAGAGGAATTTTTTTATTTTTTCTCTATTTAACTATGGGAGGTAAATTTTTTTAAATAATATGTTTCGACTACGCCCCCCCATCAAGTAAATCCTACGTTTGCCCTTGGTCATGGGTCCTCCTAGTGTGTTGTGCCGATTTAGGTCTTCTATGCGTGCAATTTGCACAATCACTAGATCTCAACTATCTATGCCCTACAACATCCTAATAATAATAATAACAATATATAAAATTGTTGACGATAAAAGAATTCTAATCATTCCATCCACAACATGGATCAAAATTCCGTAATGATACGTATCAGTATCGGACCTCACCGATACGGTACATTGAATGTAATGTATCGTTGTTTCCTATTGAAATATCAAACAATACATTCAATGTATCGTCTGATACGATTCGATACCAATATGTATTGGTTTTGAGCTCGGACGATGCGTATTAGGAAAGTGAGATTTTGATCCATGATCCACAATAGTCTAATAGAGAGTAGAGACAATTCTATACAAAAAGAAAACGAATAAAGGCAATCATTCAAATCTAACAAAGGGCCCTTCTTCGAGACCCTAAAAAGAATATCATGCCAAATATGTATATAGGCATTGAGGAGACCGTGGAGAAGGGAATTAATCCCATGAAATCACTTATATGGTGATCATTGATGCTCATCATAAAGAAGGGAATTTAATATTGATTTTGATGAAATATTCGATAGAAACATTTTAAATCGTTCCAATTGATGCGTGAAAAAAACCAACGGTTCGCAAGACAAATAATCACTCATATTATTTCATCGTTATCATCATTATAGCCTTATCTTATCTATTTAGGGTTAGTTGTGCGATTGACCTTTTAAAAAGAATAGGTAAGAGTAACCTTATAAATTGTACTAATTTAGAGCACTTTCAAGAGGTATCTCAAATTTAGTCTTTTTAATAAATAAAAAATTTATTAATTTTAAAATTAATCTCTAAATATAATTTAAAAGAAAGTAAAGTTAATAAATTGAATAAATAAATAATTTATTCAAAAAATGAAATATAAATAATGGTATTCCAAATATGGGATGAAATACTATTATTTATATCTCATTTAAAATGAGATATGGGATACATGTTGAAGACACATTCTATACCATAACTAGCTAATGGGGGCATGTGGCACAATAGCTACTTATTGGATACGTGTTGGAGATACTCTTAGGTGTCATAAATTTTCATCGTGATTTACCTACTTTTAAGGCATCTGATGCAATGATATAAGAATCAGATTGAAGGGCAGAGATTGATTTAGTATTTTAGGAAAAAATTAAAGTTTATTCATTTTCTTGCCAAACAAAGTAACCAAATTTATTATTATTTTTTTAAAAGTCGTGAGCTTTCTTTTTTATGTTTAACCGTAGAAGGTAAAAAATAAGACAAAAAGAGTACTACTAATACTACACCCACTTTTATTATTGTCCGCTTTACTTAATCAAAGGACACTCTTTTTCGGTTTTTCAACACGGGTGTGGTGGCCAAGAGACGTGTCATAAGGCAACGGCATAGCCATCATAATAACACACGTGGCGAACAATGATTGGGAGCGCGATAGAGCCCCCGGTTCGCCGCTGGCTCCGTGGCCCCTACTTATTTTCAGAGCCACAGGGAAAATGAGGAGAGTCAGTTTGCAGGATGCAGGAATAGGAGGATGCAGCAAAAGGGCCGAGCTCATAACCGTAGATCCAGGAGCTTTTCTCGATCTCGCATAGCCATTGAAGGTTTTTAGCTATAAATACTCCCCCATCTTCAATCACAAATCAGTTATTCACAGACGCCATGGCTGCTCCAGGTCTGATCTCCTCACTCTTTAGATTCACTCTTTTCTCTCTCACTTTCTCTCTCTACAACTGTTTTTGATTTCTTGTTTTGAGGATTTGTAGGAAATGAAGAAAGGGCGATTCAGAAGTCCTACTGGGTCGAGCATTCGGTAGATTTAAGCGTCGAAGCCATGATGCTCGATTCCCGAGCCGCCGATCTGGATAAAGAAGAGAGGCCCGAGGTATTCTATACCCGCGCCATTGATGAACTTTTGGTCTCTGTTTCCATTTATCTACTTGTTTGTTTGCAATGCCGTTGGTTATTGGCGTTGTTTAGACATGTTTAGTTTAGCACCTAGGGATTCCTTTTGATCAAATGCGTTTTAGGTTTGCTAGATGGAGAATTTAGGCACTTTTATTATATATATAAGCTGCAGAAGAATAGACACAGAGACGTGTTGATCTCCGACACCTTGTTTTGGAGTCCGACAAGGCGGTTTGTAAAAGTATGGGGTGTCGATCTTACATAGATCTGGTACTCACTCGATGTGAAAGTGATTAATTGTAAGTATATGTTCTATTTTCTCTGAAGTGCATTGGCGAAATTTAATAGAAAAATGAGAGGGATTAGAAAGAGGAATTTGTCTAACTCATACTAAACAATGAACGAACGTCCACCAATAAAAAAAAAACTAACGTCTTTTCAGCTTTCCATTTAATTGGACTTTGAGATGTAGATGGACTTTATGCTCTTCAAGGTCGAGTCACTGCACAGCTGACAAGGCATGGCTCATTGCAGATTGTAGACAAATCCTAAAAAGAGATTATGTACTTCTAGGCAAGGTGTCAAATCCGGTATTGGTTTGCCATACGGATCGGCCAATTATTTAAAAAAAATAAAATAAATCTCGATCGAAACCGAGACATATTGGCCGATACCCGATACGTATTTGCTCATACGGGTCCGTATCGGCCAATACTGAGTTGGATACTGATACGTATCGGTTTGGCCGAAAACCGATACGTATCGGTATCGGCCGATTTTTTATACCATGCTTCTAGGACCAGGCCTCAAGAAGCAGAGGTTTTGAGTTCAAATCCCACCCCTTGTTGGCAGCTGGATTTATCCCTACTGACTGGTACGTGTGATGAGCGGGTGTTGCACACTTGCATGTACCTGGGGACTTAGTTGGGTGCTCTAAGAGGCCGCGGATACCCATTAAAAAAAAATCCGTACCATTTCTAATTGGGTTGAGTGCCATATGGATCAAAGGCGCATTCCATACGTTGTATTTTAAAAATAGATCTCCACCATGTTATGGATGGTTCAACCATGTTTGTTGTCACCATCCATTCTATGATGCTGAAAATCAGACGGTAGAGATACTGTTTTTTGTTTTTATTTATTTGAACATGATCTATGCACGCCCCCCCATGTTTTGGGTGCCATGTGTTGTTGTTTTGGAGGTCCACGGCAGGTGTATGCGTACTCCTACGGAGCATATAACTTTGTTCTTAATAAAAGTGTTATGTACATCCTAGAACAGTTTTTAAAAATAGGACAAGCCCAATGTCTTCATCAATCCGGTCCAGTTGTGAACCTATTAAGTGTGTTTTTTGCAGTCCAACCAGCGAATCACCTGGTTTTTTGTTGAATCGGCTAGTTCAACCAGAGTGGTCAATTTAAAATTGTTATGAAGAAAGCATGAAAAAGTAACTGTTGACCAATTTTCTCATCTATTTTTTTTTCTCCCTAGAAACCCACTAGTATTTCTTAGTTGGGTTTCTTATTGAACATAATATATTTATTTCAAATTAAAATGGTTTTTTAGAAACTTATTTGTAAGTAGTAAATCTAAGGTTTTTAAGAAACTCATCTAACTTAGATTGGTGGGTTTCCTAGTAAATCAACTTACAAATTAGTACGGTCAAAGTTTAATTAGACACCACGCCCCCCCCCCCCCTACACCCCACCCTTTATATATATATATTCGAATTAAATTATGCTTTAAAAGGCACTCTAAAAATTTTAAAAATTAAATTAAATAACCATAAAGCATCCTACTTCTTTGTGCTTGTAGCGTCACCACCCTTCGTACAAGATCTGTTTCTAGCCTACGATGAACATGTCCAGGCCATCTCAAACGCCATTCCATAATTTGGTCCCTTATAGGTGCCACCAAGGATCAAGACCAAAACTGAAAATTTGACTGAAACTTTGGAATTTTGGCCGAAATTTTCAGGGCTGGGCCAAAATTTCAGTGCCAAATTATTTATTTATTCTTTTCCAAAGACTCTAAAAATGGTCTTGAAATTATCGGCCGATAATTTGGCGATTAGTAAATTATCAGCCAAAATTTTGAACCATGGGTACCACTCTCAAAGGAAAAAAATTATTGAATGTGGCTTGAGATGGTTTGGACATGTCCATCAAAGGGACATGAAGGGCTGCAAAGTTATTGAGAGCTTAACGCTGATAAAAAATTACTGGAGAGATAGGACTTGCAAATCTGACTCTTAATAGATGGGACGAGGCTGTGATGATGATAATTCTGGTGTTGATTGAGAAGAATTATATGACATCATACTCCAAAGAGAGATGATAAGTTCTTTCTCTTTATTTTATAAAATACTCTACAATCATGCTTCTGGGTGTTCAAGTACATGTTATATTTATCATAAATTAATTAATTACTATAGTGAGTTATTATTTTATTGCATGCATATTTTTTTTTTAAGTTTTTAAAAGTTTAAAATTAACTATTTATTTAAAAAAAAAAAAAAGAAATGATGTGACTTTTTTATCTTAAATGAATAAAATTACTATTGTTGAATACTATCTTATTTCATTTTCATTTATTTTATTACATTATTTTAATTTTATTCTTGTTAGGTAATGTTATTACATTATTTTTAACTGATTCGGTTTGAGCTAGTCCAAAGTAACCGGCGCCTAACTTGCTTGGCATCTCTTATTGTCCTTAAAACATTGTTCTAGATAAATGAATAGGTTTGTGAAATTCTGGTTTTGTTGTTTTTGACTTTTTCCCCCTTTATAGTTAGGTTTTTTAACTAACTTCACCAAAATTGTATTTTTTTTACCTTTTCCTCCTATGAGAGGGCCTCTCTCTCTCTCTCTCTCTCCTATATTTTCTTGTGCTCTTGTGCGCGTGTGCGTGTGTTCATGTTATATTAAAAGAATAGAAAAGTCTTCATCTTGAAAAGATAACACACACACACACTTGCACACCCAAGCTACACAAGATAAGTGATAATTTTGCATTTAACAGTGGTCGGGGCACTCTTTGGCAACTAGAGACTATATCTTGAAAGCAACCAGCTTAGAGAAAAATTCTAGACAAAGAGACCCCCCCAGCTTCTTTATATATAATACATGAGCAAAGTTATACAATTCTCTTATGTGCAACTAAACACACAATAATGGACTTGGGAAATGTTGTTTTTGTTTTCTCAACATTTATGGCTTCCAAATTTTGTTTGCTTTTTCTGTAAACAGCCTTCTATGGCAAAGTGAACCGATTATGAGTGCTTTGTTTTGAAGTTAATATTAGTGATATATTTTTATTGGATTGAAAAACTTTGTTAGGTTATGTAGGGGACAATCACCATAAAAAAAGTAATGAAATTTTTTATATATTTCCATATCATGGTTATTGTTCTAGTGAGGATTCATTTATCTTATGCTTTCACTGTGCCAGCTAGTGGATTTAGTTCACAATCGATTGGGTCTCTATTCCTGATTTGCCTTCACGTTTCCAATTATCTCTTTTGTCTTTGTGCTGTGTCATTGAGCTCTTTTGGATCAACTTATTATATCATATTTTATTACTTAAACCAATTCTTTGCTCACTTCAAAAGAAAAAATCTAAATGGACACTTAGGTATAATTTCACACTATTTTTCTCATTTGTTATCCTAATTTGGATTGCCTACTTATCATACTTGTTATCTTCCAATCTTTTAGATTAAAGGTCGCTTTAAATGAAATATGATAATGTTATTTTGCTACTTAAATCGTATTCCACCACACATTTTAAGGTTCCAGCCTCCCCTACTTATTGGGGAGAGGTGCTCTGGGCTTAAGTTTGGGATCAAAACCATTATGCATCTATATACATAGTGTCTCTGATGTATTTTATGATTGGATATCATGTAGAGGGGACTACTATATCCTTTTCTCTCTCTCTCTCTCTCTCTTGGATCCTCATATGAAAGAAAGTATTGTTTCATCACTAGGGACAAAGTGACGTCCCCAAATCTTTACAGCGGATCAATGCTCCAACTTAGAGACATCACACTACATAATCATTAATCTTAGATCATTTATATAATAAAAGTAATGATCTGCTTTACGCAACGACTTAGATTCAATTCTCTTGTATTTAAACTAAGTCTAATCCAATGATTAATCTAATTTAGCTAACCAAATTTTTTCCTTCTTTTGCGTGTGGGTCGCAGTAATGCATGCATCTAAACAAACCATAGTTATTGAAAGAACAAATAGGAAATGCATAATATAAATGATATAACATGAATTAACTAACAATTTAAGTCCCATAATCTGAATCTAAAATCCATCAATTTAAACATCCATAATTGAAACTTTTCTTAATCATCAATACTATAAGCTTGAAAAGTAAAATTACTAACTACTAAGCCTTTTCCAACCATCTGCTCAATGAACTTTTAGACTTCAAAGCCTTCCCCATCCAAGTCTAAGTTAACATTTGCTTTCCCTATTGCTCCATCCTTGTTATTTTCTGTGTTCACTGGTCACCCGAAGATAGGGTGTGAGATCAACCCTGTATGAACCATACATTCTAATCGAATCTTGTGTCTACGTACATCAAAAGTTATAACATATGCATACATGTATATACTTGAAAACATAAGGAGATGAATATTGCAATAAAACTTGCATAAATACTGGAATTATTAAATAAACATTGAAAGCTACTACATTTATAGAATTTAACGTAGAACTAATCATGGTTTCTTTTCGTATTCTTCGGTCTCTTTTAGTTTATTCGTTCAATCATCTTTTCATTCAATTTTTTCGTTCATCTTTTTGTTTCATAATTTCATTTATCTTTCATTCATCCTTTCGTTCTTGTTTCATTGATCATATTCTTTATTCATATTTTTACTCAATTATTTTATTAATGATTAGTCACATTAACTTTGTCTTGAACTTTCATGCTTTAACCACTCATTATCTTATTAATGGATGCTTACATTAAATTTTGAGACACTCATTGGTTCAACAATGATTGCTCCATTTACTTTGGGTCACTTGTCGAATCTACAACGATTAACCCCATCATTTGAGTCCATGGATCAAAATTTCGGCCGATACCGATACGTATCAGACGATACGTATCGGTATTGGTATCGAACGATACATTCAATGTATCGTCCGATACCAACCGGTACCGATACGTATCGTCCGATACGTATCGTTTTGGAGCTCGGACGATACGTATCGGTAACCCGATATTTTGACCCATGTTTGAGTCACTCACTGGATCTGAGCTGGGTACAACATGCTATGATTGCTCCCTTTATTTTGAGTCACTCGTCGAATCAACAATGATTAGCCCCATTATTTGTGTCAGTCACTGGATCCGAGCTGGTTACGACATGCTATGATTGCTCCCTTTAACATTAGCCACTCAATGATCCCGACTGAACGGTGTTTCATTGATTGACCACATCAATTTGAATCACTTAGTGATCCTGTCTGGACGGTGTTTCACTAATTAATCTCATCAGTTTTATCATCTTTTAAACATTCATATCTTGTGCATGAGTTAGTAAATAAGATTAATTATCCTACTTTAATCGTGGTTCATGTAAATTCTCGTCATTTCTTGTTTCCATATTTTTAATCCCAGTGATTTAATTTGTATTTTCATGTTTACATTGTATATTCAATTCTTAAGCATTATAAGCATTATGTGAATTAAAATTCAGCATTTAATTAAATTGTGGAAAGTGGTTCTAACAAAATTTCAATAACACAGGTAAGAATCACCAAAAAAATTGGATATGTAATTCTCTAATAATTTCTAACATCAATAATTCATAAAATTGGATGAATTAATAAAATTTCAGAACATTATTTAACAATTTGTGCATGATCTCTATCAATAATCTAAATACAAGAATAATAACATCATTCTATTCACCTGCATGATCTCTTCTATTTTTAGAGTTTGATCATACAATCAATCAAAATAAAATCCATCTTTCATAAACATAATAAATATCCCTATTTCCTCATAATCATAATAATATAGAACTTTAGAAGGGATATTTGCGAAAGACCCTAAATCCTTAATGTTTTAATAAATTATAAAAATACAAAACTCTAGGAAAGATTCTTGCGACACTCTAAATCATTTTATTTTAAATCTCATGTATCTCCAATTTCTCTATAATCTACTTTAGATCAATCCTAATATCTCTAATTTCCCAAGATCATAATAATATAAAATTTTAGAAAGGATTAAGACAAAATTCACAAATCTCTTTTAGTCTCATAATTTTCTTTTAAATAATATAAATCATAATATCCCTAATAATACAAAATTTCATAAAGGATTAAAGCAAAATCCTATAATCTCTTTTGGTCTCATTATAATATTCTATTGTTGTCATCATAACAATCTAAAACCTTAATGTATTTAGGCACATGATAAAAAAAAGTATGATTTCTTCATTCCTCATGGTCTTCTTGAAAACTTGGATTCTTTTGTGGGGCTTGTTGATAGTTATTGATTTTCTTGAGGATCTTGATAGGTTTTTTATGTTCTTGATAAATCTATATAAAGCTTTAATTTTTCTTCGAAAGCCTTCTTAAAAACTTTAAAAGGCTCCTAGATTAGAATCTTCAAAACAAATCTGCAACAAGGATCTCAAATCTTTTTTTCTCAAAAAACAACCTTAAAAAGTCTTTTTGATCTTAGATCCTCTTTCAATTCTTAATCTTGAAAGGAAGTGGAAAGGTATCTCTTATAAAAACCTTAATTCATGGTACCTTAATCAAAAACCAAAGTTATTAAGGTACATCCCTTTTCTTCTTTATTCTCTTGTTATATCTCATGTCCCTCTCTCTCTCTCTCTCTCTCTCTCTCTTTGTTCTTTTAAATCCACGTCTCTTTCCTTCTCTTGTTCTTTTTTTCTTCTCTTTTCTTTTCTTCTTATTTCTTCTTTTTTCTTTCTCACGCCCCCCTCGCTATTTCTTATAATGGGCGTCACATCCTCTCCCTTTCTCCTTCTCTAACTCTAACTCCTCTTAGTTACTTAATTTTACTAACGGGCCCCTAGCCTGGCCCATTATGTGTCCTCTCCTCTTGAGTCTTTAGTTAAGCTCACTTCTCATTGGGCCTTTTTAAGTTAATGGCCCAAAGGGGCCCCTTTTCCATAAATTTTATAGCCCAATGAGCTTTCTTGGCCCCTTATTAATTGGCCCTAAAGGGCCAACTTAAATTTTAAGCAGCCTATTTCCATCAATAATAGCATCTAAAATCTGAAAATTAAATAATTATTAATCTAACAATATTCTAAGTCCTTGAAATAATTGAAAAATCCCTAAAAATTCAGAAAAATAACATTTAAATTAACTAAAATTTCTATTTGCACTCCATAATTTTACAAAACTGTCCTACGAGCATTACAGGCTTATAATTCATCAAAACTAATGTCTCTCATCTAACCCTTGACCCTAATTAATTAGTTTAAGCGATCATAAGTAGTTTTACACATACAAAAACAATCTTTTTAATCATTAATATATATAAAATCACTTAAAAATATAATAAAAATATTAATAAAAAGATGACAATCACATATCCAATTAGCACACCAATCCGAACATGTATAGGCTTTGAAAATGTAGATCATTACATACAATCACTTTATTTCCTTTGAAAAAAGATAAGTGAGCTAATTTAATTTTTATTTAACAATTACATCAATAAATTTACACATTTAGACATGTATAGAGATGGATGGATCATTGGGGCATAAATAAACTTTAGTAATATTAGTGCCTTTGTAACCTGCGTGCTTGACTAATTATTCAGTATTAAATCACAATCATAGTAGGAAAAGCGTTTTTAGGCATGCCTTTAATCCCTCCAAGTTGTGGCATAATATAGAAGGCGTATGCCTCTAATCCCTCCAAATTGCGGCCAAATACAGACGAGCTAAAGCTTATTCAGACGGTGCACATTGGAGAGCTTATTTTCCTCCATGGTGAGGGATGTCAAACATGTGGCAGCTAACTCTTGGCACAACATGCATATGTTTCTCACTTTTGGGGATTTTGAGGATTTCTCTTTTGTTATTTATTTATTTATTTGTTACCTCCCTCAAACAGTGGGTAAATGATGTCTAGGGTGGTTTATAACAAGCAGAATTTAATGATGATTATGGTCGTGATTTTTGTGGAGCACGAAACTTTAATATGATGCACCATTTTCCTTGTTGTTTCCATCATCACACTGGTTCATATAAAGTTCACTAGCAAACTCTTTCAAGGTATCAAATATCCAATCTCATAGTCCCATTGGAGTCCCAGTTTCTAGGTTTTATTTTTCCTTAAAGTGTCATTTCATATAGTTTAAAGACTAGTAGTTATTGGATCAACCAGAATTCATCCTTCCTATGTCAAACATTAAGAAGTTGAGGGTAAGTAGATCCGAAACTCATTGTTGACTTGTGGATGTTAAAACATTGGAAAAAGGACCGAAAAATGCTAAAATCATTGAATCAACTTACCTAGGGAAAGTTGTCATATAAAGCATGCATACCCTCATCTGACACTTACATTTCTGCAATGACTATGCATTAAGTGATTATTGTTCAACTCAAGTTAAAGTTGTTCATTCCCGACTGATCTGGAGATGAAGCATGCATATATTCTTCCTCCATGTTGAAGACACTGCTTCAAAGACTCCATTCAATGCTGAGTAAGGTTTTGAAATGGTCGTGGCTGCTAGCAGACTGAGACAATACTGATACATAACGATGGTATTGGTAATGTACCAGCAGGTGGGAGCTATGTACCAGTATTGGCAAGGTTTGGAGTCTTTCAACTCACTTTCATGGCTTTGAGAGTTAATTATATATTAGTAAATACCAGGGACATTTGCTGATAGAAAAAATATTGGGACATCCTTTCCCGCTTTGAAAATCAGTAACATGTAACAGTTACAGTTTGATAGTATTGGTAATTCCAGCTTCCTGCACCAATTCCACTTAAAACTGCTTCCCTCATTCCCACAAACGCTTTTTTGTATTAAAAATCTGCAGCATCTAGAAGTAGCAAAAACCACTTCTGGATTGGGCATTTGCGGGAATCAGATTTAAGTGGAATCAGTATTCCAAGAGTGTTGCCAAATAGGGCAGTAATGGTATATCTAATAGCACCATTTTATGTGAAGCTCTCATATAAGTGTTAGAGTTTGTCCATGCATGAGAATTTATGTATTTTTTTCACTTGGTAGTATTTTACATATCCATATAGGGATGCAAAGAGTACTGGATGTGCCTTCAACAGGCTCGATTTTGATCAGACCTCCATCCGGGCCTGAATCATATCCATTTATTATTTAGGGGCCTTGAAATCAGGCCCATGCGTAGACTGTTTATGCTTCAACCAGAGTGGGCTGGCAGTTTTTAGCAGGGCTTGAATGGGAAATACTTTAGCACCTAGGCTTGCGCCCAGCCTATTGGGCCAACTCTTTAGCCCAACCTCATACGATGTTGGGCTGGGTCAGCCTGGATGGCCCAACCTACTTTCACTCCAGTTTTATTATGCTATATTTGGTTTCGTACGCAATGACCATACCTTCTGTTTCTATCGGGGCTTTTCTTTATAAGCAACACGTACAGTTGTTAACTTAGGTATAAACATACGTACATACATAAATAATGATAAGTTACTTCAGCATTGGCTAGATGATGCTATTTATTCCATGTCAAATATGTAAAAGCTCTCCGGTTTGGTTGTGCA
Organism: Chloranthus sessilifolius; assembly: GCA_021018995.1. Taxonomy (NCBI): domain Eukaryota; kingdom Viridiplantae; phylum Streptophyta; class Magnoliopsida; order Chloranthales; family Chloranthaceae; genus Chloranthus; species Chloranthus sessilifolius. The sequence goes on along the minus strand of CM037584.1, from coordinate 24,305,582 downwards.
CAGATACTCTCTCTACTTCCACCTTTCGAAGGAAAATCTGTTTTGGAGCTAGGGGCGGGTATTGGTCGTTTCACCGGCGAGTTAGCTAAGGAGGCTGGTCAGGTTCTAGCTCTGGACTTCATTGACAGTGTGATTAAGAAGGTATGCATGATTTTCTATTCTGGGGAAGGATTCTCGGTCAATATAAGTAACACTGAAGGCCAAATGTTATTTACTTGAGCATCTGTTAACCTCAGGCTTGTCTTTGCATTTGTTGGAATCTTGCAGAATGAGAACATCAATGGACATCATAAGAATGTCAAATTCATGTGTGCTGATGTAACATCTCCAGACCTGAAGATTCCATCAGAATCTGTGGATTTAATATTCTCAAACTGGCTACTAATGTATCTGTCAGATGAAGAGGTGATCCACACTATTGCTGTTATTTACCTTGTGACTTCTAATGCAACATTTTTGAGTAACCCATGATTGCCACTTTGTTTGTTTGGATGCCTGAAGTCTGCATTAAATTCTGTTTTTTGACTGTGAATGTTCTGATTATGTAATGTTAACTGAAAGTTAGTACTTTAACTTGTCAAAGTTAAGAAAGACTGGCAAGCACTAGAATCTAAACTAATAGCAAACTGTGCACTATCATGATTCATGAGCCCAGATTTATATTTTGTTTAGTCATTCGTTGACCATGCATTAGTAGCAATATATTGACCTATCTCCTCCAGTGAGATACATACTTCAATATAGTTCTAGTTCTGTGATACTTATCCAGAGAAATATAAAGATGTTGCTTCTTGCATTAGTAGCAATATATTGACCTATCTACTTCAATTGCATTGACAATTTAACTAAATGATGTAACTGCATATCCTTTAAACTAGTTGAGGCAAATCATAGTTTGCTTTCAGCAAGGGCGATAGAGAAAAATAGAAGAGAAAGAAAACAATAAGCTAAGAGTACATTTTCTCTTAATATATGTCAAGTCTATATATGTTGTAAACACTCTTGCCTTTCTATAATATAATAATAATAAAAGTTCTACTCTAACTTAGCCTAAAACTAAGAGTCCTAAACTAAATGAAAGTTTAAAAATAAAGCTTAAGCCCAAGAATCTCAACCGTACATCTACTTCTATCCTAACTATCAATTTAATAAATTAATAACAAAAAAAATAAATCACAATAAACCATGGATCCCTGTTACAGCTATGCACCCTATCCATATAAAAATCATATCACATCAAAATTGATTATGTACTCGTTGGAAGGCTAGCACAGCTTCCCAACGAGATCAATTTTGTGATGCATTAAAAATGTTTGACACTAGACTATGGGCTGTGAAGGTTTTGGATAAGTGCTAAAGACATGGAAGCGATAAGAACCCATAACCTACTTTCTCAAGGTTTACACTGATTGGCTCTAGGTCCAAATAAAATTTATATAGTTTTGGCTTATGACCTACATGCTTTGATAAAAATAATATCTTCATATATGATGTTGCATATCATGTAAGTTTCATCCATTTATAAAACATAAATTCTGTGGATGAGCATAGAAAGACTGTAATAATAAGACACAAGACAGTGGCATGCTGTTCAAAATCTCTTCATATTGGGACCATTAAAAATTGTTTAGAGAAATATATTAATAAGGGTTTGCTATGACATCAATCATATCAGTGATTCCAACCATCATCATCATTTTAGCATCGGCTTCACGAGTCCTGTTTCTTTACTCATTTTTTATCAGCCCTAAACTCTCAGTAACTATGCAATCCTTCATGTTATTCACTGCTTTCCTTTAAATTTTCATTGGTCTTCCTCTTCTCCTTCTTTCTTGTGCTTGTAGTGTCTCAATGCTCCATATAGGGTCTTCTTTTGACCTCAAATGGACATGTCCAAACCACTCAAGCGACATACCGTAATTTTCTTTCTTTTTACTCCACATATTCATCTTAACTTATGCATCTATGCCCCGTACACTCTTATCTTCTTGTGGCTTTTTTGGAGCCCAACATTTCACACTATATAGTATTAGTAATGTCAACTGTATTGGATAGATATGTTCTTAATGAGCTGCCATTACAAAAGGTTACAATAATTAAAAGCTACGCTACTCTATTAGCGGTTGTGGTAACTTGACATCAATCAGAACCTATAATAATGGCTTGCATGAGATGCAAGAAAATAGCAACAGAAAAACTGATACAGATATGATTACATGTACAACAACATGAATAATGAAACTTTCTTGGAAAATGGTGTGATTACATGTACAACAACATGAATAATGAAACTTTCTTGGAAAATAGTGTGATTACATGTACAACAACATGAATAATGAAACTTTCTTGGAAAATGGTGTGTGATCCTCTCACTCGAGCCATTGGACATAAGCCCATGACTCAAGCTACCATTGGTTGCCTGTCACATCAGTTGAATTTTAAAGCCAGCTGATGTTACATGCAGCCAATAGGTGACTCGAGTTAGGAGATCATTTCCCATATATATTACAGACGCACGCACACATTCTGAGTGGAAAAATGGTTTTAATCAAGTATTATGTAGAAACAATAAACGAAAAATCAGAATAAAAATTGCATTGTGGCAGTATAATGTAGAAATGGGCTTAAACGAATAAGTGTATGCTATATGGCTGATGAGGAGAATATTAAATACATAATAGTAAATATGGATGTTACTGACTTGCTGTGACTAATCAAGAACAAAAAAAAGGATGTGACTTGAAACAACGATCAGATTTTATAGAGCAGAGTTGGTTCAAATAACCCCAAAATAGCGTCATCAACATGCTCTGGAATGCAATAGAGGGTACATGCAGCACAAAGGTTCCACATAAGCCCAGAAACATAAAAGTTAGGGAGACGTCTTGCTCTACTAGTTGGGTTTGAGGTGAGACATTCCCTGTAATAATATGATAAACCCTTGCAATTATTTCTTCACGTTCCATTTATTTTAAGACTAGGTTTATATTCACATACCTTTTTCAATGGTTATAGTTTCGTGCTGAATGTTGTTGATGAAGACAATCCTCCTCTTTGATATAGTTCTCTTCCTTAGGGCCCAAACCCTCTCCATTTCTCTTTCAGTGACGCAAGTCTTTCTAAAGTTGTGAGGGTTTATAGCTCTCAAGGACTATTTAAAGAAAATATAGTATGGTACTAACACAATTAGGAAACCCTCACAATGTTATCCTAAAATAGCCATCATACTAAGGGTTTACACTAGCATAAGTGAGATCCTTGACAACATTTTGCGTAACGATCCACCTTGCGCTCGTCCTTACTGCTTTTGAGAGCGATCAAAAATCTGAATCTTATATTTCATGATAACCTATCACGCAGGTGACTTCTCGCATGCATCAAATTGATCAACCATCATTTTCGTGACACATAAAATGGGAGGAAAAATAATTACAAAAATTTATTTTACTTTTGTGATAATTTAAAAAAAAATAGGGTTAATGGGGCAGTACCTCCTATCTACATCAATAGACACGACACTCCAAAGTGTTCCTTTTCATGTGGCACACATCTTTAACCAATCCAAGTCATCCAATTAACAGAATTCCATCTGAACTAATAGTATCCTAAAGTGTGATCATCGGAGGATTTGAACCATTCATACTAGGCAATTTGACATAGACCGTTGTTCATATGTAATTGTATGGTCCATATTAGAGTGCTTGGTTCAATGATTCAGATTCACTAATGGATTTTTCTAGGCTAAATAAAGTTCACATGATATCCAACTACTTGGAAAAACTGGATTGGTAAAAAGCATGCGCAATGTGGCACTACGTAGGATCGAATTATGTTGTGTTGATGAGGTGCATCTATTAATGTAGTAAAAACATCTTGGACACATGTGGCATTATGTTTGTTCAGTCAAAATTACAGTAGTTTCATTTTTGAATAAAAGTATCGTAATGCCATTGTTGAAAAAAAAAACTTGATTAAAAATAATCATAAATTAAATTAATTTTTGAGAAACCTCAAAAATAAATCTTTCAAATTATGGATGTCAATATTGACCTTTGACACAAATTTAGAACACACATTAATCCACTAAGCAGGTGGGCTATAATCACTTCGTCACATATGAAGATGCCACCTTGTGAAGATTGACTCCTCGTTCATTTTCCTTGATGCAGGTCGAGAATCTGGTAGAAAGGATGGTCAAATGGTTAAAGGTTGGTGGATTTATTTTCTTCAGAGAATCTTGTTTTCATCAGTCTGGAGATTCTAAGCGACGAAGCAACCCAACACATTACCGGGAACCAAGATTTTATACAAAGGTATAAAATCCCGGTTTCCGTTCATCATACTGATTTTTTACTGCATTGCTGGAATTTTATGCCTGTTTACTTTCTTTTTAGATAAAAGGGTGATTGCTTCCTCTTCACTTCCTGTTGTGCTGTATTTAATGGCTGTGCTTCAACCACAAGTGTGTAGACATTGGTTTTTTAACAATTCTAGTGGTCTATCTTCTTCTTCCTTTCTTCTTTTCTTTGTGTGTGGTGGGTTGGGGTAGGTTGGGGGGGCATAAGTGAACAAGTATTTATAAGTTGCGTAGATGTTTTGTTATTGTTCCACTTGTATCTCTAGTGACAAGTATTTATCGTTCTACTTGTCCTGAATTTGGGTTTGAATGCAGGTCTTCAAAGAGTGTCATTTGAATGATGACTTTGGCAATGCTTTTGAACTCTCCTTTATTAGCTGCAAGTGCATCGGAGCTTATGTGAGGAACAAAAAGAATCAAAATCAGGTATGTCTTCTGGCTATTTGTCATATTGTAGTTACTTTCCTGCTTGGGAGACAATGATCACCTGTGTCAGCACCTATATGTGTAATACAGATTTGCTGGATATGGCAAAAGGTTAACTCAGAGGATGATAGGGGGTTTCAGCGATTCTTGGATAATGTACAGTATAAATGCAGTGGCATATTACGCTATGAACGTGTCTTTGGAGAAGGTTTTGTTAGCACAGGCGGAATTGGTATGCAACCCGTGATACTCTTTCTATTCGTTTGATTATTTTTTTGCATGAATTGATATTATATTGTTCAATAGAAGATGATAATTGCTAGGAATGAGTTCTAACAGGAAGCCGTTTTTAGGACCGTAATTACAGTGCAGCCTGATAGTTGATGAAATGATAAATGGATTATGAATAATTTTTTCATGGGCTTATGAGTACTAATTTTGTGGTTAAATTCATTTTCTAAAGATCTTCTTTAGGTTTCTATTGTCTAGTAATACCTACTATGTGATGATCCACTGGTTTCTATTTTGTTATTGGTTAGTGGTTTAAGGTTCAGACCTTATTTGCACGAATAGGCCAGGCAGGAGCAGGAAAGTGACAATTCTAAAAAATGTAGGGTGTGGGAAATGCCTACGTAAAGTACTATACAAAACTTAAACTATATGCATAAATAAAAATTAAAATAATTGTTAATACTGGATATGGATATTTACAATCTTTAGGTTCTGAAGCGACAAAAAATTGCATAAACTACAAAATCGAATCAAGTAAAGTCATCTTTATAGACAAATATCTGGTGCTACATGCAGTTTGAGATCGGAAAGTAGAGTGGCACGGAAGATCCCTGATACTAAGGTTCAGACTGTCCAGTGGATTTAAGGGTTGTTACAAGTTACTGGGTATTTTTTGAGAATAACTTCTTCCCTGGTTATTGATTGTAATTGTGTGCGGATAGTTGGTACAAAATGAAGATCTGCAATTCTGCATAAAAGCTGATGTTGAGCATGCCAAAGAAAAAAAATTTGCTGTGCACTCTCTTATAAGCTAGCCCAACACTTGGTACATCCGATTGCTATTGGTTTTACTTTAATCCAAATTTCCCTGTCCAAGTTCGACATCCCATTTTTGGGGGGATATTTTTTTCCATGTACAACTTAAACCCTATTAACAACAACCCGAATTTGGTGAATGTTTTAATCACGCTCTTTTCCGCTTAATTATATTGAGACATTCCAGGACCATGTTACTGTTGGATGCAAACGAAAGCTTTTACTTTTTTGGCTAGTAACTATATTCTCCATAATAGTTAAAGAGCTGGACAGTGTCAACTGCAGGCTGATGCTACTGCAAAATCCTATTAAGTTCTGCATGATACAAAATTTATTATCTTCTCAAAGGAGTTAATGGAATAACAGCCATGCAATTATCTGCATGGTGACTATTTAATTATTGCGTTGGATCTTTTCATTTATTAGCGCAAGGAGCACCAGGATGCTGGACCTACAGCAGCCAGGACACTTGTCCAGGGCCAGGTTGGGGCCATGTGGCACCCAAACACCAGTTTGGTTGCCACAGACTCTAAGCACAAGGTCAATCCACTATTGTAAGAAAAGAAATTAAAAAAGTACTGACCACTGTCGATCTAACAATGGTCAATGGTTTAAAAATGAACATTGAACATTTCATCATTTCACTATTCATTTTTACACCGTTAGATTGATGGTGAATATGATTTATTTTTAATTTTTCATTTCTAAAAAAACGTAGGGAGGGGTGAACCCTATGGGGGCTAGGTGCCACATGCTACGTGCCACACAAAATAGTACCATGGACAAGCATTGGACACTGCCAGAGTCCAGAGTCCCTTTATTTTATTGCAAAATCGATTTGTAATTCTCCTTATCTTCCTCTGCATTTTCTCAATTCCACTAAATGAATTCTTATATTGGGCAGACACAACAAAGGAATTTGTGGCAAAGTTGGAACTTAAGCCTGGCCAGAAAGTCCTTGATGTTGGGTGTGGCATTGGGGGAGGTGATTTTTACATGGCCAATACCTTTGATGTTGAGGTGGTTGGAATTGATCTTTCCATAAACATGATTTCTTTTGCTCTTGAGAATGCAATTGGACGCAAGTGCGCAGTCGAATTTGAGGTTGCTGATTGCACCAAGAAAACATATCCTGATGACACATTTGACGTCATCTATAGTCGCGACACTATTCTTCACATACAGGTAAACCTCCTCTCCCTCTGTCTTGCAATGGGTATGTAAATTTATTTTTTCTTCCAAACCATGCTTAAATTTAAATGTTTCTGTCAAGGCCTTTGGATTCTTCTCTTCTCTTTCATTCACCTTTAGAAACATACTACGAAGTTGCTCGACAAATGTATTGTTGGACAACTGTAGCTTACATGGTATGAGATATCTGATACATTTCTTTGTTGGATTTGTAAGCAAGGTACGAGAACTCTAATAATAAACTGGTTCTGTCTGGAACTATGTGATCTAGATATGGACATGTGTCTCTAAGTTGCACAAGGACAGAAATGAAACTAGAAGATCCCACAGGCTAAAACTTGCATACGTTTTATCTATATATATAATATTTTTTAAATAAAATATTACTGGTCAGTCTCATCTGACATGTAATCAACCACCACATTTCAGATGTGGGACAAACTACTTTTTGACCTTTACATGTCACCTATCTGAATGTGTCTTGACACAATAATTTTGTAAGCAAATTCAGTATCCTGGTAATATATGTCAGGTAAATATTGGCTTAATTCCAATAAAAAATGCGTAAAATTATAATTATGTACCACTATAAATCATGTAATGCTTCCATTTTAGAATGTGAATCTTATGTCATCATCGGCAGCAGCATCATTATCACCTTATCCCATCTGAATCTGTACGTTATTGTATGTTCCAATATCATCATCATCAACATGCTACATTAATATTGTGATATCCTGGACTAATATGTAAGTTCCAATGGTGTTGTGCAATTGGTAATTATTTCATACCATATATATTTTGTTATGTGCAAAATAGTTGTTACATCTTTTTAACATATAATTTGATGTTTAAAAAAAAATGCTTGGCTTGATGGCTATAACCATGCTGCAATAATAGATACATTATGTGTTGGCTGTGTTTATTTTGATTATTCGTATAATAGAATACAACGACAAGTACATGAAGTTTTCATTTTGAATGCTACTATTTATAAGTTAAAAGACTGAATTAGTTCGAGCCTGGTTAATTTGCACCAATTTCATGCCAGTTATGTAGGCTGTTCGAGTTTTGGACAGGACTAAATCTGATCTTAAATCTTATTGATGCCATGAGTCGGGTGACTTGGTATTGGGCCTTGTTTTGAACCTTGGTCGGATTTAGTTTGAAGGCCTTACTCATCTTTCACCATATCATGCTGCCCTCCGATTCTCTGAACTTTGAATGTTCCATGGTGTAAATTTCAGGACAAACCGGCGCTCTTTAGAAACTTCTTCAAGTGGTTAAAACCAGGAGGTAAAGTTCTTATTAGTGATTACTGCAAAAAAGCTGGACCTCCATCAGCGAAGTTCAGCGAGTATATCAAGCAGAGAGGATATGATCTGCATGATGTACAGGCTTATGGGAAGGTACATTTGCATCTGAGGTTTCCATTGGCTTCATTCATAAGTTGTCTGTGTTTTGATACAATATGATCACTCAAAACATTGCACTATGGCCAGATGCTCAAGGATGCTGGTTTTAGTGGGGTTGTAGCGGAGGATCGAACTGATCAGGTTTTAGTAAAACTCCATTTCCATATATATCTTTCAAATTAGTGGGCCAAAACCAAGGTTTGACAAATTAAATTTTACTCCTGTTGCAGTTCTTAAAAGTTTTGAAAAGGGAATTGGATGCCGTTGAAAAGGAGAAAGATGCCTTCATCCAAGATTTCTCCCAAGTGAGTAATTATGTGCATTTACTTCTACTGAATTTGATATTTTTTTCTAGTTTATCCTTCGACTGTTCGTTTAAACTAATCTGGAGTGGTGTTGTTCAGGAAGATTACGATGACATCGTTGGTGGTTGGAATGCAAAGCTGGAGAGGAGTTCATCTGGCGAACAGAGATGGGGACTGTTTATTGCCAAGAAATGACGGGAAGGAATCAATGGTTTAGTTTCAACCTGTAGTAGTTAGTTAGCTTTGCCATTTCCACATTTAATAAGAATCCATCAAACTGGTTGTCGCTTTGGGACTTAGATTAGAGTTTGAGTGTTTTTCTTAGTAGCAGTTTGTGAAACTCTGCTGCTGAATCCTGATAACGACTCTGGAAGGAATCAATGGTAGTTTTCAAGGCTTCCCTTTAATAATGTTATTTATGGTTCAACTTATCCAATGCTTGAAGGATTAGATTTATGGCAACTTTCGCGCATCAATTGGGAAGCGTTTCTACTTTCTGCCACCTGCATTATTGGGTGGTATAAGTTTTGAGTTTTGAAGAAACAATGAGAAAGTATATGTGGTGAAGAAACATAGGGTAAGGAATGTGTGGAGTACCTATCGAACATATCGAACATCCAATACATATGTATTGCCGATTTTCAATGTATCGGCCAGTTTTTGTTTAAACTCTCGGATGATACTTTGAATGTATCGTTCAAGATTTTGGTGTACTTTGAATGTATCGTTCGAGATTTTGAAAAAATCAAAATCACCAAAATCTCGGACGAAACAAATGATACTATCACCATATTGTCTGAGATTTTGGATGATACATTGTCGCGTAAATGAGACTCTGGGACAATACTTTGAAAATATCGGTCCTTGATTTTGAAAAATTCAAAATCTGGACAATAGAAACAACACCATCACCTATTGTCTGAGATTGTGGACAATTATCTAAGGGTACGATACCAATACGAATTGGACGATGCCCGACATCATCTGAGAAAAGATGGTATAGATTTAAAATGTAAGGAAAATCGCTGGAACATTAGTCCACCACGACAGTATGAGAAAAGAATGTTAAGGGGATTTTTTGTTTTTCTAAAGGACAAAACGGACAGCATGCGGAAAAGGTAAAAAAGGGTAAAAAGGGTTATGAGCCTGTGAGTGCGCAAGGTAAAAATTTAGGAAATTAAGTCAAAAATTGAAAAGTATGGAAAAAGATGTTACTGGCTTAACTAATATTTCAAAAAAATGTTACGATCCTACTCCAAGCAATCATTTCGAGTGGATCAAACTCCAAGTGATCTTTTTGAGAAGATTAAACTCTCGTGGTCCTTTCAAGTGGATCAAACTCTTTGTTTTTCGACAATATTTTCCTCTCCTCGTTTCTAATTTCATCATTCATAATTATAACCTACAACCCACTGTTTAACTATTAAGCCTATTATAAAATAATCACCCAAGTTGTTAGATAATCCACTTGATAACTTCAGAACTATTTGTTAAAGTCTTAACCAATACTCCAAAAATGCCTAAGCTTTAGTATAACGGGAAGTTAATTCCTTATGACTTTGGGGTCGTAAGACACCACCACGCTCTATAGCTAATATCTGTGGTGTTTTATTCGGTAGCAGCTCTCACTTTGGAACCCCCTCTGGGCCCTAGGTTTCCCTTTCCTCAGGTGGCCCCTTTCAAGACTCTACGGTAGCCCACTGTGTGGCAACTTCCACTCTGACACCCCTTTCTAGGGCCCTCATGTAGCCCTTTCCACTCAAACTTAGGACGTGATGCTGCCCCTAGACGTTTGCGTGAAGTTAATTTCTTATTACTTTTTGGAGTTATAAAATAAAGGGAATATAGGTGTCTGTTGACACCCCGGTTGCTAATTTGCCACAAAACAATTTGTCTTGTTTTGTGCAACCTGTACTTATAGGGATATAGTTATATGGATGGACAGATATTGCTCACAGTAAGCGACGGAAATCAAGGTTTCAATCACTATTATTATTCAGATTTCAAGTAATAAGACCTATCCTAATGTCTAGAATTTATAGACCTTCATGCATCCTTTTCCAGGGGTTACAAACTTTTGTCCATATGATTGAGGACCGTGATTGATCTTGATCAAACAATAATAAGATTCAACGACTCATGATGGAAGATCATGCCCTTTGGTGCAACATTTTTGGCCCTAACCCAACTAAAGACAGGCCGAGTTAAGGCCAGCCCACTAAAACCTAGCACCTAGCCTGACCCTAACTTAGGCAAGCTTTGGTATGCCTAACCCTAGCCCTAACTTAGGCGGGTCAGGGTAGGCTCAGGTTGGGCTTCATGCTTTGTTGTAATTTTTTCTAAAATTCTTGTAAATTGATTTCTCGATGATAGTTTGAATGAGAGAAAAAAACTTAGGACCTTTCTTTATAGATATTTAAACTACCACACTACATTTATAAGTAATGACTATTCGTTTAATGAATCTAACAGGTCGGACCAGGCTTATAGGCTTTAACTTAAGCCCTTACGCGGCCGGATGCATACCGGACTTTTGGTTTTGAGGCCCTAATTCAATCCTCTTGCCCCCATTTTTGAGCCTTAGCTCTAAGATTTTATGACAGGGTTAAGTGGGCTTGCTGGTCATTCCAGCCCTATTGACAGCCTTAATCATGATGTCAAAAGGTCAAACATTGATTTAAAAACCTGTTTTTCAAAGTCAATTTCTTTTGGGAACGCATGACGGATTAAAGTTTAAACTGAAACACTTGATCAATAAAATACAATATTTTATGCCCAACACCATGTGCTAATTTTCGTGTTGTTCGTAACGACTCCTCTGTTGTTAACTGTGTAGTGGATGTCCATAAATTGTGAAATAATCATGGCCCGGGTGCGGGACTACACCAAAGGGATTAGTCCAAGCCCAAATTAGGGACCTTTTGAGTTTTGACATAAAATAAATAAATAAAAATAAAACAAAAAGAAAAAGAGAATCCAAGCCCCATGACAATATAGAATCAAAACTCATTAAATTAAAAGATCTTATAAAATCAAAGCTCATTTAATTAAAAATCTAACGAAACCAAATATTATTACACCTTACATTTTCATTACTGTTGGGAGTATTTTCATTTCTTCTCTTTTTTTAATTTTCTTTATAAATTAATGGGTGAACCTTAGGGAGAATGGGAGCCACATTTTCATTACCTGCATGCATAAGAGAAAGGTTGTCAAGTAGACAATGGGATGAAAAAACTTGCCTCAATTAACCTCAAGGGGTTAGGCGAGCTGGCCAGGTACTTGCTTTCAAAAGCAAAAGATCTGAGTTCAAATCCCTTCTCCCCCTTGAGGCCACCCTAGGGATTTATATCTCGTGTTGACCCGGCATGTGTTAATTTGAGGTGCACATGTGCCCCTGGGATTAGGCGGGTGCTCTAAGAGGCCATGATACCCAGGTTATCAAAAAAAAAAAAAAACTTGCCTCAATTCACTACTGATATTAACTTCAATGAAATTAGAGAGAGGGCGAACGAAGGGGGCCATTTCTCACATCTTTTGTTCCAACAAGTTCCTCCGTCTGATTTTTGTTTTTGTTAGCTTTGCCCATTAGCTAAACAATTTCTCCCTCATTTGGTGGATGTGTGCTTTGTTTTGTTACCTGAGCGAAGCAACCCACTGATCTTTTTCTTGTTTGGCTTTGGTGTCTCGATAACTTTCTTGATAAATTATGTGTGCAAATTCATCGAACGTCAGCTCCAAAATGATATGAGATTTTAAGCAAAGGAAATGATGATTTGTTTTGCTTCGATTCCTTCGATTGGGAGTATATCTATTTTGATTATTGTTGTCTAACTAATTTAAGTAACTTTATTTCACATTTTTCATCTTTGTTTTACTCCGTCAATGCTAGTCCTAAGCTCGTATGAGCGATAAGGATCAATGTGAAGCTATGTTACTTAATTCGCTAGTTTAGCCAATGAACTGTAAAAACAAAATCTCTTTCATCTGATTTAAGGCGGTCAACAATACTTAGATTGGAAGCATTAGCTATTGAGACCGAATCTTGATTGCAAATACCGCAACCCTTTCTTTAATATGATAAAAAAATAAGAGAGAAATTAGGCATAATAAAATAGTAATCAAATCATTAGGGAACCTTATTTGTAGGTATAGTTTTAAAAACACATTCTACATATATCGATAGTTTTTTTTTTTTTTTAGATATCCCTGAGCGTTCGAGCCAGCTTGCGTGCACTTCAATTAATCCCATGGGGCCCTGGAGCTAACGACCGGGTAATACTCCAGTGGCCCTAAGGGGACTCAAATTGGTGACCATTGGGGAGCAAACTCAAGGCCTGACCATACAAATGTCAATAGTTGTACCCATTTAAAATGTGGCACCTTTTTCCTCAATCTCTATCTCTTACCTACAAAATCTCTCTCTCTCTCTCTCTCTCTCTCTCTCATGACCCACTTATTATAAAGAGTTGGTACCTCCTTACGCGACCACGCAATCTCTTAGGGCATGTTTGGATATAGGTAAAAGAGAGGAATACTTAGATTCAGATTATATTTTTCGTATTTTTCCGTTGTTTGGAAGCGACTTAAGGATCGAAATACAAAATACAATTTTTACGCTCATTTTCAACTTAAGAGCTCGAAGGTACCACTCAACATTCAAATTACCGAGTCATCGGAAAGCTAAGAGGAGTGGAGAAGAAAAAGATAAAGTACAACTCTTCTCATCCGTTTATTAGTAATACCACACAATTTTTTCACGGATGAAAACCATTGACTGATTTGAATTAGACGATAGAGATTTTTTTTCGTTCATTCTTCCGCATAATAGATCTTAAGATCATTGCGCCCCTATCAGACGGTTAGATGCTGATTCTATATGGCACAGATCCCCAAAAATTAGAGGCGGAATTACGTTATGACTTGGGTGGTCAATTGACGACTCAAACTTTCTAAAAATTTGCTACTAAGCTTTAGAGGTCCTAATTTATATTAGCAGATTCTCATTCATCCAAAATTATATTGACTACTCAAAATTATCAAAAATCTTATATTTCATAACATATATGGTATATATGCTCTAGTATAATTAATTAAAAAAAATAAGTAATTTATTGTAGCAATTCACTAAGATATGTAAAGAGCAAAAACAATTTAATACATATATAATTTTTTGATCTTATGTGATAGTATGGTTATTTTTTTGTTAAGATATGTTATTTTCCTGCAATTTTATGTATATATATCCAAACAAGGGATTTGATTAATCTTGTGTTTTCTCAACTAGCAATGTGATTATCCAAACAACGAAAAACAAAAAGAAACAAAGAAATCTCATGGTTTCCTACAACTTAGGTATCCATGAGAAAATACAAGAATATTATTTTACTTTCCTACATTTCTTGTGTTTTTATCCAAGCAGGCCCTTAAGGCGCCTCCGTTTGAAACCCCAAAAGTATTAATCACTTCAAACTATGATCTAGATCGTTTTTCATCCCAATCTTGCACATGATGGATCTTTAGACTATGAACATACCATTAAACGGTCTATTTTTTATTCCATGTGGTACAAATCTCCAAAAAATTTTGCTTGAACGTGATGTTTGTCATGTGGAAAGACATCTTGTGTGCAAGTAGAATCTCTCTATTTACGAGGATTTGTACCACACGGAATAAAAAATAGACTATCTAACGTTCATGGTCTGAAGATCCATCATTTGAAAGATTGGAGTGACATACGATCTCAATCGTTAGATTTGAAGTAGTCATCAAGTTTCACCCCGATCTTCCACACAATGGATCTTGAGATCATGTCATACCTATAAGACGGTGAGTTTTTATTTTCACACGCCACATATCCCCCAAAAATGCCCTAAAATTACATTTTAGCATGATGCTTGTCATAGGATTCAAGGGGCGTTTTTTTGGATGTATGACATGGGCAATGAAAAATCGACCATCTCATAAATACTATGTAGTGTAACCAGACATTTTATCTGTACAAGTAGTAGCTCACAAGTCACAATATTTAATGGAGATCTGACTTTAAGGAGGGTCACTCAGTCACTGTCACGCAGGAGTCAAAAAAAAGTTGACTACTTCAGTGCTTCTTCTAAACTCAAATGCCTTGATTACGGCCGAATCCAAAGGAGATCTGACTTTTACGGAGGCCCCCACGAACGATTATTGTCTGGATGAAGCTGGTAATCCAAAGGACGAGGTGGAGAACGAAGCATTAAGCAAAGCCACAGGTTTGAGAGGGTCCCACCATTCCCTCACGTGCTCTTATGCTTAACGACGGTCCCTGTGGATCACCCGTGGCCCCTACACGGCTTACAGAGATGTGGGTTTTGGGGTGGAGAGATAAATGCGTTTTGGCTGGTAGGCTATGCCGCGAATAATTTCTAAACTCTTCTCTTCTCCATATACAGAAACTGCAGCTGTTTCGATTCCACAACCATCAGCTTCCGTCGACCATTTGGTTCTGCTCTCAAAAGGTTAGAACGCGTTCTCCGTCTCTTCATGTTCGCCATAATATAATTTATTACTGCTATGAATAATAAATTACAGGTTGTATTCCATCTGTTTGAATAAACGTCAACTCGGAAAACTATGTATCTTTTATCTAGTTTTTAGAAGTGCGAAGAATTTATCCGGACAGGAAGACGTACAAGTAGCCACAATCCTTTCTTCAAGTGTGTATTTGGTATTTGCTTTCTGTTTCACGAAATTATGATCGATTGCTTATACATATAATTGCATTGTACTTTGCTCATGATTCTTAAAGGATTTAGTGTTATTTATTTACTTTTTTTTTTTTTTTTTGCATATAATTTGGGAATGGATCAGCCCTATAGGCAATTCGCGATTTTGCAGTACCCAATTTGTGATTGCGATGAAAATAGATCCTAGCTAAGATAATCTCATTTTCGAATTGGGGTCGAAAAAGATATCCAATGATTGATCCTGTTTTCGCTGTTGGCCAAACATACCATCCTGCCCCAATTTGCTAGAAGGTGATATAGGTATTGCCTAATTCGCGGACTTACATGTGTGTGAACAGCTCTAAGAATAGGAACTTCGAATAGTAATTTCAGCTCCAAATTTTGTAAAAAAAATAGTATTAGGTGAGCGGCCCAAGTGCCAGGTCACTTGGTAGTCAAGTGTGTGGCACATGGAATCATCATCTGTGTCGTCTGATAGGTGCACCATGATCGAAAGATCTTTGGTGCAATTGATTGTGCGAAAAACAATCTCGATCATATGAGTCGAAGCAGTCAAACTCCATCTAAAACTAACGGCTACCTTGTATATCTAGCACACCATTAAATTTAGATGGCCTTTGATAACTTTGAATCAGATGATGGTGATCGCCTTTGGACCCAATCTTTTGCACTATAGATCTTGAGACCATGGGCGCCAAATATAGAACACATGGTGGTTGGTTCTGCATGGCACACATCCCAAAAAATAACCCACGTACCAAGAGCATCAGTGCTTGGATCTGCTACCTAATACTAAGTCTTTGTAAAAAGCCATTCTAGCATATCACTTCCTTGTACGAATGAGCAATGCATTATTGAGTACGATAACAGATCCTGTACCTTCTGCTCACAAAAAGGGTAGTGTGATGTTCGCATCTACAACTTATTTGAGCCAAGTTGGCTTCGTCAATTTCAAATCTAATTGTTTCAGATCAAAATCACTTTGTCAGTTATAATTTATTCTTAAAAGGCAAAAAATGAGAAATTTGAAGTAATTTATTCATGGCCTAGGCAATTAAGGACCTGTTAGTCAGAATTTTAAATTTTTATTTATTTATTATTTTCCGATAAGAAAAAAACATGGATTCTGCTATTTTACAATGACGCAATCCACATTTTAAGAAGACATCCATTTAAATATCCTGAAAATCTTGGATAAAGATGATACCTATCCAACTTTTTATGCTAAAATGTGGATATCCCCGTCTCTTTAAGAAACTTCATTTTTTTAAATGGTAACTGCAATATCAACTTTATTTTTAATGGAAATGTCCAAATAACCCCAAAATCTTGACAAAGTCTTTTTATTTTTATAGGAAAAATATTTCTTGACAATGTCATGGTTGACTTTGAATTTTTGCCTATCTAGTCTACTGTCTCAGGAATTCTTTTGTATTTAGGCAAGTAAAGTTCCAAGTTGAAATAAAATGCATTTGGACAACAATCTTACTATGATTCCTTTACAAACATCTATACGAGCCCACAAACTTGATTTCAAAGGAGTTAGGTGTTAATCACAGTTTTGTTTAACGTGGAAGTCAACTGGATAAACAGGTTAAATTACCTTGTGTGGTCTAACTAGAGTTCAATGACCACACTAGTTTAAGTCCATTGTCCCAAAGTGAACTTAAAAAAGGAAAACTTTCATCTATTCTGCAATAAAAAGTGAAAATGAGGGTTTGAATGTCATTTTTATATCGTCTACACTTTTTCTAAGGCCAAATCCTCAAACAACCAATTAGCAAAAAATGTAGGATATTATATGCTCTTATATGACTTCCCATAAGGCCATCGAAGATGATAGTGCTCCTCCTACCTCTATAAGCCATTGATGTACAAGTTTTGGGCAATGGCATATCCAATTGATTACACGATCCTATTCATTGGATCTTTGTTAAAGAAAGTATGGTATACCATCACCAATGATGGTGCTTAGTGATCGTTAAATTATTAAACCTTGCAAGTGAACAAGTTCTTGGAACTAGGGCAAATACTAAGCAGTGTTGAAACCACATGAAGATTGGTTAATCTAGATCTATTGTATTTCATGTTGAAAAGGATTTTGGAGTTTTGAAAACTAAAGTAAAAAGAAACCAAAATTAATTAAAAGAAATGAGATGATTTCTAAAACTTTAGAAATGTAGAATAGCAAAATGAGGAATCCAAATGAGAAGACTGCCTAGGATCCAGAATCAGTTAATAGATTTGTAAAGAAATCAATATGGCTTAGATCAATGCTTTAAAAGATTAGATTTATAGATCGTTCCTCACTACAAGAGGGAATCGATCTTAGAAAAGATTCTTAATCAGTCGATTAGCATGAACTATCTAACAAGAGTACAGTTCATCTACCTTAAAGTAAGAATGACCTGTCACTTACTGGCATAATTCATCTATTCTACTAATACAAAAACACGAATGCCATTGTATAAATGCTCAGATCTAGACCATAGGTACTAGATTTGAGATAAAAAAAGCTTAAATGAATAACAAATCTACTTACAAAATAAATTTGACAATTAAATTCAATGGCAATAAAATTAATAAGAGTTTAACTTATGCATTCAAATTTATACAATCAAATTTCTCCTTTCAAAACATTAATCTAAACCCTAACACATTCATTTACTCATCTGTAATGTCCTTTGATCCCTAGACAACTAAGATCTTTAGCCTTGCATCTTCTTGTAATGACTCTTCAATGGTTCAGATCTTAGAGCCATCCTCCAAAGGTACTAATCTTCTGTGGTTCTTCTTCCAAATGTGTCGTCAGGCTTTTCTAAGGTTTCAAAATCCATTTTCAGAATCTAAAAAACCTTTTTATAGCATTTCCCAAAGTTAGGGTTTCAAACTGATTTAACCTGGGCATTTTTGGATCAATTTCACGGTTTTCTGGGTCCAATCCTCGATCAATTGACTCTGAATCTCGATCAATCGAATTGGACCCGATAGGGACTTCCTGCACTGCGCGCTGAACTTTAAATGACCATAACTTTCTACTCCGACGTCCGATCGACGCACCGTTTGAGGTGTTGGAAAGCTGACTTCAAGTACTTTTATTTTCAATTAGTTTCGTTATGATTCAACAGTTGTAGAAATAGATACTCTTTCCAATATAGATCTTATTTTTTTTTATTCTTTGGCGCATGTAACTTTCGTACATTGTAAATTTTCATCGTTAACTCTCAACTTTTGGGTCTATTTTTAGGTTTAACGCCCTTTTACCTATAAAACATCAAGACTAAATAAAATACAATTAAATAGCCTCCATCGGACAGTAATGTATAGTATTTTAGGGGTTAATAATTACACTTTTGCTTACTCAACACACCCCTAAACCTATACTTTGCTAGTCTTCGAGCAAAGATAAGAGAAAAATATAACATAAAATAATTTATCATCATAGAAATTTAAATGTCACATTCGTAGGGAGGATGATTGTATTTAGCGTATGCAATAAGCCGTTAAACTCCTAGGTGATCCCTAGTGGAGGAGTGTTGTCTCCCAAGGGCTTTCAGTGAAGACACCCCCACAAATTTCTATTACCAAAGTTTTCACTTCAAATCACATTTCAAAATAATAAATCAACATGTATCTTCTCATGAAAATCACCTAAAAAGGAAAAATTTATAACAAATATAAAGCAATGGATATTCTACCCTACCTAGTAAAATGTGTTTATTAAATTTTCATCCCTCCATCTCGTAGCTATGAATTTTAGGTTTTGTGCAGTGTTCAAAACACTCACATGAATATATGATTTTCCGTGTTGATTTTAACACAAATACCTCAACAATTAAAACTCCTTAAGGTTAATGTTAACAGATTCCATTTCTAGTTTTATTCTCACATAAAATAAATCTCTCATTGTTTTTTTTTTTTTCCGTGACTAGTGTAATGCTGAACCTTTTTAAGCTTTCTAAAGGACCCATGTAACGAGTTTTTAACCAATGACTCCCAATCCAGATGGCTCGGGGCATTAGGTGTAGAAACATCCCTACGGATCTAATAACTCGGGCTAAATAGGCTACAAGGTCAAGCTAGTGACATAAATAGTATTAACTTTCATTCTCTACCTTTATATACGAACACTCGTTGCTTATGTGAGGCAAGAGGCCCGTTTACTCAGTGTTAAATGTCAGGAAAATACTTCTCTTGAAGCTAACTCTTTTTTTTGGATTTTTTTTTTTTTAATGTGAGTATCAAGTGGTATATGGTTTCTAATACTTATTAATCTCAATTCCTTTTAATCAAAGTGACAAATTTCATTTTCGGAAATATTTCGGTGGGGGGTCGTTTAAGATCATTTCAAATTAATTTCGAAATTTTTTTGGAAAATTTGGGAAAATTTTGGGGATTATAAAAATATATTAAAACATATTTAATATCCAAAAAAATATTAAAATATATACTAAGACATTTATAGAAAAAAAATGAAATGTAAAATCGGTTTACAATACATTTAATGAACATGCACTGCATCCAGTTTATGCTAAAAAATTCGGTATACATAATGAAGAACTTACTGTTTCTGAACCAGATACTGAGAACAAGAATTGGAGATTTCTAAGACATTAGTCTGTTTAGAGCAATTGAGTTAGTAATTATAGATTGTGTTCCTAGTATAGTACCAAAAGCTAAGAGTGATGGAGAAATGGGTGACACACAACATCGGATTACAAGCCAGACTAATGAGCAAGCTATTGATCTTTCAAGATGATTAAAGCTCAAAAGAACTGAAGAAGAGGAAGAAAAAGAAGAGGAAGAGGAAGCAAAAAAAAATAAACATCATTCTTCAGTTGTGTTGTGCCGGATGTTAGGGAAGAGTGACATTAAGGTGATTTAGTTTTTTTTTTGGTTAAAAGTACTTTTATAAGTTGTATATTACTACAGGGCTGAGTGCATTGGGCGCACGGGTTACCGAAAATAAGCGAATTTTCGAAAATTTCGCCGCAATAAACGAAAACACAGAACTTTTTACAAAACCACGAAATTTCGCCGAAAATTTTGGGGTTACCCTGTTTCTGCGAAATTTGTCTCTATGCTTTTAATCATCAAAATATTTGTATTAATCTCAACTCTAAATCATAAAAACATGTGATTTTGTGCAATTGTGAATGTAGCTTAATTTTTTGCCATAAGATGGATGAGATAAAATTTTAACTGCTTCACAGTCAGAGTAAAACATTCATAATCTTTTATTTATTATGCATTAATATTCTTGAAGTTCCTAACATGCGAATCACATCTCAATCATTAAAAACATATGGGATTTAACAATTTTTTAAAATATATTTATAACGTAAAATAAAATCAAAGTATACTCAAAGTAATTGATATTCTCCCAAATTTGTTCGGAACATTGCCGTCAATGTTATTGGACCAAAATAATCACAGGAGAGTAACGCACAATGCCATGAAGATAGGAGGAAGTTGGGGTGGACCCTCAAACCTGCAGAAAATTATGCTACACAAGAACTGGATATGAAACAAAAATTGGAGAAAAAAGGTTAGAATTTTGTTCTCTCAGTAATCGCAAAGCCTTTACGTCCCAACTAAAAACTAAAATAAACAAAGAAAGAAATAAAGCAACCTAAACCTAAAACAGTAGGAAAATGAAGTAAAACATTAACCTATTCTCGAAAACATAGAAACAAAAACTAACTAGGTCCTACAACTACTCCTAACCTACAAGCTTAACTAAATATAAGTGTATCTATCATGGTTGTCTCCCAAGAAGCGCTAAGTTTTCGGTCTTCAGCTAGACCATCAGGAACTCATTCACCTTTCTTTCTTTTCTTGTTCTCCCAGGAAGCGCTAGTCTTTCTTGTTCTCCTTGTTATCAAGATCAAGAATAAATTAATTTTTACTTTCCATGGGGATAAATTATGATCCATGCTAGAATTATTCATCTCAAAAGAAACGATTTGAGGTGGTGCTTCATTAACAAATTTGTTAATATAATGAATTATGAAACAATCCTCCTCTTTGAACACATGGTTTGTGAAGGGTCAGGGCATAACATGTGGAATTGACAATCCAAGCAAAAGAATTTTAGGCATAGCCCCTCCTTGTGGAGAAATATTCTCTGGAAGCTCTTCCATGACTTCCTCTTCCTTCTCTAGCTCAGTTTTCCTAAACTCGATCGACTTTTGATCCTCACATAGAGTTAGTTTATCCTCTCTTTCCTCAATCTCTTCCTCACTTCATGGTCTTCATAATTTGTACCACTTCTAAGAGTCTCAACAATAGTAGCTTGCTCAGTGGGGGTAGAAGTCTCCCCATCAACAATGGATTCTTAAAATTGCTGTCTAGTTGGTCAAACAACATACCCTCCTCTCTCTCGGTGACAATTTCAACTAGTTGCCCAATTTGGGTTCCTAACCTTGGGATAGATTGTGTATGAGAGCAGGCCATTTGAGTTAAACTCTCAATGTCATAAAGAAAAGCCAAAATTTGATCCTCAAAAGTCTCAATCTCTACTGGGGTGTGGTATTTGCTGAAAAACACGCTCATTAAATTAGCGTTGTTGTGAAAATTTAGGTTCATATGGCATGTATGGCTGAAAATTCAGTTCATTAAATTCATGTTGGGTAGAATTATTCTGATTCCATTCAAGGTTTGAATAATTTCTCTTCTCATGCTGACAAGTGCTATAAAACTGATTATGAATGCTAGAGAAAGACTACATAGCAATTGGTCGCTCTTGCACAAATTCAAGATAAAGTCCAGCAGCAGGGCATTAAAA
This sequence comes from Chloranthus sessilifolius, assembly GCA_021018995.1. NCBI lineage: Eukaryota > Viridiplantae > Streptophyta > Magnoliopsida > Chloranthales > Chloranthaceae > Chloranthus > Chloranthus sessilifolius. The sequence continues at coordinate 24,283,329 of CM037584.1, read as the reverse complement.
AATTGAATGCATAAGGCTTTGGCAAATAGCACAAGCCTCATCCATATGGTATATAGGCTGCTGTATACATGTTGAAGGCATGTATATACCCGAAGTATAGTACTCCTCAAAGGTATGATCTTGATCAGCCATATCAGAATTAGGAGATAAAGAAATAATAGGATTTATGGTCCGATGAGTCAACGAAAATAAAACACACAAATAAAATTATCCTACCCAAAACAAATATTCTAAACTAATGAATTTAAATAATAAATCCTAAATCTATGATCAGGCCTACAAATAAAAGATAATAACAGAAAAGAAGGTAATCTTTAAGGTTAGAGAATGCCTGATTGCAGCCCAGAATCGCATGATCATCCAAGCTTTTAAAGTAGGCTTCTTTTCACCTCAAATCTTTCCTAAAAATTAAATTTAATCCTAAAAGAAAATAAAAATAAAATCCAAAGTCCTAACTATTTGATCCTAAAACTATAGAAAACACAAAATTATAAAAATTAAGGGCAACGACGCAAAAAACTTGGCCGTTAAATTATTAAACCTGGCAAGTGCACAAGTTCGTGGAACTATGGAAAGTATTAAGGAGTGTCAAACCCGCAGGAAGATTGATTAATCTAGATCTATGGTATTTTGGTTGAAAAGGATTTTGGGGTTTTGAAAACTAAAGTACAAAAAAATCAAAATTAATTAAAAGAAATGAGATGATCTCTAAAACTTTAGAAATGGAGAATAGCAAAATAAGCAATCCAAATGAGAAGACTGCCTAGGATCCAGAATCAGTTAATAGATTTGTAAAGAAATTAATATAACTTAGATCAATGCTTTAAAAGATTAGATTTATGGATCATTCCTCACTACAAGCGGAATCGATCTTAGAAAAGATTCTTAATCAGTCGATTAGCATGAACTATTTAACAAGAATACAGATCATCTACCTTAAAGTAAGAATGACCTATCACTTACTGACATAGTTCATCTATTCTACTAATATAGAAACATGAATACCATTGTATAAATGCTCAGGATCTGACAATTAAATTGAATGGCAATAAAATAAATAATAGTTTAAGTTATGCATTAAAATTTGTATAATCAAATCTCTGCTTTCAAAACATAAACCTAAACCCTAAAACATTCATTTACTCATCTGTAATCTCCTCTGATCCCTAGACAACTAAGATCTTTAGCCTTGCATCTTCTTGTAATGACTCTTCAATAAAGGTTTAGATCTAAGAGTCATCCTCCAAAGGTACAAATCTTCTGTGGTTCTTCTTCCAAATGTGCCATCAGGCTTCTCTAGGGTTTCAAAATCCATTTTCGGAACTCAAAAGAACCTTTTTATAGCATTTCCTGAAGTTAGGGTTTCAAACTGATTTAATTTGGGCATTTTCGGATCAGTTTCACGGTTTTCTGGGTCCAATCCTCGATCGATCGACCCTGAATCTCGATCAATCGAGTTGAAGCCGATAGGGAATTTCTGCACTACGTGTTGAACTTTAAACGACCATAACTTTTTACTCTGACGTCCGATTAACGCATCGTTTGAGGTATTGGAAAGCTGACTTCAAGTACTTTCATTTTCAATTAGTTTCATTACGATCCAACAGTTGTAGAAATAGATATACTCTTTCCAATATAGGTCTTATCTTCTTTGATTCTTTGGCGCATGCGACTTTCGTAGATTGTAATTTTTCATCGTTAACTCTCAACTTTTGGATCCATTTTTAGGTTTAGCACCTTTTTACCTATAAAACATCAAAACTAAATGAAATACAATTAAATAGCCTTCATCGGAGGGTAGTGTATAATATTTTATTGGCTAATAATCACACTTTTGCTTACTCAACACTTAGTACCATGCAAAATTTGTTTTTGTCTAACTACATGAAACCCTAAACCCTATGATCAATGATGCTGAGCACCACACAATACATTTAAGGTTTAAGATTAGATAGATTACAATTGGAAATCTAAGGTTTGATGAAGTAGAAGCCAGTTAGAGAAGAGAGAGAGAGAGAGAGAGAGAGAGAGAGAGAATGCTAGAGTTGTAAGTGTTCGACCGTACTCCCCTTTATTATTAGTGTTATATCCCTTTACATAAAGAAAACTCAAGTGTATATCCCTATTACATTACAAAAAATATTTAGTCCACTAATGACACACCCATACATACTTGTGATCATAGTCACGGAAATGTGCAATTCTATGACATAACCATTGGTTTTCTTTTATTATTATTATTACAATCATGGTTTTAAAACTCAACGAGTCGACTCAAAAATTGGGTGAGTCGACTCGGCTCGACCAAGTTCTGAGTCAACTGGTCTGATCAATTGATCAGGCTTGGGACTCGAGGGACTCACCAACCCGACTTGGTAACTCGACTAAGTTTGCGGACTCGGCGAGTCGAATTTATTGGCGCTAAAGCAAAGACTAGCCGGGGGTTTTAATAAACTAAAAGGGCAAATTTGTAATTTCTGCCCTCTTTAAATATAAAGGCCTCTCGACTCCCAACTCCCATCTCTACGGAAACTCTCTCATGCCCTAAAGTCTTGAAGACAGAAGAAGGAAGAAGAAAGAAGAAAAAAGACAGAATCGCAGCACCCCTTAGCTCTAATCTCAGCCCTAATCTCATCTCTTGCCCTAAAATCTCAAAGAAAATAAGACGCAAAAAAAAACACTAATCCTCTATCGCCAAAACCCTAAACCCTAATTCTTGCGAAGAAGAAAGACCTCTATCACAAAAACTCTAAACCCTAAACCTTTGCGAAGAAGAAAGAAGAAGAAGACCCGCTCGACAACCCTAAGATCTTGTCTCCACTCCTCTTTCGCCACAAGAATCTGTCTTCGACTTGCATTTTCTGTCTCTCTCTGTCCCCTCTCTCTCTCTCTCTTTTGCTGGGGTTAAATGACAGTCTGGAGAGGCGGGTGAAGGTTGTGACTGACATTTAAAAGTTAAAATGGTGTTAAACGATCGTACACCATTGAATTAAACTTTTGATCATACACCGTTAAAGTGTGGTTTACTAATGTCACGTGTTCACATATGTGATCAATCTAAACGATCTAACTTCTAAGTTGCAATCCATCATTGGAATGTTTCTCAAAGCCAAAGAATCATGCCTATAAGTGGATATAAACCATATGATTGGTGGATATTAATATGAGCCATTAAAAATTGAGAACAACGGTTGGATTAGAGTACACAGATCAGATGATTCAAATTTCTCAAAAATTGTGATTTTCACGCCCATAATGTATTATTTATCAATTTGACGCTATGGATTACCAACATCTTAATCCATTAATGTGCATGATCATGTAAACACCATTTTGATATTCAAATGGTGGACTATTTGGCTGTGACATGTTCCATTGATGGACTACAACATGGACTATTTAAATTGATCAGAAATATGTGCCACATGACATGACGGTAAAGCCTTTTTATTTATTTTTTATTTTTTTGGGTCAAATTATATATATATATATATATATGGGAAAATGGTTGATACGCACGAGGGTAGCGCCCAAGTGCTACCCACTTGGGCTACATCACATGCCATGTGGCATGTGATCACCAAAAAAACACCGTTTTTGGGTAGTACAACAGGGTCATGTGATTTAAAAAAAAAAAAAAAAGATTTTTAAGACTTTTTTGCCCTTCAAATCATGGGTCAAACATAGGGTAACGCCCTCCTACACAACGCATTGTTTTTTGCCAACTTTGGCCACGTTCTTAACAGTGGATAAGCATTGGATCCTGCCCAAATTTTTTGGGGAGACTTGATCGATCTTGTCCAAGTTGCCGTGGTACCCAATCTTCGGGTTGGGTGCCAATGGTGCCCAACTGATTCATAGGTAGCGCCAAAACGCTACCCCCTTGGGTAGCTCTTCTATATATGTGCGTGCGTGTGTGTATATATATATAGGGAGCCGGTTAGGTCCTCCATTGGAGGACGGTCACCGTCCTCCAAGATCCACGTGGCACCCAAAACAGTGTTTGGGTGCCAAGTGGAGCACAAGTGGACGGTATAGATCAATATTAAAAAAAAAAAATCGAAAAAGACTTTTTAAACCCACAAGTCAAAGTTTGACAGGTTTCATTGGTTCACATTTCACGGTTCAAAAAACAAACGGTGGAGATGAGTTTTCAAATTTATTTTTTTTCAAAAATGATCTAAGCAATGCACCCGAGCTCCACGTGGCATCGAAACAATATTTTGGGTGCCACGTGGACCTCCACGTGGAAGCTTGGAGGACGGTGACCGTCCTCCCATGGAGGACGGAGGCCTTTTCCATATATATATATATATATATATATAGAGAGAGAGAGAGAGAGAGAGAGAGAGAGAGAGAGAGAGAGAGAGAGAGAGAGAGAGAGAGGTTTCATGGCTTGAAGGACCACCTATCTCCACTTAGCTAGATGTTCTGAGCTCCAATTTGGGTGCGGGTTGGGTGCCACGTGGAGCAAGTTTGCATTGCATAGGTCATTTTAATAGAAATAAATGAATAATGGATATCCACCATTCACAATTTGCCAAACTGACCATTGAAATCCAGTCATTTAACTTTTCTGCGAGGTCTTTTTAAACACTACTCAATGCCTCCTTGCTCCAGCATCCAACTCATGTTTTGGGTGCCACGTGGACCGTTATTGGAGCACGGGCCACCTAGTTGACGTCCAATATATATGCTTATGTATAATGTTTTTGTATGTGGGTAATTTAAATTGTATTGTACTTATTTGGGCTAGAATTTTTATAATATTACTATATTGTGCGGCCATGTCGTGTATGTGGGGATTCCGTGTTTGCCACCACAACACATGATCTTGTCTACTTTGCGTAGATGCTAGTTTTTTTTTTGGTAACCTGGGTATCTGGGCCTCTTAGAGCAGCTGCCTAATCCCAAGGGCACATGCGCACCCCAAATTCAACACATGCCAGGTCTGCACAGGATATAAATCCCTAGGGAGGCCTCAAGGGGGGAGGGGATTCGAACTCAGGTCTCCTGCTTTTGAAAGCAGGTACTTGCGTAGATGCTACTTATTATTCCTTCTGGCTAGACAAAGATGATGGTATGTAGGGAGTTCTTCCAGAAGTGTTGAATGAGTTTGCTGACATATATTGATCAATGATCAAAGGATATGTACCTCCTTTGGAAAGCATTCATTTCGAAACAAGCTACTTTAATTAGGTTTGAGAAGTTTCTTTCCTATAAACTTTTATTTTTCCCATTCGATGTAGGATGAAAATAAGATTATCCATGCCTGTCTAATGGAATGTACTTGTGTAGGC